>CM054996.1:3845016-4232327 GCA_029030765.1 Salix suchowensis | reverse complement strand
GTCATTTATTTTTTTCCAAAATATTATCATGTTAATCATATAGTTTGTATCCTAATTGATTTTTTTTGAATTATAATTTCAAGTTTTTTGTGTGTGCTTTTTATTTATAGTATTTTTGGTGTTTTTTAAGATATGTTCATATTAAAAATAAAAGTAGTTCATTTAGATTTATCACTTCAATGAGTTTGGAATTAGTCAATTTATAATCATGTTCAAATAAAAGTTACTAGTGACTTTTCTTCATGATAAACTTAATTATTAATTAATCAAAATTTAAAGACAAAACACTATACCAATTTACATTCCCTTGTAAACACATATCCAAACTGTAGACCCTTATCTCCTGTATACATCTCCGGTTTTATTTATACAAATAATGGTCAATTTCCTTGAACTTTTTTGTTCATATTTACATTTCTTTAATTATTTTTGCAAATCAACTGTGTTTTGTGTTTGAACGATAATTCTAATATTGTTGGTCTTGGCTTATCCAGTCATACCAGAAAACTGTTTGATTTTTACATATGTAAAATTGATATATCAACTCGACTACTCTAACCCGTGGGCTACTAGCCCAAAGGCAAGCTTAAGCTTTTGTGGTTGAGGTTTAACAACATCACGTACTAATTTCTATTTTATTTCCTATTTTATGTCATTGTTTCTTGTTTAATTGAAAAATATATAGTTAAGACAATGTTCTTATAAAGAACCTCAAGAACATGCCAGGAAATTGAAAGGGAAAACACGAATTAAACATATCAAAACATGTCTTTAATTCAATTTAAACATAGAACACGAAGAGCAAAAACCCACCCACTAACCAGAATATTACCAACCATTTCCCACCCTCTAAAGTTAGTATTTTGGTTTTCAAAACGTGCATTTTTTTTTATATCCCAAAAGGTCATACCAACTTATATAAACACATTTGGATAAAAAAACCTAAAAAAATTAAAACATTAAAATTAAGCTTATGAACCAAATTAGCAATAACATTGGATAGCCTATGTATTCATGAAACAATGATTTACAATTGGTTTTCTTAATTCATTTTGTGCATGAATAGGCTCAAACATGCTAGGTGTCGCACCCTCCGCGAGAGCGCGGCGTTGCGGTGACCCTCTCCGTTAGCGGGGAATTCATTTCAGGGTTTTATCTTTATTTTATGAAAAAGGGAGTCGCCACCTAGTATTATGATTACTAAGAAACTTAAACTGGTCTTTCAGAGATTCTAAGACAAGAAACTAGTTGCGTAAAGGGAAGGTTTTAGCACCCCTAGTACGACCTACCTAAGGTAAGTTGCTTGGTGTTTTGGTTTGCCTTATAATTGCTATGGTATTGATCATTCAAATAAATGTTGGTTAAATGATGATGACGTATTATTCCCGTATAAATATTTTGAATATATACCACTTTAAAGTTTCTTTATCCAAATATTTACGGTAAATAACCACGAATTATCCCCGCTAATATTTAGGATAACAACTCTTTTAGGATTTATTTATCCAAATATCAAAAGTGAATAATAACAAACCTTTAGGATTTATTTATCCAAATATCAATAGTGAATAATGACGAATTATCCCTGCCAATATTTTGGATATTAACCCCTTTAGGATTTATTTATCCAAATATCAACAGTGAATAATGTGAATCCCAAAAAATAAGATTTTTTTATATTTTTGGAATAATGGCCAATACCCTTTTGGATTTTACAAACATGTTGTAAAATCCAAAAATGCAAGAAAATGATTTTTCTTTGTTTGCGAACTCCATGCTAAAAAATCGTTTTTCCTTTAAAATCTAAAATAGTATTTTTTTAAAAAGAAAAAGGAATTTTCAAAAATATGTAAGCATATTGGCCGTATGTACAAAAACAACATATTTTTTTGTTTTTTTTAAATATATTTTTTATGCAAATTTTATATTTTTTGTATTTTTATTTTTTATTATTTTTTCTGTGGGTTGGCTGCCAGGTCACTCACCTTGGGTTGGGCTGTCAGCCCACCCATATCGGGCTGGGACTGGAAGCCCGCCTTCTTTCAGCCCAGATGGCCTGGCGGAGAAGATAAACAATGGAATGCTTAATTTTGGAGTGTAACGAACAGTGTACCTGTTAATTCCGTTGGATAGAGAAGATTGAGATGGTTCTTCTTGTTGTTGTTGCATCAAAAATGGTGGCCGGAAGTGGTTGGCTAAAGTCGCAGCCCCTGCTGCTGCTGCTAACCTTGCCTGAGATCGTGGTATGGTCGTCGGTAGAGGGGGAGGCTGTTTTATGTCTGAAAAAGTTTCACATCAGAGACCTAGATCCTCTTAAATATTTTTTCATGAGTTTAAGTTTCTCACTCCTATATAAAATATACATATAAACTTAAAGAATAATTAATTATTTTTCACACATGCTAAGGATAAGTTAAACTTAAGGAGTAATTTATTATTTTTTAAACTACAGGGACTGATTTATTATTTTTCAAACTAAGAAGTTGAACTAGGTGTCTCGCTCCTAGATAAATTCTTGTGTTATGGCATAAGTTACCTGTGATCAGTTATAGGGCAGTACGTTCTGACGAAAATATTTTTATTTTGTGTAAGGACGAAATAATCACATTAAATAAAGGTGGCTATAAATAAGAGGGCTATAAATAAGAGGTGAAGCATGTAAAGGTGGACAGGAGAGCAGAAGCATGTAAACAAGCCTGTATTTCAAGATGAAGTCCTTCCTTATCGTATGCCTTCTCTTGGCTACCGTCGTCTTCTCTCCCCTGTCCACATGCACTGCTCGAGAATTGGTCGAGAGAGGTGAGATTTTATTTCCAACATTCACTTGAGAAAAACAATTCGTGTTGGTATATATTCTCTGTTTTTTTCATGCAAAAACTTTATTTTTATAGAATTGATGGTTCAACATTTACATTTTAGGATCAAGATTCTGGTCACTCTACGTACATATATAATCCCTTCTACTTCATTAAATTACATCAACTTGTCTAATAATCAATTTAAATGTTATGTTTTTTCCATCAGCAAACTCGTTTCGCCTTGCTTCTTTGATTTGGGTTTATTATTATTTTCTTGAAAAAACCGTCGAAGAAAACCCCCTATTGTTTAAACAAAACTAGTTACTATTCAAGGTAATTGCAAGACCTAATATTGCTTGGAGTTTTCCAAAACTAAGGTGAATTTTCCAAAAGGCTTTGTAGGAAAAGCCCTTGGTACTATTAATTAAAAAGCTTTCGCCATGTATTTTGAAACTAGCTTAATAACTTCCATGATTTCGTTGTTATCATAACGTGCAAGGATATGTGGTCGTCGATCTTGCAGGTACCTACGGTGCACTCGCCCCCGGCAAAGCTCCATTCAAGTGCGGTAAGGGTAACCGGTATTGCGTACCGCCAACACCAAAAAAGCGTTGTAGTCTTTACAACCGTAAGCGTAATCCCCTTGAAAACGGAACATTTTGGAGCAGAAGCAGCGAGGTGTGGAGGGTTGCGGTAATATAACTATGAACTCTTTGCGCAAGAGAAATAAATAAATTGAAGTTCTCGATGGATGGAAGCAATCAATATGTTTTTGAGGTTTTAATTTCTCTTTATGTTATATTTTATTCATGATGAAGCCTATGAAAGTCAAAGGTTCTTAGTATTTAGTCCACTCTCTTGTCTCTTCACTATTCTCTTATGTATTGTTAAGGAATCATCTTACCTAAAAGGTTAAGCTTATAGATCAGGCCCTATAATATGATTTATATTATTCTCTAACACACCCCTTTCAAGTGAAAACCTTTTGGGCTTGAAACTTGCACAAGCCCACATCACCTTGTGCTTGATTTTTTTTATGAAATAGAATGGGTGGTGGTGAGATTCGAATTCGTGACCGCTGGGTCAACAAGGCTCTGATACCATATTAAGAAAACCATCTCACCTAAAAGCTTAAGCTTATAGGTGAGGTCCCTAGAATATGATTATATTATACTCTAACATATATTGTGAACCAATATTCTTATACCAAATTTAACAAAACATAAATCAAAATAATCCTCTCATATTCGATCATACAATGGGTATGGTTTGTTCAGGCTAATTGACAACACATAAGTAGCGATGCCGTTCCTAAGTTGACAACTAAAACAACTTTTAGATGTCTAAATTTGATAGTTCATGATAGCAACTTTGAGTCAATGATTAGGATCCTTTCAAGTTGAATCAAAAGCTGAGATTTTTCCCTAAAAAAGACAAGATTGTCTCTTCCACCAACTATAAATATGGTTGATTACATTCCCTGGGCATCAAGAAACTAAGGTCCAAAGTTGAGGGATAAAACAACCTTTGACTTGGATATTAAGGTCCAAGATTCTAGTCCAAATATCTTTTTTAATTATTTTTATTTCTTCTTATTAATATTATGAATTTTATTTATTTTTAGTTTTATTTTCCTACCTCTTATTATTATGATTTTATTTTTAATATATTTTTCTAGTTTTTTTCTATAAAAAAGTTGAATGGCTTTTTGAAAAGTGAGATGTAAATGAATAAAAAATAAATATTTTGAATATTTATCCATAATAATAGTGTTTTTAGTCTTTACGGGTTTTGATTTATAACAAATTCTTTGATCTTAGTTACAAATCATAATTCTTTAGTATTTATAAAAGTTGAATGGCTTTTAGAATTTAATCATAATTCTTTAGTATGTCTCAAAATGCGATTCTTTATTGTTTTAATTAATCATAACTCATTATTTGATGAAATAATTTTGATATATAAGGTTGTAATTATATTCTAATTAATAAAAACTAATGTTGTTTTTAATTAATATTTATGAATTAATTAAATAAAATTACAAATCCTTTGAACATATATTGCTTGATCACCATTTCAATATCAATTATTTCCTTCCTCCAATTTTTAACAATTCTAATTAGATTTTCATTTGACATAAAAAAAAAATTAAGTGCATTTTAGGTTTTTTATTTATCATACTCAAATAGTTCATAAAATCATTTGAACTTAAAAGTAAAATCAAACATGATATTAAATATTAAAAATACATTAAAAATCTCAAAATTAACTTTTATTGAAAATTAATTAAAATATCTAAACTAATTTTATAAGCTTACCCGCAGCAGCAACAAGTATCTTCTCGATCGGACGGAGGGGGAAGAGACTAACATACACCTTGACGTACCACAACATCGTCTCTCTCCGTGTCAAATAATTAGTTAAAGGAAAAGAAAAGAAAAAAAGGCGGCTCATTTCTTAGAAACCGAAAGTCGAAAAACAGATCCAAAATTTTGTTGGCTTCAGCTTCTGCCTTCCTCTGCTAGTTATTCTCTCGTGTGTTACTGAACCAAGTCTCACTTCCAAAGCCTTCTTTCTATTCGTTTCCTGTTTGGTTCCTGAGAAAATTCAGGTAAGTAAAAAAGAAAACAACAATTACTCAATATCTCTCCTTTTTGCTCTATTTCTCCTTCCGTTTTAAATTACGCGCTAAAGATGATTAATTTGCATGTGTTGTTTTGTGGTTTGTTTGGCATTAATTTTTTATTAAAATTAGAGTATTGTTGTTGTTTTTTGTCGAAGAGGTTAGAAATGTGCTGATTGATAATTGCTGGTAAGTTTTTTTAAGCGCCTCATTTTTTTTTTTGCTTTGGTTGCTTGAATCAAGAGGCCCTTTTTGATATGTAAATTAAGATTATCATTATTGTTATTGCTAAGATTAGTTGGGATGTGTTATTTTTGGTGGTTTTAATCGTTTTTCTTTTCCTAATCTTCTGGTTTTGATGATAACTTTCTAGATGAAATTGTTATTTTATGTAGTGTAAATACAATATGATGGTTATCAACATGAGCATTTGATATGAAAATGTGATTCTATGAAACTCAATTAGGGTTTTATTCTTTTCTTTTTTAGTTAGAAACTTAAAAGATTGATTTTTTTTTGTAATTAAGGTGATAAATATTGGTTTTCCTTTAAGTAACTAGGGTTTGTCATATGCAGGGTAATTGAGGAGGCTTGGTTGGTGGACTTGCTAGAAGTGAAGCTCCTTTAAAATCTGAGTATGGAAACAGATGATATGACTGGCCTCCCTGGTTCTATTGATTTTGGATATAAAAATGAGAATGATGAGCTTTCCAGGTCTGATTTACGGGCCAACTGAATCTCGCTCTCAACCATGTAGTAATGAGGGTAAAGAAAGTAAGGATGATGAGGAAGATTTGGAGCTTTGTGAAGGTGTGGTGGAAATTGAAGAAGGTATAGTCGATCCAGGGTGTTCAGGGCTTAATGTAGATGATACCGGAACTGAAGAAGCTGCAACAGATCAGAGTAATTTGGTGCTTGAGGAAAGTGAGATTGGATCTAAAGGTGTCCAGTTTGCAGTGGAAACAGAGGCTGACATGGTTTTGGTTGATTCTCCTGTCAGACAAGTGAATTTTGAAGTGGTTGATGCTGTTATGGTTTCCAAGAAGCCAAATATTTCCAGCATCAACTTTGAGGACTGTTTCCTTGATACACCAAATAATAGTCTTGTCCAACAAGGCAAGGTGGATGGCAGTCGTATCCTTTCTAGGCCTCCGATAAGTGATAACTTAATCATTTATTGTAAATTCTCCTACTCAACTCTAGATGAACTTGTTAGACTTAGATCATAATTCCAAAAAAGCTTCTCATCCAGAAATAAATGCATCAAACAACCTTAATAAGTCAATCTCAATTTGAGAAATGTTATATCCATGAAAATCACCTTTTTAGGCAGTTTATTCTGATTTCCTCCCCTTTCTGTCATGTATCCCTCAATCTAATATGCCAGATATATCAGGCGTCAAGAGAAAAAGGATGACAAATAATGAACAGGAACCTTCAGTGCATGTCATGTATAACTCCTTAACAAGGTCAGGGTGGAAGTGTTTATAATAACTTGGCAATCCAAGAGTTGTTAACTGTATGTTATGATTTCTTGTTGAAGTAGCAGTGACTGTTATTATTCTGTACTTATTGGAGGCATCATGTCTTATTACAATTAACTTAGATCCTCGTTTGTTGAATTCTTGGTGATCTCCTTACTCTTCCCAGAGCTAGCAAACAAAAGCTTGAGGAACTGTTACAACAGTGGTCAGAATGGCATGGTCAACATAATTCATCTCATGTAAGGCTTAGTTTTCCTGCCAATTAAAATTGCAATACTATATGAAATTTTGTTTTTAATCTTTTTTAGTTTGGTTGCTTGGCCTGACCAATGCCAAGTTAGGAAAGTTTTTCAAACATGTAATCCAGAGTGGATTGATAGAAAATTATGCAGATATCCTATATGGTGAATGCATGCAATCTATTGCTGTTGCTTTGTGGCTTCCTATTCCTTATTAAACCAGTGGCTAGTCTCAATTATGTATCTCAATCTTTCAGGATACTGATGAAATGCTACAATCTGGTGAAGACACTTACTTTCCTGCTCTACGTGTTGGCATGGAGAAGTCCTCTGCAGTGGTAATTTCCATTTTTTGCTTCTTTGGTCCTGAATGCATATAGTTTTAAGCCAGAAAGAGTAGCCAATTATTAGCTATGAAGAACTTCTTGTCTTTTGTAACCTTTAGATGCTTTAGGATGTATTTTCTGTGTTGCCATTAGCACGTTGCTTCGTTAATAAAGCTAGTTTAAGTGTGTGTGTGTGTGTGTGTGTTTCCCATTTTTTTGCTTCTTTGGTCCTGAATGCATATAGTTTTAAGCCAGAAAAGACTAGCCAATTATTAGCTATGAAGAATTTGTTTTTGTAACTTTAGATGCTTTAGTGTGTTGAATCATAAAGTTTATATTGTCCAACCATTACCTACGTGGAGCCTTATTATCACCCTGGAGGTTAGTTAAATTTTCCATATGTTTTGACCAGAAAACTTGCACTCTTGACTCACCAATTTATTCATTGTAGAGCAGATGTTAGGGCCCTAACCATCACAGGGCAATGATATTCCTTTCTTATTTGCATTTAGCTTCACTAAAAGAGGTTAGAATATAGGATTTCATGTCTTTGTTGTTTCATCTAGTTTTTCATTAAATTGGTTACTTCTTATTTGTAGTCCTTCTGGATTGAGAACCAAGCAAGGAAACAGGAGGACAATGATTTAACTCTCTTACATAGTAATTCTGTGCCTCTATATGATCGTGGATATGTGTTGGGTTTGACTTCAGCAGATGGTCCAATTAACATAGAAAGGTAAATGATCTTTGACTGTACCTCTCTTAGATTTCATGTTTTGAAAATGTAACATTTTTAGTCTGTCCTACATGCTCAGAATTGTTGCAAATATCTAAGTTCAAAACTTGTTGATTGTCATGTATGTTGAGCAAGCTTGGGATTTTAGCACTGAATGTATGTTATCTTCCACTTCCTATTGCCTTCCATTTTTGTAGAGGCTTGGAGATAGTGGATGCTGCTGCACGTTGTTTTAACTGTGGTTCGTACAACCATTCTTTGAAGGAATGCTCAAAACCTCGTGATAATGCTGCTGTTAATAATGCTCGCAAACAGCTCAAGATCAAGCGAAATCAGAATTCTAGTTCCCGCAATCCAACACGCTATTATCAGAGCTCTTCTGGTGGAAAGTATGATGGCTTAAAGCCAGGTTCTCTTGACACTGAAACGCAACAACTTTTGGGTCTTGGGGTAAGAGCCTACTAGATTGAATCAAAGCAAAAATTTAATTTCTCCTATAATATATTAAACATAAAACCATTAGAGCCTAGTTGGCTCAAGTATAAAATCCCATACACAATAGAACACCAGATCAAACTTCATATACAATTTACAGAAGTCCACAATGCATGGATTAGATAATGAGATGGATTGATAGTTGAATCATATTGGTGTTTTGTTCATGAGATATCTGTTTTCCCTCCTTTTGATTTTGTTAAACAGGAGCTTGATCCTCCACCATGGCTTAACAGAATGCGAGAGCTGGGATACCCACCAGGATATCTAGGTAATGCACGCAATTCTACGGTCTGATATTCCAAGCCTTCATAGAATTGTCTATTATAAACTCTCTCTCACACACACACACTGGGATGAAATAGTTGTGATTCCTCTGCTGTGTTTGATTTTCTTCTATGTTTTCTGGGTGTTCCTCTATATGTTTGAATTGTCATTTTATTGCCAATTTCCCCTCCAGGAAAAGTGTGGTCTTCTAAAGAATCTGAACAATGTATTCAAGGATTATCATAGATTCTTGGCTAACACATGGATTGGAGGCCTAGTTTCATGTAATTAATTTTAATGGATTTGTAAAATGTAGAGTATGACTGGTTTGATTTGATAAATGTACTCTCAGCTCATGAGGCCCTAAGGTCAGTAAGAATGAAAAAGGTTAGTGCAGCCCAAAGAAAATACTGGTGGTTTCAACTGAGCAGATAGCTCAACTGGCACCAGGATCAGAAGGAACCACCATCATGACTACTACTTGCGCTTGTTCTCCAGCAGTGGAATAAGTCAAGTTGCAGGGATCATGAAAAAAAAATGAAAACAGTGTGCTGATTATAAAAAATAAAAAAAAAGGATCTCCAGTTCAAACCTCTACTGTGTAACAAAAAATATCTCTGATTATTCATTGAAGGCAATAATCATATCCAAAGTCCTGCCGCTGTAAAATTTAGATCAATACTTTTGTTTTCCCTGAATTTGAGGCTATGCATATAAAGGGCAAGGACTCATGGAGATATCATTGAGCTTGTTAGAAATGATGCTTGGGCTAATTACCTCCCATGTATAAGGAAGAATGGACCACAGCAAATCATCATAATTCCAGAAGAGTAGTTAATTGCACTAGACCAAAATTGTGGTCTTTTGCTGCTGCTGATGTTGTCATCCCCAACTATTATTGTTGTCGGCAGCTTTTATTTATTATTATGGTTGCCATTGTAACTCCTTTACATTCATATTTCAGATCCCGATGATGAGGATCAGCCTTCTGGGATCACAATATTTGCTGATGGAGATGTCGAGGAAGAACAGGAAGATGGGGAGATTATGGAAACAGACCATCCTGAACCACCGAGGAAAATGTCAATTGAATTTCCTGGAATAAATGCACCCATTCCAGCAAATGCAGATCAAAGACTTTGGGAAGTGGGGCCTTCAAGTTCTGATCCATTTAGGCACCGATCACGCCATAGATCAAACCATTCTTCAGAAGCTACAGGCAGATGGCATCATCATGAACAGAGACAGTATAGGGATTTCATTAACGATGGGCCACCAGGTGTTGATTCCGTGTTTAGTCCATCCATGTCCAGTTATCCTCCAAGGTATGGTCATCATGACTCTAGTTACAGTTCTGACAGCCCTAGAGATCTGAGCCCCGCCTTAGGGAGGTCCAATTCCGATAGAGGGAGGACTGCTTTGGTATATGAAGATTTTGTAAGTCATGGTTCTTCATCCCACTCATCCTCAAGGAAACGTTCTTCACCACAGAATATCGGTTCAGCCAGATACCAGACTAATAACGGCCGGGATGACTATGACATGGACTATTCATATCGGGATTATTCATTTCGGAGTGAGTATGACAATGATCGCCATCGCCGTCATAGTAGAAGGTAAACGGGGTAGCCATGAGTGTAACAGGGTAGCATGGATGTGATATTCTCTGTACAATACCTCCTGTCCTTCTCTTTTATTTTTTCATCTAGACTAGAACTGCACCTTCGACTCCTTTCTCCATCAACTAGAGGAGAAGGTTATGTACAGGGTATCAGTTTGTCTCACCTAGTATAAGATGTTTTGTATCCATACATCGTCTGCAGTACTACTCCTGTGGGAGCCATTTAATAAACAAAATTTCGCATCCATCTTTGTTGCTCTATGAAAATTGCGAATTGTCTGGGAATTTCTGGAGGACCTCGTGGATGTGACCTAGATTATCAGGAAACCATACCAATCGAAAGTCTAAGAAGGCTTAAAAAAAGAGTGACCTAGATTAGCAAAGAAGTAAACCATGGTGAATGGTATGCTAAAGATGGCATAATACTCTTTTCACAGTAGCCCGATGATGGTGATGCATGAACTGACAGATTCTACTTATAAAACATGCAATGTATGGACTAGTAAAGCTAAGATATTGAAGAGAGCCGACAGTACTTCTATAGAGTACGGGATGCAAGAATGAATTACCATTGTGCTGAGTGAGAGTCATGGTACTACACATTGGAGACAAGATGTTTTTAGTAGTTATTGGACCGTAAGAGAAGACTACAAATATGATTTTTTTTAGTTAAAAATAAATCATTAGCTGTGAAGTAGGCTTTCACCCGCTAGAAAGAAATATAATGGGTCGAGGTCTTCAAAAAAAAATATTGTTTGTAACATTTTGATTAAGTTGGCTATGAGAATTGGGTTTAATCTTGTTATGAGTATATCATCCATATAAATTAAATCTTACATCGGGAGATAGGCCTTTACTAAATATAAATGAAAATGTATTAGATTTCAAACATATAAAGCTCATATCAAGTAAATTTAAGCTAAGCCAAACTATGAAGAAATGTATTTTTTTAATACCTATTGTTGAATGACCCAATTTGTAGATACAACAATTGATAGAGTTAAGCAAATCATGATTGGTTTGATTATAGAACTAAAAGTATCACTGAAGTAAACAACTTCTTGTTAATGGTATCCTCTTTACTATTAAACGAGTTTTGTACTCTCAAGTGAACCATTAACCCTTTTTCTTTTTTTTATTTTGAAACACCCATTTAAAGTCATTGAGATCCATACAGGTTTGTAAGGAATAAGTGGCCATGTTTTATTTTGTAGTAGAAACTATGAACTCTTCATTCATAGCCTCACACCATTCATAAGATTTTAAGGTCATTGTATGAGATGTTGGTTTATAGTTGACTTTATTATAGTGGGACAATTAAGATTGATGTTGTTATAAAATGACTGAATATGGCTCATGTAAGGTGGGTTTTAGAAAGATAGGTTGTTGTGCCATATAAATATAATTTGGGTTTATAAATGTTTGAAGTTAACCTTGCTTGCATGGAATGGTTTATAGTGTATAAGGTAGCCGTATTATCTATGGAACCAAACTCTAAATTGGACAATAGCAAGATTGGGTCCATAAAAGGAGTTGTTTGGATAAAGAAAACATGTTATGGTTGGGAGATTGTGTTAAAGGGAACCTAAATGTTGAGAGGAAGATATGTGACTTCAAAAGATTTTTCTCGAGAAAAATTGAGTCCTACATCAGAAGAGTTAGTAAAATAAAATGCAACTCCATCAAAGCACCATGTTTTCAAAGACATAAGGACAAAAATAAAATAATTATTAAATTATAGTATTTATATTCTTTGTTTCATTATAACCTATGATGACATAGTTAACTTAAATTGATTCAGGGTTTTTTTAATGTTGTTTTTGTTTACTTCATTTAACCTTGCTCTTTTTTCTCTCTATCCTTTTTTTAATTTATTTTCTTATATCTCATATCATGTTTGGTGAGTTGGTCGTTAATCTAGGTTGA
Organism: Salix suchowensis; assembly: GCA_029030765.1. Taxonomy (NCBI): domain Eukaryota; kingdom Viridiplantae; phylum Streptophyta; class Magnoliopsida; order Malpighiales; family Salicaceae; genus Salix; species Salix suchowensis. The sequence goes on along the minus strand of CM054996.1, from coordinate 4,219,812 downwards.
CTCAGTTTTTTTCTTCAATATTTTTTTAAAAAAAATAATATAATTTTTCAATTCCAATGTTTAACATTAGATTATCAGGTTACAAGCTCGGCAAAGGTATTATTTCAGCTTCAGCTTAGTAGTTTTATGCCCTTGCTGTAAGGGCGATGGTTCTTATTATTTCTGAAAATCCTTGAATTTATTAAATAAAACCCCCCACATCACTTCATGAAATGATAATTGAGAATTATTAAGAATTCGTGTATACGTTCCTTAATTGAAATGAAAAATAGGTTAGGGGCCTAACCACGAATGACCTTTAAAGATTAGGGATTTTTATGAGAATTACCCAAAAAATCAATGTTCATTGAGCAACCAAATCTATCACAAATCAATTTTACTCCTAGGTATACCTCCATGTTGTCATCAAAATGATTGACAAACTGAAACTAAATCATTGATTATCCAATACTCTTTATCATAAGGTGTTCTTGTTCTTACAGATCATCGACTCTTCACTCTTCCTTGTACTCGAAGTGGCATCATACAGCCTAACAGGCAGAATAACTGAAAAAGAACACGGATTGAGATGGCAGTTTCTTCAAACCGTCATTCCTGCAAGGTGAAAAACACATTTTGATACAACCATTTTGGAAAATGTGGTAGATTGTATCCAGTGTCTAATACTCACTGGTCATTGCTACATCAAATGATCTACCTCGTTCTAAGAGATAAGAGCAGCTTCAAAAAAATCCTGAATCCTAACAAACCAAGACCAGGGGGGGCGAAAACTAGATCCCTTGCACCTGGTTTAAGACTTGAAATCATCATAACATTTAAATTTTAATACACACTACTTCACATCAAAGATCTCCTAACAACAATCCTAAAAAAAAATTGGAACAATCAAGAATCCATTCAAGTCACCCAACTGGAACACAAGATTTACTATCATTATGTCGTCAAGAAAGTCCAGAGCTTCTTTCCTATTGAGACTTCACCAGGATGCATGGACTCTTCCTCGTCCCCGTCATCATCCTCATCTTCATTGTCATCTCTAGGGGTTTCACTTCTGTTCTCATCTGCAATACCGTACTCTCCAGCCCCTTCTTGCGTTCCATTTATCTCTTCACTCAGTGCTGCATTCTCATCCATCTTTCTTGCACTGCCATCACCATCCAGAGTGTCCATGATGTTTGAACACTGCCCACAAAAATACATCACAAATGGAAATGAGAAAAGAAACACTATTGCTTCTCGCACAATGTTCTATAATCATTATCCCAGAAAAATGACATCAAGAGCATGTTTTTTGGAACTCACCCTTACAAAGTGCGTGCTTTCACCATTCTCACTGGCAGCCCCTGCAGAAGTTGCTGGAGCACTTCTCAATAGATTTCCATCCTGTGGACTACTAACACCATCATCCTCTTTCTCCTTTTCATTGTTCAGGTTGGATGAGACTTTAGCAGTTACGACAGCGACTCCACTGACAGCCATTAAATAAATCCATTTATTAGTGGCCAGCAATGCTAAAAGAAATTGTACGAATACTCGTAAAAACAATTATGACAAGGCCCATTAAGCTATTTAACCACGGGATGAAATTATCACTTTTGCATGCATCTAAATGAAATGCAGATCTTCTCTTTCCTTGATAGATTTGAACCACTAAAAACAAAAGGCATCCTCTTGGATAAGTTTACACCAGTCAAGGATGACATAGACACCATGCAGAATTCCTCAAACAGTAAACTAAAATAAATGTTATCCTTGAAATATTTCCAACTACTGAAAAAAGAAGGCAGCCCCCTTGGATTGGTTTGCACCAGTCAAGGATGACAGACACAACACGGAATTTCTCAAACTATACATCATCAGATGATTATTGAGGAAACTGATTTAACTCTACAAGAAAATCTGTGTCAATTGAAAAACTGCAAATTGTTCATGTAACAGCAAGAGTGAATAGGTAATTTCCCTTCTGAAGTGTCATGCTTTATATGGCTTTCCAGTCTACTTGGAATATAATAAAGGTCTATTTGGAATATAATGAACAAGAAAACTTACAGTTTGCGTCGCCGAAGATTATATTGTGTTTGGCCTTGAGTTTGATTGGGAACAACCTTTTGCCGTCTCTTCCTGCGATCACCCGCAGTGACACTATCAGAATGACCTTCACTGTCATCTCCATAACGGTCACTCACTGAAATTTGAGATGTCTGAGTTCGATTCCGCTTCCTAGCACTTCTTGGAGCTCCTTTATCAACAAGACTTGATTCATCACGGCTTTCTGATTTCAGATGGCCAGAATCTTCAGCCTCATTAAGTTCGAAAGCATCCCCAAGGAGAGTTTTGGCATCCTGGACAACTGCCTTGACAGATCGTGTTCTGCTAACTCTAGGCCTACCCCTTTTACGAGGTTGGGGATCATGCTTTAATCCAGAAGGTTGGGAATCTTCCTGAATTTCTAGAGCTGTACCATTATTGTTGCTCTGATCATTAATCAACAAATCCTGTCCAGCTTCAACATCTCTGATGCTTGTATCAGAGAGCACCCTCTGGGCATCAAGCGAATCATTGACAATTGCAAAAGATAGTTCTTGTTCATTTTCAGTAAAATCTAATCTTTTTGACATTTCTTCTGCATTAACCTGTGCACCAGATAGGGGTGTGCCATCAGTCAAATTTTGCAAAGCAGCAGGCTCAATCTTTTTACCAGCAGAGAACCTGAGTATCTTTGATGTGCACTTGCGCAGCCAAGAAACTGGAGATACAGAATGAGCTGGAGTGGGAGATATCTCAATGTCTTGCTTCTCAGAAGCAGCCAGATTTCCATCATCTCCGGTCACATTATTATTAAACAGCTTTGATGTAGGAAGGGTGTCAGCTTTCTCAATTTCTAGTGAAGCTATCAAATCAGAAAGCACAAACTCAGAGGTCAATTCACCACAGTTTTTGCAACCCTTGTTTTGTTCAACAAATACAATGAAACGCTCTCTCTCTTTAATGAATTGCTCCCTGTGGTCCTTCAACTTTCTACTAAGATCACCCAGCTTATCAATATCTTCTCGCATTTCAAGTTGTTGCTCTTGAAGATGCCTTTTATTTTCATCAACTTCTTGCTTCTCTTTCTCTATCCTAAGCCTTTCCAATTTCATATCTTCCATTTCTCTTCTAGCTACATCTCTTAAGAAATTAATATTCTTAACTTCTCTCTCTTTCTCTTCCTCAAACAGTTTCTCCTTCTCTTGCAAAAGCTTGTCCATCTCCTCCTGCCTTTTTTGCAATTCATTCTCAAGCTCAGTCTTATGCATCTCGATGCTATGTAGCATCTGGTTTCTCTCATTTTGAGCTTTCTCAGCCATCACAGACTGGTCATGCTCCATTGTGGCCGCAAATGATTCCTTGGCCACTTGCAAAGCTTCCAGCTCTCTTTTTACATAGTCTTCTGTTGCCTTTCTTTCATTTCTTATTCTTTCTTCTTCAGAGAGTCTATGTTTTTCAAATTTTTCTTTCTGTTCACAAATGCTCTTCAACTCTTTCTTAGTCTCGGCCCTTTTTTCATCCAGATCTTCCCACTCTCTCTCAAAATTCCGCTTTTGCTGCTTTAAATCATCAACCTCCTTCAAAAGCAGCTCTTCCTGAAGCCTACATTTATTTATTTCCTCCTTGAGCTCAGCTTGCAAGCGGGCATACTCAGATCGCTCTTCCTCGCTCACTTTGAGACACTCCTTCTCTTCATGGATTTTCAAAAGCTGTTCTTCATTTGAAGCCCTGGTTTTTTCCAGTTCAGCTTTAAGATTTAGAAAAACCTCTTTGGCAGATTTCAGTTGGTTATTCTCTCCCTCCAAATTCTTCTGTTCAGATACGATGGCCTTCTCCCTCTCTTTCAGAGATTTTGACTTTGATTCAAATTCATTCTCTTTCTCCTTAAGCTTCTCCAGTTTCTTATCCAATGCCTGCTCCCGTTTTGCAACTTTCTCTTCCTTATGTTTGATTTCAGTTTCCCTCTTTTCTACCTCAATTACCTTGTTTTTGAGATCATCATCCAAAGATTTCTTCTTTTGCTCAGCTTCCAACTCAAATTCATGCTTCTTTGCATCCAAAATGGCATTGTGTTCATCAGTTAGCTTCTTAATCTCAACCTTTGGATGTCCCATGCAAAAGGAAAATCAAATAGAATGATAAGTAACAGCTAATTATATTAAAAAAGGGGGAAAAAATGATAATTGCAAATGTGATCTTTAGTGATCAAAAAGCAAAATTCTAGATTGGCGGACCATTCTGAAGGTTTAATTTTGGAAGTTTGTGTACTCTAATAAAAAGATGCACAAGAATGATTCAACAGATATAGAGAAGTGTACTCTAATAAGAATATGCACAAGAATGATTAACAGATGTAGGGGAAAATGATGATAATACACACACATCACCAAAACCTTGCTCAAATTGGAAGAGCCAGAGAAAAATTCTTATTGGAATATCTAGATTAATATGGTGATTTATCGTTTGCTGAACCACTAAGGATCCAATCTGATTGTCATTGTGACTTATCAGTTACTTGTGGCATAGAACCAGAACAACATGCATGTAGAGCATTTAAAACATGTCATCATATGAGAACAAGGAAAAAAAGTATCCTGCGTAGACTCACTCTCTCTCTCTCATTTAGCTTTTCTTCTAGCACACGTAACTCTACTTCTTTCACCTCTAATTTCTTTCTTGTAGCGTCAAATTCCTGCACAAATCAGACAGATAAATTAGAATATACATTTATTACTGATTCAATAACAGAACACGATGATGAAAAAACATGCCTTTTCCTTTATAGTTAGAGTAGTGAGCCGGTTACTAATATCATCTTCTTTCCTCTTCAAAATTGAGTTTGCATCCTCAATCTTCTTATTTGCCTCTTCAAGATCCTTCTCTTTCTGCTTAAGTATCCTATCATTTTCATTTGCCCTTTCTTCTCTTTGGTTAATAATTCTTTGACTCTTTGATAGTCTATCTTCTCCTTCTTGTAATTTCTTCTCCCATTCTTGCAAGTCCTCCCTTTGCTTAGAAAAAGTGGTTTCGTACATCTCTTTCCTGAGAGAAATGTAATGTCAGCAACATAATTAACATGTGCACAATTTGAACTCTAGTCATACTGAAGAGTGCAGACAAAGGGAGGAAGCAGATTCGTTAGTAATTAGTAAAGGCAAAGTAATTGAGCATACTCTGCAATGAAGGACAAGCGCTCCCTTCGAAGATCCCTTTCTCGAGATTCCACATCCAGCAATTTCCTCTGAATCTCAGAACTCTTTCGGCTCACTTCTGCAAGCTTGGCATCAGCAGCACGCAATTTTGCCTCTACCTCCAGAGACTTCTCTTCAATACTCGTAACTAATGCATTTGCTTCAGCCAGTTTTGAATCAGCTGTAAATTTAAGGTCTGCATTTTCTGAACGCATATTGCGCACTGCCTTCTCTAACTACATCAACCAAAAAATTCACAGATTACTCAGAGATTCACGGCAGAAAAGTAGAAGAAATTTGTCATTAAAAGGCGCCTTTACACAAGCAGAAGAAATAAAATCACAAATTTGCACAAGTAGTGAGGGCAATTTAAAACTCTTAAACAATGCATGATAACATTATCTAGAGCAGGAAAAAGTAATCTCAAAGTCGAACTTGAGCTGTTCATTTTACCCCTCATTGGAGAATTTTTCACCACAATAAGAGGAAGTCAAGGAAATCACCATGGAGATAAAATATCTGGCAAACCTTCTTGCATGATATCAGCAATGCAAGTCATTTTCCAGGCTTAGCAACATTCTACCTTAGGGAGTTTCTAATTTAACAGATGCTAACCCTTAACATTCCCTATGATCAGAGTAAGTTCATTTGTTCAAGTTATCAAGTGATCAAGGGAGACAGATTATGCATGACAGCAGTCTATTTAAAAAGCCAGTGAATTCTGTTAAAAAATATTCATTTATAATATCAAAGAAAGACATTATTATCTTACATCAAGCACACATTGTTTCTCAACACCCAAGGCCCTTCTCAAATTCTCTTCCTGCTTTTCAGCATCAGAAAGTGCAATCAAATGTGCAGCTTGTTCCCGTTTGACTGCTTCCTTTGCTTCTGTAAATGCTTGCACGAGCTCTTCATACTTAGAACCCCACTCCTTCTTCTCAATCAGGAGAAGCCCCATATTGTACTGGTACTCAAATAACTGGGATACAGATCAGCAGATAAAATGAGCAGAACAGTATAAAGGCATCCAACTTCCAGTCAAAGAAAGACTGTCATTAGCTGTAAGAAACTTGCATTGTGTGGTTATGCAGTCTAAGTCTGTATAAAGTTAGCTAGGACTTTATCTTATGACTTATTCTACTTCTTAAAGATAGCAGAACAGTGAATTCAACAGCCCCACATGTTTTGCACACTTATTGTCTAACCACATCTTTTAGTTTCATAGAGTGCCATTTTAAGTCTGTCATTTAAAGGTTTTACTAGAAAGGCTACAAGTTAGGAAAATAAAGTCTTTTTCTCCCTTTGATTGCATAATTAAATGCTTTGATTGAGTTCTACACATTCATTTTAAAACACTCTCTCTCCCTTTATCTGTTCACTTTTTACTCTTTTTCTGAAGCAACTAGTTGTTGCTGCCAGAAAATCTACAAGTCATTTTTTCAATCAATATATCAGATTTCTACACCAAAGTTTTACATACCCTGAACAATCACGACATTCCTTATTGGTTCAAACTCTAATTCCCAAGTTTTAACCAATACAAACACAGAAAAGATTGTTTGAATCAGTTCAACTTCAACTCTGCATTGATTTAGATGCATAAATGCAACTATACAAGCAGGCCTTGGAGAACAATATTTATGGACACGGTATCAGAATTATTAAGATCAATTTCATTTGCTTAATTTCAACAAATTTATTCAATAAAGCAAGAATTACATGCAGCATATTTGACATTGAACAGTTGATTTAATCTAGCCGTCTCATCTCTCTTCTTTCTGCGGTGAGAGGAGGCCAGAAGTTGTTGAATTTCAAATAAATGAAGACTTGAAATCAAACTGCTTCCATTCAACACTACAAGCAGGAGGCAAAATCTAACAGAATCTAAATTTTCCACCCAGAAACATAAATAATGATTGCATTTATGACTCCGAGGAGCTTAGAGACAGCAACTGATGTAAAATGTGCAGTAAGCACTCTTAACGATTTACCAACTTTGAACTCCACTTTCTTGCTAATCAAAATGGCATACGCAGACATTACACAACAGCCACAATCTGGTCACAGTACCACATCCAACTCAAATATCAATAGTTTCCTATAGCACAGTGAAAGCAGGGGAGGAAAATCAAAATACACAACTTACTATTCTGCGTCCCCACCATCCAATCTACTATTACAAAGTAATTCCATCGACTAATTCACCACTATTAGGATTAACCAAAAATCCTCCAATAAAAACCCACCTGACTATAAACACTAGAAAAAAAAGTAACAAACTTCATACTCTATGAGCACTAAAATCAAAAAAATAAAAGCAAAATGTAAAACCCCCCATCAAATTCAAAGAGAACCCAACTACAAGAAATGAAAAAAAAAATCTTTGAAACAAAACAGAAGGTGAAAAAATTAACGAGACCCACTAACCTCATTCTCAAGCTTTGAAACCTTATCCGCCAAATTTTCACCGTCCAAATTGGGTCGCACTCCATTAGGCGTCACTTGTTCAGCAAAATCCACACTCTTTCCCTTCGGATCCGACCCGGACTCGCTTCCATTCTTTTGACCCGCTTCGCTTCTTGGCGTCAACGACCACCCCGACCACACTTTCCTCTGTGGCGTAAGCATCAGAATTGCCCCTCTAGTTTCACTAAATCTATAAAACCCAAATTTATAAAGGCCCTAGCAGTGAAAGAAACCCTGTGACTTCTACAGATTTGAGGTTTTGGAACTGAGAATCATAAAAAAGACTGAAAGTTTGAAGGTTAGGAGCAACAGAGGTAGAAAGAAACCCTAGAATTAGAAGAGGAATTAGGGATTATTATTATTTGAATTGAAATTGAAAAACACTAGACCGGACGCGAAATAGGAGTGAGTAAATTCCGGCGGAATGTTGCTTTGGAGTCCGGTAACGTCTCTAAAACGAACTTTTCCTTCTTCCTTTCTCTCTCCACAACTTTATCTCTTATTTCTTCTCTCTCTAAGAAAAATTTTTGAGCCCCCACTCTATATTTTTTGTTGTTGTTGTTCTTTGGCGTCTGCTTTGTGTGATCCACTCACGTTCCCTTCTTTTATTCTCCTTCTTTCCCCTTTTTTTTTATTTTTAGTGGACCCCACCAACACTCATTTCTTATCCCAAATTACCATTTAACCCTTACTCCTTTTCATATGTTTCAGGTTGCGCGAGGGTGGTTTGGGGATTCGAAAGGTGATTTCTGGATTCGGAGCGTGGGGATCAGATATAGTGACGGAAATGCCCACGGTTTGGTGGCTGGGAGTGGAGGTGATGGAAGGGTGATTTGGATATTTGAGGGGGTTAGAGAGAGGAGGAGATAGAAGAATATGCGACTGCATGATGGCATGGAAATGCCACGGTGTTTTAGAGCTGTTATGAGTTAAAAGGAAATGGGGAAAGAGAGAAGCAGCTTCGGCTTCGGCTTCGGCTTCGGCTTCGGCTTCGGCTTGAAGATAAGCATCTTTGTCCCACATGAATTTCAAGGCCACACATGCATGCACACATCATCATGCCTAAACTATACACTTGGAGTCTTTACAAGACTGAAAAGCATGGACCCACCGCCTCTTTCTCTCCGCTGAGAAAAAAAAAAGTTAGGAAAGGTGGAAAAATTCAGGAGCCTCATGTGTGTTTCCAAGGAAGACGCAGGTACAATTGTTATTGTTGTTGTTGTTTTAAAAGTATTTTTTATTTTTTATAAATTATTTATAATATTAATATATTAAAATAATTAAAAAATCTTAATTTAAATAAAAAAAATCGATTTTTTTAAAATATTTTTAAAATGGAGTGTAACAAATTTTTAGTCATCCCAGAAGACCACAGTTTACATGAGATGTACTTTGGGTAAAGCATGATAAGTATTGATTAGTGCTTATGCTTTTACTAGAAAGATAAAGGAGATATAATATGATTTTATTCTCGTGAGAGAGAGAGAAGGGCTATTAGAGATACACATGTTAAAATCAGTAATGTTTGATTGGAGGAGGATTTTTTTATGAAAAGTTATTTGTTTTATTATTTAGTTTTATTTTTTTCTAGTTTAGGAAAATAAATATTTTAGTTAGTAATTATATTTTTCCTAGATTTTTTATTATTTTTATTGTTTTTTCTTTATTGTTCATGTTTCCTATTTTGTTCATGTTAGTTTTTGAGTTTTTGATTAGGATGATTACAACATTGAAATTGAATGTTTTGAAGAGTCTAGTTTATTCGTGGATTGAAATGGGGATGTGTGGCACATGCTTGAGAATAGTTTTTAATAATGTTTAAAAAATTAAAATGACAGCATTATAATTAATAAAATTAATCTAGGTGCAAGTGGGGTTTTGGTAGCGATTGAAGGGACTTGTTTCCTTCCTCTGCACCAAGGTTCAAGTTTCACCATGCACGTCTGTCACCCTCGCGGTATCTTACATGCTCATTGAGTTTGTAGGATATTCAATGAGTCCGGGAGATTAGTTGTGGTGTATATAAACTGAGTCCGGACATCTTTAATTATAAAAAATAAAATAAAAAATTAATCCAAGTTAAGTCACCTAACCCTTGAAACAAAAGTGTTAATTAAGAAAACTCGCCGCAGCCAGGGTTTGACAAAGAGACAAAGCCAGCAGCCAAAGTGTACATTTATTTCTTTTGACGACGGCAATGTAGACTTGTGTTTGGCTTTGAACACACATCAGAGTATGTTTAAGGTAATTCCAGAGAAAGTTGAGTCAACTTTCCAAGCTAAGAATTTCAGCACTGTCCATTCAATCCTACATGGGGAAGAAGGATTGAAAAAGAAGTAAAAGCTTTCCCCCCACTCCGATGCAATTGATCCTCAAATGGGGCATAAGACGTCAGAGATTGGGATTTATCCTCAAATATTTGAAGGAAATTAATCCAAAATCAACCATACTTAGACATGTAATTGTCTGATTAAGTTCATGTTTGAGAGTGTGGTTGAAAGTTGTTTTTTAAAGTATTTTTCGTTAAAAAAATATAAATGATGTTTTTTTTTGTTTTTTTTTAAATTATTTTTGATATCAGCACATCAAAATGATAAAAAACACTAAAATTTTAATTTAAAAATTAAAAATAAAAATAAAAATAAATCATTTTTTTTCAAACACAACCATTCAGTAAATGGTTAAGTTATAAGAGTTTGAAAACTAAAAGGGTTTGTTCTCCCTATCATCTTAGGTTCGAGCATATAATTGATAATATGATAATCACTATAAACTTACATAATTACAAAGAAATCAAAGTGCACACAAGCTGATCCACATATTAATAAAAAAAAATAATGAACTTTTGGGCTGCTGTTTTTTTTGGTCTTCTCGAGTGCATTCTATATTTACTTGTCCCCAATGTCTTGATTAGTTTTCTTTTACAAGACAAACCTGTGCACATGAGCAGGGTTACAGGAGAAAGGTACTCAACAAAAAAAAGGCACACAACATTCTTAATCTTAGTTCATACCTCTTGTCTTCATCATGCAAGCTGTCAGTTCTTTTATTTTTATGCTTATTTCACCATTTAAGATTCATTTTAATGGCAGGGGACTGAGAGTTCACATGAGGCTGTCAATGGAAGAAGAAGAAGAAGAAGAAGAAGAAGAAGAGAACCTAGCCAGTGACAGCTCCATGGTAGTGGGCTACACAGTTTTGTTTCTAGAATCTCTCATGTCTCTATACGAGTTTGCGTGTGAATCCATTCTAATCACTAGCAAGAACTGTACTCAACACAAGACTTGTTTCTCCTATGATGTTTAGTCCTTAAACTTCTTGACATCATGGCCCAATGATGGGAAAGAAAACAGCTGAGTCAATGCCAGTGATCATGAGTTGTTTTTTTAGCATATAAAATAAAATAAAAAATTTAATAAAATAAAAAAATTTAATAAGATGATATCATGTTTTAGAAAAATAATATATTATAAAATATTATAATCAAAGTTTTGATATAACTTTACGGTAGAAATCATTTCAGTTAAAAGTTAAGTTGGTAGATAAGACTCTAGAATATAATTTATATTATTTTTTAATACACTCTTTCAATTTAAAGCTATTTATATTTGAAACTTATACGGGTTCATACTATTTTATGATTTATTTTTATCAAATAAAAGTTATCTTATGCACAAATTTGAATTCGTGACCGCGTGATCAATAAGGTTTTGATATAATTTTAAATAATCATTTCACCTAAAAGTTTAAACTCAGCGCTCACGAGCTCGAATCTTACTACTCTCATTCTATTTAATAAAAATCAAATACAAAATAATATGGATTTATGTATAAATTTCAAATTCAAATAACTTTTATTAGAAATGATATATTAAAAAATAATATAAATAATATTTTCCAGCAAAACTTTCTTTCATGTATCATTCTTTCTTCTTTGTTTTCTATTTTCTGTCTGATTCTCCTAATGAGTCTAGAATTAAATGATGTTTGCCTGATGTGATGTAATTGGTACCAATATGACATCTATTAAGAAGAGTAACTATATATTAGTGTAGTTTAAGTTATTTTTAAAAATGTATTAAAATAATTTTTATATTATTTTTTAAATTATTTTTGATATTAGCACATGAAAATGATTTAAAAATATCAAATTTTTTTAATTTAAAATAAAAAATAAAAAATAAAAAATAAAATTTTTCAAATTTTCTCAAAAGCATTTTTGAAACACAATATTAAACACCAGGAGATAAAGGATTTGCAGACATAAATATTATGTTTGGGACACGAATTAATTTGACAAAACTATGGTTACCTGTGATTAAAATCTAATTTTGAGTTCAGCTATAGGTTATGTTTGCAGTTAGAAGGTTTTCCTCGTAAAACCTTGATGCTTCTGTGTTTATTTTCTTCTGTGATCACCTACTGTTTCGCGGCCAAAATCCCTTGATAATCCGATAGTAGTGTCGAACATGTGCTCCAGATTTGTTTTATATATATAATCAAGATATCCGAGTCAGCTTTACGCGTATCACAACTAATTCTCAGATTCACTGAATACCCTGCAAGCCCAAGTAGACAGGTAAAACACCGCGAGAGTGACAAACATATAGAGAGATCGAACCCGAATACAGAAAAAGAGAACAAGTCCCTTCCTGCTAGGCTATGACCTCAAGTGCTGATTTTGATGATTTTCATTTTTTTCATATGTTAATGAGCTATATTGCGATCAAAATTGCAGCTCTTGACCAAGTTAACTTCAATCTTGGAGGTCCCGTGAAGCTTCCACTTTGTCTTCCCTGTTGATTCTTATAGTGTGGAAGCAAATACTTGCATCGAAATCTTTGATTGTTTGTGTTGTAATTTATCCTCAACGCTCGGATGGACTTGTCATAAGCTGTTATTATGAACTACGTGAATTTTTCAGCAACTGTGTCTGAATTTTTATGAATTTTTCTACCTTGTATTGCAGAATGAAAAGGTGTTCTTCGTGTTGTGCGTATCAGGATCATCCAGTTGCATGTAGGACCTGATGATCACAAGCTACGCTAAAACACACAGATATATAAATTAAATTAAGGTCATAGCAGCAGCAGAGGCACCCGGATCTTCTTATTAGTATGCAGCAGGCATAAGCTTGACTTCGAAAGGTCTTTCGTTGTTTTGAAGGCTTCCATAGTGACAGTAACACTCAAGAACACGTAGTCATAAAGAGCTAGAATAAAGCACTACCATGGAGTTTTGCTTTCTGGGTTTGTTAATTCTTTGATGGTGGTTTACTGGGATTGGTCCCAAAGTCGTGGTAGTAAAGGACTAGAGATTTACACAACATGTCTCGAGTTCGAATAAAAACGTACATCTCTGTAAAAGTCTGTGACAACTTAAATTTTACTTTTTCACCTGAGTCTACAAAATACATTTTCCAAGCTCAAATCTAAAAAAAAAAGGTTATTGAGACTGATCTCAGTGAATTTCAAAGGATTTTTTGATATTTGTTTAGTATGTATTCTAACTTATTGTAATGGAAATAGACATACCCATTTGTTTAGTTAATATTATTAATTGTGGTCATTAATGTCATGTTAATATTCTAAATTTGGGGATCTCTTTGAGTTATTAATTCATCATTATTTATTAAATTGATAAGTTATGGAGACCAAAATTAATAGTGTTGCACTAGTATGAACCGGTGTTGTACTGTACGTTCAGACTATTTTTTTTTATTTTTTTTTGCGTAAGACAAATAATGTTTATATTTTGTAAAATATGTTTTAAGAAGGAAAACAATTACGGTCATAGACCCGGTCAATTAAGTTAGTTTTATTTTAATTAGACTATAATAAAATAATAAGTAAAGGACAACAAATTGACCAAATTTAAAAACAATATCAAGATAAGTTAGAGAAAAAAAAATAGGTAAAGAAAAAAATAAATTTTTTTGGTCCGAGTGAAGTTGATTTAATATGGCAAACACGTACCCTAACAATTAAGACTGAACCAGCTCAAACTTATTATATCAAACTTGCATCCTAAGTCATGAGTTTATAATAACTTGGTAGAGAAAACAATTCAAAAAATAAAAAAATAATAATGTTGGACAATGAAAGCAAAGGAAAAAAAGAGAGTAAAACAAATAATATCAATTTGTGTTAACCTTTTAAATTTGTGATCTAAATTATTAGACGAGAAGTATCCTATATGAAAAAATTATAAAATTGAATTCCTGATAAATTAAAACCTTGAGACTGCAAAACAATAAAGGAATTTTTAAAAATGAAGTGCAGTGTAACCAATATAAATTAAAATTTTAGAATAGAAATGTAATAAAAGTAAAACCCCAATAAAAAATAAAATGACAAAATAAAATAAAAAATCTAAAAGCAAAAATGCATAAATATGGACAAAAAATAAACATTGTCCATGAAGGACAAAAAATCCAAAGGAATTAATAAAAAAAAAATTAAAAGAATAAGTGCCAAAATAAAACACAAAATATATAATTAATTCCAAATGAAGGATAAAATGAAACAAATCAAAACTTCAAGATCAAAAAACAATAAAGGGATTTTAAAAATTCATTACAATGCAATTGTTGAACAAATTAAAAGAATAAGGACAGAAATGAAAAGTAGCATATATGACCAATTTCAATTGGAGGACAAAATTAGAACATATCTAAATTTGCATACCAAAATTATTAAAGGAGCCAAAAACAAACCAAAAATTAAAAATGAATGACCGAAATGAACCTTACCGTATACAATCAATTTCAATTGAAGGACATAATTGAAAATAATTGAATTTTCCATTGAAAAATCAGTAAGAAAAATAAAATAAAATATTAAGGACCGAAATGAAATGCATACCAATATGAGGGTTTGTCTTGTACTTTCCGGCGACGGGAGAGAAAAGAGGGGGGGGAGAAAAAATCATCCACCGATGTTTACACGATCACATTTTAATGCCACGCGCTGCGTGTGGAGGTAGATGACATGGAGGCGAACTAGGAGACACGACGGACAAACAATTTTCACCTCTTGAGGACACCGCATGCTGGCAAAACATTGTAGGTGTGTTCGTACAACGTACCTAGAGTATCCGGGGAAATAAATAATAAAAAAAATGGTCAATTACCCATACACCCCTAGACCCATAGATATCTACAAAAAAAACTAAGTGTGAAGGTACTGCACTACCCCCCTTTTCAGAGGATGGTTTTTGTTGTTTAAGGAGACTAATTTCGTTGGTTTACTGTGCAACAAAACCGAAAAATACCATCTATGTCCCTTTGGAAAATTCAAAAATACCCTTGATCTTGGGGGTTAAAAATTTTCAATCCTAGGGTAAAATGGTAATTTTACTATCACAATAAATAATATTCCGAGTCTGTGTGAATAATAAAAAACTGCACAGTAAATGCAGGACGAGGTTTATTTTATAGCTAATATGTAGGCTTTAGAAATTCCCCTAGCATTTTCTTATAATATTAGAAAGCTTTTTTATATCTCTTTATGATTATTTCTTTTTATTTTTTTCTTTTCTATGAATATTTATTTTAATGATCATATAATTTCCCATGCCAACAAATGAACAATATATTGTTTTTGTATATTTAGATCAGAATATCATTTTTTGGGAATTATTTGTATAATTCTCATATAAAAAAGGAGAGAATTAGTAAGATACAAAAATAATAGTTAGATTTTTATTTATTCTTATTTTAAATCATTTAATTCCCTATATTCTTTCGTTTTCAATATTTATCAAATAAAGAATATAGTTTTTAAAAAATAAATAAAATAAAGAGAAATTATATTAGAAAAATAATGTTCTTTTATATATAAATTTTAAATTATATTTTTTAAAATAATATTTTTATTTTTATATAATCGAATAAAATATATTAATACACTTCTATTTCTTAATTTATTATTTATTCAACAATAAATTATTTATTTATTTTATTAAATAAAAGCAATTCCTTTTATTGTACAATTAATTCTTTTATAATTCTAAAAATGAGGATTAGTCAATTGGCTTTAATCTAAAATAAATCAATAAATTTATTATTATTATTGAATTTTGTCCGAAACTTATAAATTACAATACAGATAAAGTAGTACTTGCTCATGTTTTCCAATTATTATAGTAGGTGGAACAAATACATACTTATCCTGCAATTTCATTACACAGCGAGACAGGCCATCATCAGACCATCAAACAAGAAGCCTTTCACCACCATTGAAGCCAAAAAAAGAGAAAGAAAGACGGACTCTTTGCATCTATCCGCATGTACTGTTTCTACCTTCACAAAGAAACAAGAAAGCATCAATCTTTATTGAATTAAGTTTTTAGGTCATGGCAGCAGAGGCCGCCAGATCTTCTTCAGGTAGTGTTGGTGGGGCATCAGCTGATTCCTATGTAGGTAGCTTGATTAGCTTGACTTCAAAGTCTGAGATTCGTTACGAAGGCGTTCTTTTTAACATCGACACTCAAGAATTAACCATCGGCTTAAGAAATGGTAATCATTTCCATTTTTATTTTTCTGGGTTTTCTTTTCTTTTTGTGGGACCTTGCTTTCTGGGTTTGTGTTTTTTAGGTTGTTGAAACAGGGTTTCTTTCATATTTTGTTTTGTTTTGTTTGTGTCTATGTGATTTTGTGATGGGGGTCGGAGCTTTGGAGTGCTTTGCCTTTTGGTTTAGTCATTTATGTATGGATATGGATGTTAAAATATTAATTGTATTTAATACTGGAAGGTTCATTTCTACTTGGGAGATTTTCTACTGGGAAAGAAAATTTTGGGAGCCCAGTTCACTGTTGTTTGCTGAATGGGAAATGGTAAAAGATATTAGCATAAAAACATAGCTATTTATCGGAAGAATAGATGTTGTGTTATTGAACTAATGCAGCTAATATGCTTCATGGTCTTTAGTATTGGACATTTTTGTTAGTGATTCACGGTGATAACTATTATTCAACGAGAGTAAGGATGCCATGATGGTAAGAAGAAAGAATGAAAGGTAGGGCATAACACTCTTGTGCAATCCTTACAATTTTCAATAGTGTCATGTCTTAATTGGAAGGAACTGTTGGTTTTGTAAGTTCTGAAATTCCGTTGATAAACTAGTTACACATTAACTGCTCCATAGAATGTCACTGATGTTTGCATATAACATAAATGTAAGTTTCGATAGAGAACAAAACTGGACCAAGGGAGTGTGCATCATATCTCACTTCTTTTTCCAGGAGTTACATTTGATGAATGATTTGATGAGATTCGTATGTAATCTAGAATAAGTTCTCATCCAAAGTAGATCATAGAATCTATCTCTTATGGAGGTCAAAATGTTTTGTAGAATCCCTTTACAAAGGATAACAGTATTGTTTCTTACAGTTGTGTGCGGGTGTTTCATCTTTCATTTCTGGTTGTAACATTGGTATTCTTCACTCCCATCCCAACTAAATTGCTTATTTGAAATCATTTTGCTAGATTTCTCTTCCACACCAGGGGAGGCAAGACATACTGGCAACTTGCATTCCATTTATATGGTAGTGTGTTAAACATTCAAAGGCCTAAAGCATTCTCATGCCACAAGTTTTTAAAATTTTGAAATTTGGGTCTTAATTCTTTTCCAATTCTGACTTCTGGTGTCTTTTATACTCACATCTTGATGAAGTCATCAAAACCAACCAGGAAGATGTCCATCTCTTGATTTTATGGTCTTTTATTTTAGTTTCTGCTGTGTTTTTCTACATGTTTGTGTTTCTTTCTGCTTTCCTTTTCACGAGGATCACTACTTCACCTTGGAATTAGCTACTAATATACCTTTCTTTTCATAAAACAGTAAATGGAGATGCCCTTAGGCATTCCATTTTCAAGCTTACTTGTAATTACTAATTTAGATGTTATATTCTCGATTAAAATTTGTAAACCAACCATGAAGCTGTTTCACGTGTACCTCTCTTTCTAAGCTACTAGTCCATTGTTTCCCTTACATCAATGGCCAAAGAAAGGTGTTTTCCTTAAATTATCTCTTCTTTGCAGGCAAAATAGCAAATTTTGAAAAGTTAAACACTCAATGAGAACCAATTATTGTTTTGGTGGTAGGACAGCAACTGACAGTCTGACACAAACAAATTTGTCTAAAGAAATGTATTGCATGATAAATTATTATGAGCACAATTCAAGTTGCTTCAGTCTCTTAAATATGCTGTGTTGTCTTGTGCCCTTTTTGCTTCTATAATGTAATTATTTATAGGAAAAAACGAGACCCTATCCTAATGCTAGATAATATTGCTACACATACGCAGATATCACATCATTTTCATATGAAACCAGCGATATTTCCCTAACATAACAATAGCTTTTGTTGATTTTATGCCTGCTGAAACACCCTCTATTGTTTTCACTTTACCACACATTTTTTGATAGAAAGTTTTATACTTGTGCTGGAACCATAATGTGGTAAATTTGGGTCACAATCTTCTTTGTTTTGTGCTAATCCTAATTTAAATTGCCATAGCAGCAACCACATTTTTCTAGAATCTATGTGATTTAATATTTTTTCAGCCACTTCAACTTTCTTGTATTTCTGAGGATAATGAAATTGTGAGTCTCAAAAGATATTAAAAGTTAATCTTTGGTTATAAGTTCTGCTTTCAAGTTCTGTATTTATTCCTTCTCTTTCTTGTGGTTACTTTTTAAAGATGCAGAGCATATCTTTTGGTTTTAAATCACATCACTTAAATTTGCAGTAAGATCATTTGGAACTGAAGGGCGTAAAAAGGATGGTCTACAAGTTCCTCCAAGTGATAAAGTTTATGAGTTCATACTCTTCCGAGGAACTGATATCAAGGTATACTGATTATCTGCAATGAGAATCATATGCTGTGCATATGAAAAACTGAAGTCTGGACTAGGTGTTAAGAACCTCTTTCTGGGAACGTGCATAATATGTATTATGATCATCCTTGCTATCATTGCTTATGCTTGATTTCTTCTTGGATAAACTGCCTGTATTAGACCATACAGTTTGGAACTAGAAAACATGCATTTTTATTTTTGAAGTCCAATATTGTTGTCTCCGGTCATTCCTGCACCTTTTTCAAAAGATTGACCGTTTATCAACCACACACTTTGGCATTGTATGGATGGTCTAATATGAGGCATACAACTTTGAACTTGTCAGCCACAGACAGACAAGGATTTTTTTCATGGCTGAGTTTTTTGACACCATGTTGCTAGTTGTGATGGTTTTGTACATTTTTTATTTACATTCCAGATGAAGTTCTTGCTTAGATGTTCTAGGCTTGATTTCATCAACCATGCTTGCTTGACCTGGACAGGGATTATATACTTTTTAAGCCTGTGCCTCTGCAGCAAAAAGTTTGGTGCAAAATATCATAAATAAAGTGCCTCTACAATTCTTGACACTGTTTCTTAGGACATCTCATGCTTAAAATCAGTTTCAATTGGTTTTATTAAAGCTTTGTTGCACACCAGCTAACATAAACATGACATAAATAAATCCTTCATTTGTTGAGTTCTGGAAAATCCTGTTGAATATTGAAGGAGTTACAGTATACCATCACTGATTTTACTGTTTATGGGCCAAACACTTTGTTTAGTTGGCCTCTGATACTCTTCATTTTAAATTATTATCGGATAGCTCATTTGTATTCTTTCTTTGGTTCATTTGGTCACAGGATTTGCAGGTCAAATCTTCTCCACCTGTTCAGACTGCAACACCAGTACACAATGATCCTGCAATCATACAGGTGAAGAAAATAGATATTGGTCTCATGCATTTCTATAATTGCATCAATTAGATATTATTGATGTTCAGGTAAATAAATTAGGACTGATTTGGATACTCTTAGGGTCTTACAGCAATTACCATGGAACCTCTACTAAAACTAGTGTCGCCTCTTTCTTTTGCAAGGGAGAGGTCCTAGGGTTGAATTACAGAGAAAACTCTGGGTAGTGTGGGTTGCCCCCACTTCATAACTCATGTCATAAACTTGAAAAAAGAAATTTACTAATATAAGTGATTTGTTTGCATATATGGACATATGTGGTTCCAGAATAACTTGTTTTATTCGTCACTGGATAATACCTGATAAATATCTGTATAGCGCTTATTGTATATTGGCTTGACATGGACCGATGAAGAATGTCTTGCCTTAATAACAGTATCGTTTATTTGACTTACTTTGTGCAGTCTCAGTATCCTCAAGCAGCAACTGCATCCATGAATTTGCCTTCTTCTGCTGATGGATCTCTAACAGATCCAAGTTCCCATGCTTCATCCAATGGTCTTCCAAGGGCAACATTTCAAGGGAGTCTTCCCCAATATCAGCCTGGTGCAAGTTTAGAACCATGGGGTTCGTTACATCTTCCTCCAACCACAAACGGTAGTGGGCTTGCCATGCCAATGTATTGGCAGGGATACTATGGGACCCTCAAATGGAGTTCAGGCCTCGCAGCAAGCTTTGCTTCGACCCCCTCCCAGCTTGTCAATGCCACCTTCCATGTTGCAATATGTGCAGTATCCTGCCATGAATGCGTCCAACACTTCAGCTTCTCCACTGTTAGAAAACCCCCCTCCTTTGTTGCCACCAATTAGTGCAAGCACCTTAAATTTACAGACTTCTACCCTTCCTTCATGGTCTTCTGCAATGGTTTCAGACTCAACAAATTTAATTCCTGATAGGTTTTCTGCTCAAACTCATCCTAGTAACTTGCCATCAGCATCCCCATTGACCACTGCTGTAGATAAAGTTGCCGTTGCATCATCAGGTTCTGACATACCGAACACAATGCCAGATCCAATAATGCCTTTTAAAAGTATTTCTGATCCTCCAACTTCCTTTTTTATGGCATCAAGTTCAGTTATGAACGAGGGAAAAACACCTTCTCTGGTTACACCGGGCCAACTTTTGCAGCCTGCCCCCACATACAATGCCCTCACTGCAGTCTTCACATATAGCTCAAAGGGATGTTGAGGTGGTGCAGGTACCATCACCAGAATTGTCACCACCACCACCACCAGCTGTGACTGAAGTACAGGAACCCATATTACCCCTACCTTTACAACCTGAACATAAGGTATGTAAATTTACCAAGAGCTGCATTATTGTTGACTTGACAAAATTTGAAATTGACCACTTTAAATTGATGTTTCCTGGTGACTGTTTGGTGATAAATGCTTTTCTACAAGTTTCTCACTCAAATTGTTGAATTGTAATCTACCTAATCTGTTTCTTTTCCCCTTGAAGATATATGGAGCTCCTATGTACACTTATCAATCTAGTAGAGGAGGACGTGGAAGGGGAAGAGGAAATGAGGTGTGTTCTTTTCCTTGCTTTTTTCCATTTTGGAAGATTTAACCTTTTTCTTTTTCATGATCGGAAAATTTGAATTTGATTCTGTATAACATGGCCAATGTAAAATAAGAACCGTATATTATCCAATGAGCTGTTCCTTCTAAATATAAAATTGAAAGTTTCTGAAAACATCCACTTTCGTTTCACATGCTCTAATTTCTTTTATCCCTTTCCTCTGTTATTCGTGTTTTGTTTTTTAGCAATGCAATTGCTAGTTCTAGTTACAGAATAGTCTTAGTTTTTTTTTTGCTTAATTTCTTCCTTTTCTTTCTCAATCACTGCTAGTTCATTGGTAACACAACAAAAGCAGTTTGTCTGTATTGCTTTCGAAATCCAAGATAGTTATGGCCAATATTGTTTGAGGTGATGATATTGGTGGACTTCGATTTTCAACAAACCAATCTTTTGGATTGCAGATTGCACATTCTGCTACCAGATTTGAGGAGGATTTTGATTTTACAGCAATGAATGAAAAATTCAACAAGGAAGAAGTATGGGGTCACCTTGGTAAGAGTCACAAAGCTCAAGACAGGGATGATTTACAAGATGAAGATGATGTTGGATCATCAAAACATGTGACCAAGGTAAACTGTCTCTCTCACACTCACGCTCACACACGCACAAAGCTGCAGAAATTGAAAGGATCTGCTGTCTCCAATCCAATCCAATGTACTTGTTCTTACTCTTCATTTCCTTTTCTGCAGCCTGTTTATGTGAAGGATGACTTTTTCGATTCCATTTCATGTGGTGCTCTTGATGGTGGATCACGTAATGGGAGGGCTAGGTTTTCCCAGCAATCAACAAGAGATACCAATGTATGTGTTGTTCCCAATAATCCTCATCAGTTTACTATTTCTAATCTTAGAATTTAATCTGATAAAATTGGTCAATGTTTTTAAGAAGCTACTAAATTATGTTGGATTGTCTTAATAGTTTTGTTTATGTTTTAGAATAGAAGTTTCAAAAACATTCTGAACTGCTGAAATGATGAATTTTTTGTTTTCAAATGCCATGATCAGCCCTGTTTCTCTTTGTTCTGGAATAGTTTTTGTTTCATTATCACTGAGCTGAATTTCTCTTGATTTATAATTGCAGGCATTTGGTAATTTCTCCCACCATCGGGGTGGTCGAGGTGGCTGGGGACCTGACCGAGGTGGTTGGGGACCTGATCGAGGTGGTCGATCACGTGGTGGCTATCATGGAAGAGGCTATGGCTATGGCTATGCTGGACGTGGCCGAGGTTATGGCAATGATGCCTTCTAATTATCACTCGAGTTTATAGTGCAATATTTAGTTCCTGTCAAAGTCATCTAATACCAACCTACACCGAGTTTGTAGGGTAACGGTTGGTTTGGTGCTTAGAGTTTGCAATGCAATTATCAGGTGTAACCTACTGGTAATGCCTGACCGAATTGGAGATATTAATGGCTATTAACTGGTTCTCCGGTTGCTTTGAAAGGTGCTGAAAATAAACAAAAGAACATATTTTGTTGAATGACTACTAATTTATTTGTTTGCGGAGTTACCCCACCTTATATGTTTTGTTTCCTGGCCCAAGTAAAATTCAAGACTAGCAGTCCTCTTAAAATTACTCCTCTTGTTTCCTCCGTTCACTGATCAGCCACAATCTGTTCCACCCTTACCTTCTTCATACCTCGTTAGGGAGCAGCACCACATCATCAGCAATACATCATACATCGTTAATGGTAGGCATATATTTTGTAAATTTTAAGGGCTCAACCCTCCAAATGCTAACGAGAATCTGGGTATCACGTTGCCGTTTCTTTAATCTGTTATGATATTATCAACACACCTGAAAATGGTCTGCAGTCCACTCACTACTCGCAGCGGTCCATCAGCAGTGATACCCAGAATGAAAGTTTCTTCACATTCCATGGTCAAAAATTGAAAAATCATGAGCAATAATAAATCATTAGACAAGATGAAAATTCCCTTGAATGAGAGAACTAACCTTGCTATAAGCTCACATATATAACCAGATTTGTTTTTTACTTAGGTCACATAACCATATTAACTGCCTAATGCTTTTGCCGCCCAAATTTTCTTAGTCTTCTCCTGTGAACCCTCCAGATACCATCTCTCTCTCTCTCTTCTTCACTCTCTTAACCTTTGCAAACAAAAGAAACAAGAAGAACCAGAACAAAACTTTGTCACTCTTTCCATGGCAACCGTGCTTCTCTTCTTTCTCATTCTCCTTTTAATCTCTTCCTCAGTTCTTGCAGCTTCTGGCCCTTTCTCGAATGCCTTGGAGATCCTCTCAGCCTCTGGCTATCTGTCCATGGCACTAACCCTTCAAATCACTTCAAAAAGACTCAATCTTGAATCATCTGCTGCAACTATATTCGCTCCGTTGGACATTGCTTTTGCAAGAGTAGGCCAACTCTCTGCTCTTGATCTCCAATATCACATCTCGCCATTGAGACTTTCTGGGGATTACCTCAGTAGTCTTCCTTTTGGTGCAAAAATCCCCACGTTGTTGCCAAATCACTCATTGACTGTCACTACAAGTTTGGGTTATTTTGATGGAAAGTTGTCAATCAATGGAATCTCGATTGAAGAATCGGCCCTGGTTGATTTTGGGTCTCTGATCATATTTGGGATGGGTGAGTTCTTCAGTTCTTCTCTTGAGATTTCTCCTAATCTTACACCAGCACCAAGTCCTAGTCCAGTCACTAGTCTTGGTGATACTTCTCAGAATGAACCATCTGGCATGGATGCCGATTATCTTGGCCAAGCTTCACATTTACTAATGTCTAGAGGTTATTCAATAATGGGAACATTCCTTGACGTGCAACTGTTTGGGATCAAGAACAAGACAAGATTGACAATCTTTGCACCACTCGATCAAGCAATGGAGGAATATGCAAAGAATGCCAGTGATTATTCATCGATATTTCGGCATCATGTGGTTCCTGGATTGTTTCCACGGCAAGATTTGGAGGGGTTCAATGATGGAACAAGTTTGCCAACTTTCTTTCGAGGTTTCATGATTAATTTGACTAGGTCTGGTGATGTGCTTGTTCTTAATGGTGTTCCTCTCATCTTTCCAGACATGTATCAAAGTGGCTGGCTGGTAATTCATGGCCTTAACCAGCTGCTTATGCCACCGATAAAGGAGATAGTGGGGGAGTCATTCTCAGAGCTTGATGGGGGAGAAGATAAGCCAGATGTTCTTGATTTTGATGAATATGTATACGGATCACCATGAATGTGTAAATGATCAGTAGTAGTTTAATCTCAAACCCTTTTTTCAGTATTTCTGCCACTCTTTTTTAGTTAAA
This sequence comes from Salix suchowensis, assembly GCA_029030765.1. Taxonomy (NCBI): domain Eukaryota; kingdom Viridiplantae; phylum Streptophyta; class Magnoliopsida; order Malpighiales; family Salicaceae; genus Salix; species Salix suchowensis. The sequence goes on along the minus strand of CM054996.1, from coordinate 4,195,438 downwards.
ATCTTACTTAGTTTCAGGTTAATTTCTGCAAATAAATAAATAAATAATTTTTTGAGGGCAGGGGAGTCTTAGTAAATCTAATGTTGAGATTCTTTTGTATAGAGTTAACTACTTTTCAATGGAGTTTATATATTATATACATCACTATAACATTTCCGAATTAAATTTATTTTTAAATCATTGAGCCTTAAATAGTTGTCTATAGTAATCTGTATCTATAGCTATAGTGAAACAAACTGAACTAGTAATGTGTTTATAACTATAGTAAAACAAACTGAGCTGTTTCAGCTCTATGATGATGATTGTCCGTGTAAGATTTCATTTTGTAATGATTATTGATTAAATTGGGTTTAATGAATTCTAAAATATGTGTTTTTTTATATATTTTTAAAGTCATATACAAGGATAAATGATGAGGAATTAAACATTTAAGTATTTGTTTTAAAATTCTTATGAAAATACTAAAATACAGGACATGAATACTATACAGACGTGTTTATTTATGTTCATGATTTTGTCCGAGCAAATTAATAAAAGTAAGGGAAACCCCACATGGCGCGGACGTGGTGGTCAGTGGTAAAACACTAAAACCTTGAAAAAAATGAAGTTGGAATTTTCTATTCTTCGTAGTCCTTCCTCCGTCTCTTAGACAAGAAGTCACCATTGTTACAAAATCAAAAGCTACCGATCAAAGAAAGGAAGGCATAGATCCAAAAGCCAGACCCTTTAATAAAGCCAACCCTTTTCTTGCTCTACATTTTTCTCCCCACCTTTGCAGTTATTGTTATTTATTTTATTTTTAAAAAAAAGAGAAGAAGAAGAGGAAGAAGAAAGAAAAATGGCAGTTCCAGTGATAAAATTTCCAGTGTTGATGAGGTTGATTAGGTTAATGGGGGTGTTAGTAGCTTCTCTGGTGTTGACATGGACTGTTCATTACAGAGGAGGATTGGCTCTTGTCTCTGCTAACAAAGATCTCATCTTCAATGTAAGAACTCCAACTCTCTCCCATTGGTGCTGTGACTTTCGAGATTTGGGTTCTTTTTTTCCCCCCTTTCTAGGTTTGGATGATTGGTAGACTTAATGTAGTTTTTGTGCCCCTTTTGTAGGTACATCCTGTTTTGATGGTGATTGGGCTTGTACTCGTGAATGGTGAAGGTAACTATCCCTTTCAGCTCTTTCGGCATTACTGGTGTGTGAATTCATTTGTGTTGGTGTGGGGATGATTAATCAAGAGAATGTAAATCTAAAATCCTTTTCATTTCTGGATATAGACAAAATAATAAGTAGCCAAATAGATCAAAATTAAATATCATTATCATCATTCATTCAATAACATCTTCATTCATGCTTTCCTCTCCTTCAAAAATGAAAGTTTTACTTGTTTCTCTGAATCTGTTCAACGGTATTGTTGAATAATGAAAGTGTGGCTGGTGTTTCTCTTTTAACTTCTCCTTCCTAGTCTGTTTATCTCCTACTTTAAATATATTCTCGTGTTTCGTAATCTTAAATTTGAGCTGACTCCTCACTGGTGGCATGTTGGTGTTTTCTGATTTTGTGTTTCAAATGTTTGTTACGGACTCATGCAGCCATGCTAGCCTACAAAACGGTGCCAGGAACAAAAAGCTTCAAAAAATTAGTTCATCTGACACTACAATTCCTCGCATTTTGTTTAAGCTTGATTGGCTTTTGGACTGCTCTGAAATTCCACAATGACAAAGGCATTGACAATTTTTACAGCCTGCATTCTTGGTTGGGACTCAGCTTGCCTTTTCCTCTTCAGCATCCAGGTCTTTTCCCTTTTACTTTCTCATTCCCTTTCTTGGTTGCACACATGCACTACGCTTCTTCAAGTTAATGAACTAATCGTAATCCGTTCTTCATTTCCAGTGGGCTTCTGGGTTTGTAACCTTTTGGTATCCGGGAGGTTCAAGAAACCCCAGGGCCACCTTGCTTCCATGGCATGTCTTCTTTGGGGTTTATATTTATGCTCTATCTGTTGCCACTGCTACTACTGGGATCTTAGAAAAAGTCACTTTCCTCCAAACCAACAAGGTAATATCACGCTACTCCACTGAAGCTTTGCTGGTGAACTCATTGGGTATTTTGATGATTGTTCTGGGTGCTTTCGTTGTTCTTGCAACAATTACTTCTCTGAATAGCAAAGGTGACATCCCTAGAAATGCAACAGAGTAGGCACAACATGTACATTTCTACAACTGATGATTGATTAAGTGGTGTGTTCTTATTGCATATGAGTCACAAGTTTATATTTTTTTGTTAAAAGATCAATGTACCACAAAGATTCGCATGGAGTTCTATTTGTCTGCCTGTTGAACATTGAGAGAAATTCTGAACTTGGTATTTTAGCGAAGGTTGAGCAGAGTAGTTTCGTTAAGGCTGCAAATATTATGTTCTTGGTGTTTAAAGGTAGAATCAAAATTTTCTTCCCCCACTGACATCAAATCATTCTGAAACCCTAAAACCAATCATTCCGGCACCTGGGAAAGGTGGAGCTTCTTGATCAAAATATAGCTATTGCTTGCACCTTTTCTGTAAGATCTCGTTATATATGCCATTGTCCATGATATTGAGCTAGGAGAGGATCCGGGTTAATGGAAAAACAGTTGGCTTTCCCAGCTTGAAATCTCTTGACGATAATTTAACTGGATAGATTTACCTATTATCGAACAGATGAATGAAGTTCTTTAAGAGGTACATGTAAATGACACGAATGTAGTGTTATATTGTGGAAAGTATAAAATTGATAGCTCCTTTTCATGACCATTGTCATTTGACATATTAGGGATTTCTTAGACATATTGGTGAAAATAATGTGTGCGCAGGCGGGCATTTTATATTAAAGAGTGTTCTGAATAAAAAAAATTAATTTATTATTTTAAATTAACTTTTATTATGTTTTTAGATCATTTTAATAAGTTAATATTAAAAAGATAAAAAAATATTTTAATATATTTTCAAATAATACCTTAAACAGTGGCTAGGTTAGACATTCCCGGAGTTAGTCTTATGTTTAGACTTGGAAGATAACATGGCCTCTACTTAAGAATTAAATGGTTGTTGACGTTGTATGCATAAGCCCTGAAAATGAATGCTGTATTAATAAAAGCCGATGAATGTTTGATCACAAATAAAACCAATCCGTGAATACTCAGTTAATTTCATACTATAAATTGAGAAAAAAAAATCCTATCGAAATGGGATATGAGAAAAAATAAACATTAAAATTAACTAAAACAAATAAAAAATCAACATTTTTTTATCATTGAATCGAATGATCCCATTTAATAAATCAAAAGAGAAATAAATATACATATACATTGTTAAATGAAAAGAATACAAGGAAAGGGAAACTAGAGCTGTATTTGAATAATTCTTTGGTGAAACAAATAGATTTGATATATAAGTAGTAATAACATAATTATTTTAGAAGTTAAGGGATAGTTTTTCATATAAAAATAAATATTAATAGATAATTATAGAAACATATCCTGCTTTCACGAGAATCTACATAACCCCTTTATTTTAAAAGTTAAAAGCTTTTAAGTAATAAATACTTAATTTACAAAAATATTTTCAAGATATGAAACAGAAGCTTGGTCATACCGCATTTATTTCCTGATAAAAGTTAAAACACATGACTTTCAGCAATGCCAACCATGAAATGGAATAATAACCTCATAGTGCAGTCTACTTTTTAGAGGAGGTCTGAAAAGGTATAAATTTGTCCATCTAATTCATACAAATATTCCTTCATGAAATGTACATGTAGTCAAGTTGCACCAGCAGCTTTTACGACATGAAAATGTCACAAGGAAAAATAAAAAGAAAGAAAAACAGATGAATGGTTTTCTTTTCAAGTCAGAAATTCAAATACATTTCAAGGTGTAAGCTTCTGGGAACAAAATTGTCATCTGCTGAAAAATATTTGTTTGACATCCCAAAAGGGGTACATCTCTGTCACAAGTTCACAACATACACGAGTATGCATGGCTAAATCTTCCCGGAGAGGCAAGAATTGCACTCTACACAGTCAGGAAATAAGAAACAAAAATGTCAAAAAACTCAGCATCATTCCACAAATGTGACCAAGAGAAAGAAAAAAAACCACTTGATTAGCAGTTTTACTAGTCTTGTCGCTCCAGTTGCATTGTCTGGGAAGGCAGATATTAGCATGGGCAAAATTTTTGAGGAACCTGGATGATATATCTGAATGTATCTATATCCACAAGTGTTCTCTTCGATAATCTCTTACTATGACAGGCACACTCGTGGGTGGAACCTGAAAGCACCAAATAATTCAAGTCAGCTGTAGCTTATTTAACAGTTGAAAAAAACAATTTGAACATTAAATAAATAAAGTTAACATTGAAAGAGCAATTGCTTCCTCTCATTTCATCTCATTCCCATCAGTCTCAAGCCCAAGGACACCAGATTGATCACCTAGCTTGAAAGTTGGGAAATTTCTAGCAGATGTGTATTGATTTGTAAATGCACATGTATCAAATTTCAATTGGAATAATGCCCCTAAATACAGACATGTGAAACCACCATTCACTTTCATAACAGCATAAAAATTAGTTTGAAATCAGACAACCTACCATGCCATAATCAGTGATTATCATTGAAATGTAATCTGATGGTGTTGCATCATAACTGTCCAGCATAAAGATCCAAGGTCAGGTTCAGAAAAACCAGAATCTTTCATAACACCAGTTAGTATCAAACGAGCTTACATCAAATTCAGAAGCTGGAGATTTTCACTATTGGTCGATCCATCAAGGAAGTTGATATCCTCTCTTCCATGAATTTTTGAAATCACATCTGGATCACCTGCAGGAAACGGACAGGTATTGGAGATATTAAGCATGCAATTAAAAGTCAGTCATTGATTATAAGAAGCACCTCCTATAGCCAGAAGTGCATACCCAGCTCATTGGAACATAATGAGTCAAGCTGTACCCTTTCATGAAATTTATATGCTTCACAACAAACTAATACTGGTACGCGGAATGCATGAGCAACCATAGCAACACAAGCAGTCCCAACTTTTGAGTAAACTGTTCCGTTGGACAGCACTGATGATGCACCCAGAAAAACTCGAGTAACTTCATGCATGATATAAGAAATGGCGTTTACATGAGTGTACGTACAGTTGATTCCCTTTCCAACTAACCTATGAAGCAACAGTTGCCCTTCAAGCTTTGGACGAGAATCCACTACCACAACACGGAACTGTTTGCCAAGTTCATGAGCATGCAATAGTACCATTTCAACTGCAGAAGGTGACCCATAAGTAAGTAGAACATCACCATCACTGATCTTTGTAACAGCATGCTTGACTATCACCTTGTCTGCAAGTATGATCTTCTCATTTATGAATCTATCGATGTCTGAACGAAGAGTTGCTTTTGCTTCCAATTCAGACAAAGTCAAATGGTAACTTGGCAATTCGATTCTTTAGAAACCTGATTGCATTCCCCATGCTGATTGAAAGGGGGCGGCACTCAATAAGAAAAGAAAGGTAACTACCTATTTTTGCTGTTAAGTCTCGAGCAAGAGTTTTTTCAGAGGGTGTTGAGTAGTCTTTAATGGCCTCTTGGAATGCTTGAAGCATTGCAATGCAGCGAGCATTGCTGCCACATATGTCTCCATACAAATACTGTAATCCAACCTGCCAACAAGAAGAAAAGCTCAACAACAAGACAGCAAAACCAGAATACCTGATCCCTCATTTAATAAACTTCAGCAAAAGTCCAAATAACTGATGCATGAAAGCCTTAATTTGGGCTTAAGAGTTCTCTACAATCAATATAGGTGGATTAGTGATTCATAAAAAGGGAGATTAGGTTTTGAAACTGGGTGCTTAAGAGGTAGAAATGAGGCAGGAAAGGTGAGCTGAGTCTGCTGGAAATACATTTTAACCTTAAGAGCCTTGATTATTCCTTAATAGAGGGAAAACTTTAATGGAATCCTGCCAGTAAGAACTTTGCAAAATTGAAAAAACAAAATATTCTCAAAATATCTATGTTTAGAAGCAAGTACACTGTTGGAATGTATAGAGTCAAAAGAAATCCCAATCTAGGAAGGAAAACTAGAAACCACAAGGAAAAGTAAAGAGTACTCTTAAATCATTAAGAACAAACCCTTCTAATTAATCATTCTAAAATTAAACAAAACAAAACCACTAATAACCTAATTACCAACAGGCATATTACTGCAAAATTGCAGAAATATCCCTGCAAAGGTTCAACAATAATTTCATACTCTCATGACCATCTAGCTGAAAGTCATGATCATCGATTAACTTCTATATAGAATCAAAATGTGGACTAGATCATGGTTAGCAGGTACCATACAGAAAGAACAAAACACCAAAACAAGAAACAACACTCTGTAGACTTGAATATCTAAAACTATATTCCAGTTCATATAGTTTACCTAGGATTGTTTAATTCATTCAATGTATAATAACCAGAAGATATGTCCACCAAAGGTTCAAACTAACAACTTCAAAATAATACCTTGTAGACAGCTGGGTGCACTGGGTCAAGCTCAAAGAATTTGGACTGAAGTTCAGTACGCTGAGTTCCACGTTCATATTGAGGCAAATGCCTGAACAACTCCACTCTATTCCTAGCTTCTGTTTGCTTTACCACAGCACGCCTCTTTGCCTTTTCCACCCGACTCTTGTCATCAAATTGCATTCTTGGTTGAGGGAATTCCTTCTTTCTATCCTTTTCGGGTGGCCTATCACCTGCCTTCTTCTCCAAAGCTGCAAGTGCAGCACTGTCATTCTTCTGTGAAGGAGGCGGCTTCAAAGATTTACCTGACTTCACAGAAGCTGCAGCCCCAGATGCAGCAGCAGGTGTCTTACCATCTTCAGCTAATAACACATGATAGAAACCATAATTAATGATAGGATTATTATAACAAAGCCTTAAACCAGCTTTGCTAGACAAAACAATACTGATGGCCATAATCAAATTAAACATCAAAGGCATCGTTGCATTTATTCCATGAGTAATTTGAATACATAAAAACCAAGCAAGGGACAAGTGACAACTCCATGTGATCATAACAAAAAAAAATGTAATTAAGACATCTGAACACACAAAATAGCAATTAAACATGACTAATTACAGTCACCATTACTAAAACAAACTTTAGCATTGAAAAAAAGGGACAGAGTTTGATGTTTTAAAAGAAAATGAAACAGCTATATTCACCTTTGGCAGTGGCTTTCGCAGCTCGTTGAGCTTCTTGAATAGCACGCCTCTCTGCTTTTGTAGTTTTCTCTTTCAATGACTTTGAACGTGAAGATTGATCATCTTGCATTTCCACCGCCACCCCACCACCCTTCTCTGAAATCACATATATTTTTTACACTCCTATCCATACAGAGTTCAATCACCATGCTTTTTTTTATAAAAAAAAATCCTTAAAAAGAATTCATGCACTACTTCAACACAAAATAACAAATTACCAGACACTCTAAAATGATTTAGTAAGTTAAACAAAGCAGCTTAAAATAGATAATAATTGAATATGATAATTAAATCATATTAAATAAAAGGAATACCAAAAATACCAATAGGCAAATTGTTAACAGCCGAGACCGTAGTCAATCCACTAGCGGGAACACTACTCGCCGCTGATTTAATGGCCGCAATATCAAACAATAACCCTCCCGGCAAGCTACTCGAAGCAGCAGCAACACCCCTCCCCTTCATCGTCGACGCCACATCATCGGAGAAAGAGGTGGAGGTGGAGGCGGTGGGAGAAGCAGGAAGGGGGAAGAATTCAGCGGGGTCACGGCGGAGACGGGGAGAGAATGGAGGAGGAATGGCGAGGAGGAGGGATCATGACAGGAGAGAGAGAGTTTCCGGCCGAAGGAGGGGAGTTGTCGACGGTAGAAGGAGGAGAAGTGGGGAAGGAGGAGATTGGGTGGTCGGGTGGACCCGGTAGAGAACGATCTGGTGGGTCAGTAAAAAACCCGACTTTACGGACCTTCGGGTCGCTTACGGTTCTTGGAGCTCGCCGAGGGTCCATAATGTTGGAGAGAGAAGGGGGCGGAGGGAAAATTAGGGTTTCATTATTAAAATGGGCACTTCGGATTCTGTTGTCGGAGAGGGAGGAGAGGAGATTTGGGGATGTTTATTACAGTGATACAGTTGCGACGCCGAAAACAGTTCACTCAAAACGCTGCCGTTTCTCTGCATTTCTAAATTCTAACTCGTCTTCTCGTCAAAACAAATATCGGTTTAACTATTGATATTAACAGTCAACTATATTAGTATATTATTTTAATTATTTAAGAACGTATTCGTTTCGGAACTCAATTGGTTAGACACAATTTGGTATTGTAGTTTATTATTATTATTATTATTATTATTATTATTAGATTGATTGATTAAAACATCACGTGAAACATAAAAATACATATATAAAAATGAGAAAAAAGACCCAAACAAAAGAAGATTTATCATAATTTTGTTTTTTAAAATTGATAATTTATTTATAAATATTCACTTTTATCAAATAATTAATATTTGTTTAGGAGCATCCAATGAAAAAACATTTGTTATCAATAAAATTGTAAATGGGAAATTTAACCTTTTATAGTTAATTGTATTTGAGATAATTTGATTTTATATGAAAATAAAATCGAATATGAATTATTTGTTTTTATAAATAATATAGGTTTGTTAGTTAAGTTATGTTCTTCCCTTTTTTTTATTAAATAATATCTTTTTTTTTTGTCATGTATCATATTTGAAATATTTGTAACTAAAATCTCATTTTTTTAACATATTTTATAATAGATTTTTATTGGTTTGGGGTTTTCTATCTTTTTTAAAACAAAATTCTTTATATTTAATTTATTTTTCAAGTAATGATAATATCCATCAACACATAGATTTCTCACATGTTCCACATGATTTAACCAATTTATATGAAAAGAAAGAAACCTTAACATAGTAATAAATTATATAAAAGATTTTATATAAGAGCAAAATCTATAAAAATAAAAAAGAGTACAAACCATTCAATCCATAAAATATTATAAAGGGACATGATTTATAAAACAAACAAACAAGATTACAAGAGCAAAACACATCAATAATCCAATAACTAACTATTTATAACTTTGTAGAAACATATATGTTTATCAATAAACTTTGTTTACTTTTTAATTCTTATGAGCTTCTAAAAAATAGTAAAATGTTGTTGTTTTTTCAAACTTTTTACCCACTAGTTTTCATATATAAAAATTAATTTTTTCTTTGATCGATTTCTAAATAATTAATTTATATTTTCTTTCCACATTTATAATATAAATCAAACCTTTTTTTTATTAGCACAACCCAACATCTTAACATGAATTGTGGGAATTAGTAGAGTGAGAAGAAGATGAGAAATTATCAAAGAAATAAAAATGATTGCTCCCATAAAATTGATTATACTAGTGCATAAATGTTGGAGTATAAAGGAGTTTTAATAAGAATAGATTCAATCAAAGATGACAATGCAACCAAATAAGAAAACTCCAATAAAAATGATAAATAAACATATCTTATATTCAAATAAAATCAAATCACCTTTATGGTATTTGAAATCAGTTAAGATTTAAAGCATATCATCAAGAATATTTTTAGTTTTTTTTTTTTTCAATTATAAGGAAACAATTTCTTTTCATTCAAACACCTTTATCATTTCTAATTTTTCTTCTTGTTGATCACAACACATAAATCAACAACTCTCTATAACCATAACCTTACTAACTATGAATGTTGATAGCTTCATTGCCCTTAAACTCAATTCTATAAATTATATATTGCAATGTGGACAAGCCTTGTCTCTTATACAAAAGCCAAGAATTGGTCAACCATCTTCCTAATAAAGATAATGGCCCCATTAAATACACCATATAAGATTTAAATAGTACCACAAATACATGAATCTCTTCACCAAGATTAATCAAAACATATTGTCTAGCTAAAAGACAAATCATCTTTTTTGTGTATGAATAATTGAAATATTATATGAAGAAACACTCAGCCTCATTGCTAGCATTAACATAACTTATGCTATCTCATATGCACTAAAAATGCATATATAGAAGATATACAAGAATATGAATTCACACCCAAAACAATATATAATATAACTTTTCAAAGAAAATGACAAAACCATTAAATAACATGCTCATATCAAGAATTTATGCGATAGTCTTGCAATTATTGTGAAACATATCTTGTATAAAAATGATCTTTCTACCTTCTTATTAGTCTTTAGCCTTCAATATGAAAACTTTCATCATTGCCTTACTAAAACCACTAAGGCTAATCGTATTATAGAGCTTCTTAGCCTTCAATACTAAAACTTTCATAATTTACCTTCAAAGTAAATTACTCAACAGTCTAAGATTTTTTTATAATACGATTTCTATTTTTAAATAATTTAAATTTAAATTTAAATGTTTTAGAACAATTTATTTTATTTTATATATCTTTGTTTGCTCATTTAACCCCCCACCCCCACATGCAAATTTGGTCAACATAATCATGGTGAATAAAAAGAGTTAGAAACTTCTGCAATTACAATTTATATAAATTGAAAAAATATTTTTTTTGAGGGTAAGTGTGTGCCAACTTATTGATGAATGGTCCTATTTGGATATTTTTATCCTATAAAAGTCTTTACATATAAAATGCATATTTAGGGTTCTAAGAGTTTTCTTTGTGGTAAGAATTTTAATTTTTTACTAAGTTTCAAGTTCAAAACCGAAAGAAAAGAAGTGAGGATTTGAGTATTTCGTTGGAAAGAGCTTATAATTTTGTGTCGTCTGAGAAATTAATTATAAATAAAAAGTTATAGACTTTTATGTTAAAACAACAGAGAAAGAAAAGTAGATACTTCTCCTTCCTCAGTTTGATTTCCTTGTTCTCCCAACACCTGTGTTTGGCACAGCATATTTAATTTACTGCAAAAAACATGGTATCTCCGGTAGTAGAATCATCTCTGCTCTTCTACAGGAAACAAACTGTACTTTTGCTCGACTTATTAACAACGTTTTCGATAGTCTGAAACCAGAATAAGCTAAGAGTAACTGGAGACATCGATCTGTAAGAGAGAAACTTTCACAGGTTATCCAGGTTCGATGGTGATCATCGGACAAATTTTTCAAGAACATCATTTTGATCATCAATCAGAAGTTTATAGCTGATCATCAATCTGTAATCAGAATTTTTCTACTTAAAACACGAGATATCTATATGATTATTTTTCTTTTTGCAAGAATTTCTCTCTCTTTTTATTTCCATCCCTCCAAACAGGACGTAAGCAACTCACTGCACCATTGCCGCCTGGTCAAGGGCCCTCGCCACCGAAACCTAATAACTATTTTCCCTTTATAAAATACACCTGTAGGCCTCTCACGTACTCTATTACTAGCAGCTCTAGCAGTGCTTTCCGTGCAACGCCATGCTCTCTGATCGCGATCCACTGCTAGTTCAAGATTTCTGGATTGACGTCGAGTGGCTCGCCCAGATAAATTAATAAAGTACATATACGGTTTACCTAATCTGTCAGCAGACTTCTCGCAACCAGAATATAAAAAATATTTATCTATCAATTCTTTTGACTATCAAAAAGCTGACTCCTCGAGAATACTAAGATCTCTAGCTAGCTAGTCCATTTTATTTTTATGGTAATAAGGCGTGGTTGTTCGATGTTTTATCATAATAATAAATTTAAAACTATTTTGTTCATTGATGCACACTATAATTTTGTATGAAAAACAAATCTTGGTTAAGAAAATAAACTAAAATTTATAGCTTTTGTTAAATTCCCAGTAAAAAGCTATCACGATACATAGCACATAACAAGCTCGCTGTGCATTTATTCGTCATTTATCCAACTTTTACAGCAAAAACATGTGGTTCTGAGAAAGCCTGGTCCTTGAAAAGAAAAAAAAAGAAGAGACACCGCTAATCTATCAGGACCCATGAGCAGCTCCTACTTCTGTAGACTGCAAGAACTGTGATGTCCATATAAAACTACCTGCCACGTACCATGTTCGTATATAGGACTCTCAGTCTCACACTCATTCAAGTAGAAAACAAAATCTTCGCTAAAAAGTTAATATGAAAGAGGAAAGTTCAAATAGTTCTCATTGATATTATTGCTAGCTAGTTCACTACCTCAAAAGAGCTCGGCCATAAAGAGGAGCGGTACTCACTTTTATCCTTGATCTCTGTTCATCAGTTCCCAGAGAGAAAGTAAGTCATGAGTAATTACCGCTGCTTTCATGACTTCTTCTTCTTCTTCTTCTTCCTCTACGATTTTTTGTTTCATTTTGTGTCTCTTTCATTCTCAAGCTTTCACTGTTTGATTTGAATGTTACTGTTGCTTCTGGTGTTATTTTAACTGTTACTGTTTGCATTGCTTTGTCCAATATATGTATATATATATAACTATACTATAATGATTGGCTTCTGATAAATTGGTGAAAAGAAAAGGAAAATTAAAACAAGGGAAGAGAAGTTGTTAAGTAAATGAAAGACCATATAGATGGTTTTGCAAAACGTCTGCATTTATATAAATGAGGGGTTATATTTTTATTATTTATCAAATTAGGGTTAATTTAATATTTATTTATAGTAATAATTAAATGTACAGGAGATATTAGCTGCTCTGTTCATTATGCTTTGCTCTCTTCACTCCGCCCCACATCTCTCTCGCATCTGTCTACTTTATCCATACACATATTCCACTCAATATGAGACACATACAAATTAGAAGTTAAAGCTAGATTCTTTTTTATCCAGATCCAAGCTGTGATATACTTTTTCTTTATGTTTTTTTTCCTGCAACATGAAATGAAGTTTCAGGTATATATATATATATATATTGTGTGTGTGTGTTTTCTTCGCCTGCAAACTGAATTGTTTGGTTATTTTAGGTGCCGATTTTGTTTTTCCCATTTCTTCAATGTTTAATGGCATTCTCTTACATTAATTGCCCGGTGTTAACAAAATCCAGCAATGATGATGGAAGTGGATGTACTTTAAGGTAAGACAGAAACCAAGAACGTCCCTACCGTTATATTAATTTTATACATTAAGGTTTACGGACATTGCTGAGATTTGTTCTAGTGAGATTGCTTTATGAATGACATGCATATAGTTGACGACCTTGGAAATGACTTCATGAAACTGTATGATTCTATCTATGTATTGAAGCAATATATATACACAAAGATCGTTATAAATCAAAATCTTTAAAAACTAAGAACGAAGAAAAATACATAAAACATTTAGTTTTTGTTTGTTAAAATCTTCTAGCTAACAGGTCATTACAATCATTTAATTATAAAACTACAATATTTTAACTTGAATAGAAAAAAACTATTTCTTTTAAATAAAAAAACTCTAATAATACTAAAAAGAAAAATAGAATAGAATAGATTTGAATCCTAGTTATTACTATAACTTTCTAATAAATGACTTGCTTAATTATATAAAACTAATAAATCATTTTTAAAATATCAACTAAATAAATATTTCGATGAAAATAATTAATTTTAAAATAATGAGACTTATGTCCCACATCATGTATCATGTATAGCTTACATAAGTATGAAAGGATAGTAATTGTGGGTTTTTGTTTAACAGCAAAATGAATTAAAAAGAAAATGTGTAGATAGATAGATAGATAGATAGATAGATCAAAGGTGTTTGATAAGGCTAAGAAGGGTTGAAATGGTGACATATATATAGTTTGTTTACAGGGGCAGAAGCAGAATCCCTTTTTAAAGGAGGCGCAACCACACAAAGTAAGTCCTCTCCACCCTAGCTGCATGGAATTCAAACACTAACTCCTTTTACTATCAATTAAATGGCCTTAGATTTTATGTTTTTGCAAGTTACTAGTATTTGAGTTGGTAATAATTAAGTGGTAAGTAGTTAATTAGGAAGAGATTATGTATTAATTTAAATTCTAACACATATTTTATCACTCATATGCTGGTAATATTATAGTTTTCTCGCCAATTAATCTAAAATCTGGTTTGAGCTATGATCAAGGCTTTATATTAATTTTTATAAGAGCTCAGTGGTCAGAATTATTACTGATGAGGTTTATGGTTCAGGACTTTATATTCTATATTTTGTAGACACGTTTTCATTCATTTCCTATTATGTATCGATGAATGCTCTTAGGAGCAAACCCTAAAAATATCTCAACCTGAAAGCTTCTAATATAAAAAAACTAGATATAGGCGTAGTTTATGGAAGGGGAAGATGAAAAGTATTCTTGAAAGAATTTACATGCTCAAGAGCGTGTTGAGTTTATTATCTCCTTTACTACATGTAAACCTTTATGATGCCTAATGGGGTTGCCAAGATTGATTACCTCTATTCAAAAAATATTATTATGGGTTGGAGTTGTTAAAAGGAAGATTTGTAAGGTGCAATAGAATGTAGTGGTCAAGGAAAAAGATAAAGGTGGTTTGGAGATAGGGTCACCATTGGGAAAAAATAAAGTCATGATATTCATATGGTTCTAGAGGCTTAGTTTAAAAAGTAAGCTTGAATGGAAGGAATTCCTTTTATAAAAGTACCAACCATCATTTGAAAATGACCTTCCAACCCTTTTAAAACCTCTATTTGAAATCTAGAAAGGAATAATATCTATGATCAATCATGAAGATGATGCTTTTGACATCTTAATGAGATGCTCAAACAATATCTCAGGGAATAGGGTAAATGTTACAATTTTCATTGACACAGGGTTAGGAGATACCTTTTTATGGTATAATTTTCGTAGATTATACAAGTTATCCATTAAACCAACTACAAAAATATCTGATATTGGTGAATGAACATATGATACCTGGAATTGAAACTTAGTTTGGTGAAGGAATATGAGAGCTTCTGAGTGGGATTAGATTGATTCTTTACAGCTATAGTTGAATGATGTCTAACTAGTACAGGGAAAAAGATGTTAAAATCTTGAATATCGATAAGAATGGAAAATTTATAATAAGATCTTGTAGTACCTTGATTAACAAGTTGACATATCACGGTGAATCCTTCACTCCAAACTTTTAGAATGAAGTAGCACCGCTAAAAATATTGATATTTTTTTTATTGTTGGCAATAACAAAATCATATGTATACAAGATAATTTCTTCTTAGTCAACACCTTTTATTATTGGACAAGCTTTATGCCCTATTTTATTCATCAGGGATAGAGTTAACAAATCATCTTGTCCTCCAATACTACTTTGTTTGGAAACTATGGAAAAAGTTCCTTACATGGTGAGGGGTCTCTTAGGGAGTTCTAAAGACTATGGATAATCTTTTAGTTCAATGGACAACATTTATAGATGGTAGATTCTATAGGAAAACATGCAACCTCCTTTCATATAGCATTGCTTGGAGTATTTTGTTAAAAATGATTCAACTAATCTTTAAGCAAATATAGTCAAACTAGGAATTATGATTTTCTTTAATTTTACATTGGTTATAAACATGGTTAAAGAGTTGTGAAGGAAATTTTGGTTACATGGGTAATGATTTGTTAAATGAAAATGATATTAACAAATAGTCCAACTAGGATCATGATCATTGATTTTCTTACATGAATGAATTGCAATTGTAATTTTAATCCTTTTCCTTTTCAAAACTGCTAATTTACTTTCAACCCTTGTTTTATCTTTCATAGCCACCCACTATATGACTAGTTATCATCAATAATTTTCCTTGATTATCATAAAAAAAAACATATTTAAAGTCCATTAACTAATCTTCATTATCACCTTATTTTATTGAAGTAGATTGGTGTTAGAACATATGGCGAGGAGTGTGAAATTGAAGGTTTTAAATTTAATTTCTCTCAAAAGATAGGTAGCTATGAAAGAAAAACAATAATTGAAAGTAAATTAGCAATTTTAAAGAAGAAAAATGATTAAAATTACAATATGTTCTATTTTGCTTGATTATGATAGGAAAAACATTTTTGAAGTCCATAATCTAATATTTACCATCACCCTTATTTTATTGAAGCAAATTAGAGTGAGGACAAATGATGAGGAGTGTGAAATTCAAGGCTGTAATTTTTAATTTCTCCTAAATCTCAAAAAATGTTTTTTTTGTCGTACTGCTACACTAAAAATATTGAATTCATTATAAAAAAAAAGAACCTATAATAATTCCCCTAGCTTATTTGATTGACCCTTACCATATTTTAGGGGTTAATGTTTTTATGAAAGGATAAATCTTTTAGCTGATTGATTTTTACACTTATGCCATGTGTTATATATTTGTTTTCCTAACCAACAAAAAATCCTATAAAATTGATAGAAAATAGTAAAAAGGCTAAGAAGTCTAACTGAAAAAAGAATAATTCTAAAATGACACAATAGGATAAGGTGTGAAATCAAATTCTTTCAAACTTGTTGTAACAAATTAAGAAGATAAATAAAATTTATCTAACATGTGATCAAATAATTAAAAAGAACTTAAATGGTCCAAACTCCAAACTGCTATGAAGGTTAGTTGATATCCCATTTTATTATATGTTTTGGTGGGGTATGTATAGAACTATTAATGGGCTTCAAGTTTTAAATTTGATAATATATTCAACAATAAATCATTTTTTTTTATCTTTTAAGAACTTTTTTAAAAGAATATTGAAGAAAAAAAAATCTCAAGTAGTTCATTTGAAGATCTCTGAATCACATATAACTAACATTTCATTTTCCCTTAAAAACCAATTGCTAGATGTTTATATTTGAAGTCATAACTTTTTCAAAATAATTCAATTATTTAATATTTATACAAATTAAACAAGATGTTTATCATTTGCATTTTGTTTCATATAAGGTCAATGATGTGTAAGACATTCATCATAATAGATAAGTAAAAGTAGATGAAAGAAAGATTATAAGGTCAAAGACAATGAATAAATTAAAGATGAACCATTAAAGGCTATAAAGAACATATCAACATGATGTAACTAGTGATTTTAGTATCAAGAAATCTTAGGTTATGTTTTTTTTTATTAATTTATCTCAATCTCATGATTTAAGTTAATGATTTAAAAGGTTACCTCGGGTTAATTCAAATATTTATTTAATTGATTTTTTTCAATTTAATCTTTTAATACCAAGTTGGTTGAAAAATTAGTCTTTGTATTTTTATTTTTTTTCTATGAGATTATGCTAATTGCAAGATCCAAGTTGTGAGTTTGATAATTGACTCAGGTTGACCTGATTAATGTTTTTTGGATTTGTTTTTATTTGAATACTTTTTATTTATTTCACACTTTAATCTTATTATTTTTTTATTCATCTTTCATCCTTTATTTTGAGGTTGCTTGGAAATTAGACTTCATAACTTTTTCTTAGATTTGCATTTTGTGGAGTTAATTACTTGTCTCATAGATTATTGTTTTTGGACTGCAACCTTCAATTTTGAATCTATTGAAAATGAAACTTTATAATTTTCTTTATTTATTTTTTATAAACTATATTGATTTTATAAACCAAATCACATGTTTAACAAGTTAACTTGAGTTGACTTATATTAGTTTTTTAATTTGATTTTTTTTACCCTTCAATAAGAGGTTGGTTTGAAATTCAACTTCAATTTTTCTATTTTCTTTCTATATGGTTCTCTCAATCTCTTGATTCGGGTTCCAAATTTGACATATTGACCTTTCTTATTGTTTTGGATCCTTTTTTAAATAGATTTTTATACATTTTTATATATATTTGTTTTTTTTTGGTTATCTTGATATCATGTCTTAAGTCATGAGTTTAACAAATTAATCTAAGTTGATTCAATTTATTTATTTTTATCCTTTTCAATTGAATGCTTTTTTTTATCAATTTCACCCTCGAACAACTCGATCTTTTTTTGTTAATTTTATTCTTCCATATTAGTTTGTTTAAGAATCAAGATTCATAATTTACTTCTCAATTTGTTTTCGTGGAGTTATCATAGTCTCATGAATTTAGTTCTTTTCCTCTCTAGAGTTTTTTTAAAAAATTTTGTAATTTGTTTCTTATAAATTTATAATTGTCTCATGATTTAGGTCACATGCTTAACAACTTAGCCTAGGGTCGACCTAGGTTTTTTTTATCTTTTTTTTATTTCATTATATAATATTAGATTGATTAAAAATTGGACTTTATAATTTATTTTTTATTTGCTTCATGTGGAATTATCTTGATCTCATGATTAGGTTCGTGGGTTAACCTGAGTATATTTGAGTGAACTCAAGAAATTTGTTGTCTTTTTTTTAGTTTAATATTTTTTTCACTTTCATCATTCAACATTGGTTTAATTAGAATTTGAACTGCTTAATTTATTTTGATTTATTTGATGGTTATCACTATCTCATGCATGAATGAGAATGCAAATATAAAATGTTAATCTAGACCAATTCTCAAAATTTAAAGATAAATTTAATCCACTATATCATTGTATCAATATTAAAAAAAAACATATCATTCAACATGTATCGTATTTTGAATTCATAATTACTTTTTTTATTTATTTAAAAACATATTATCAACACTTAAGATATGTCGACGAAAATATGATCTTCACAGGTATATCGAACTGCATTTTTGAAGTTATTTATGAAGGTTTCTTACAAAGCATTACTAGGATTAAATGGCCACTCTACTTGCTTACAAGCCAGTCAAAAAGGTTGCTGACTCAAACATAGGCTTCTGTCAGGTGGTCGGAAGACATTAGAATGTGGAATTCATGGAGATTTTGTGGGACTTCTATTCAAGCTGGTTAAACATCTATTCTCATTTCACTTGCTCAATGCTACAAGGTAAAACGTACTTGCTGTAATGCATTAATTAGATGCCCCTGAAATTAATGTTGTTCGATATGAAGAAAACTGTCACAAACATCATGGAAGATATGATGACAGGAAATAGTAACCTTCTCTCGCTCTTACATCAATTTATTTAAGTGAAGATGACATATCTCATGTTAAAACACCAACCCCATTTAAAATAATCATGGATGATTTTGGATAAATGTTGCAATGAACAATCTACTGAAAAACTAGTCTTTTAAATGATTAGAGTCTTTTAAATTAACTATTTATTATTTAAAAAACTTCTGCCTCTCAATTTCGGAGTTCACTTTATAGAAAAAAAAACCAGAAGAAAGTAATAAAACATATGTTTCTAAGAATATTAGCAAGAGAAATTTACGTGGACTAGATATAGGTAAAAGAAATCCATAATATATATATATATACACACACACACACATACACACACACATACAAACACACCCCTGTACATTTTCATAACTTTTTTTTTCTTGAAAAACAAAGTATCTGGAAAATAATTCATCTGCGATTATGAGCAGCAACAATACGAATACCCATCAAACAACCTTTGCTGTATCACACAAACACAATACAGGAGTGTAATATGGCACATCTCATTCAATAGGAAGGTAAGTAATTAAACAGCTATTTTCAAGAAAGTATAAGCGCAATCAAATACCTTGAGGTATATCTCCATATATGATTCTATGGGAAACTTTACAGGTATATAAAATGTGTCTTTCTCTTTAAACTTATTTTTATTTCCCAGCAAAATGATCACATTAGTTTTCCCATAATCAAATTGATTTTAGTATATCATTTTGCATTGAAACAGGAGATTTATCATTGCGATTTTGGTCACATGAATGAGTAAGATTGTAACAGCAAGTTCAAGCATGGATGCAATAACTTTCATGCATCTTTTGTTATTATATAAGAAGTATAAGGTTTTACCTTCAACTTTATTGAACTTAAGCAGTTCTCAAGGCATGCAGCATGTAAAGACTTTCAGAGGTAGAATGTTCTGAATGGTATCTACCATAATCAGCTCCAATAAAATCCAAGAATAAATGGAAAAAGGAACAAATCATCCTCTAAAGTTCAGTGGTTGTAAGTTCCATATAAAGCTTGAGTTTTTTTTGTTTTGTTTCAATGCATTAACCAATAGTTCAAGGAATGAAACTTCCTGCTTGACAAAAGTGAATCCCTATTGTCCATGCTCATCCTTCCAGTGTGTGGTTGCTATGGAATCAACTTCTTAAGTTGAAAAATACAAGGGAGCTTCTGGTATTGGAAATTTTCTTTGTGGAACAAGAGTAGGTAAATCTTGAGCAACTTTTAGTAGTAGCACTAAAAATAAATAAAAAATAATAATAAAACAAATGTAAAGCCATATTTTAGCTAATTAAGTTTGTACTTTGAATTAGATGCAATATTGATGTTTCAAAGTAAACAAGGAATTGTCAATACCATAATGTAAATTACTAAATTTGATGCCAGCATTAGTTTGAGTTGTCATCTGCTAAACCATAATGTAATTATCTTAAAGAAGCAAAATATCATAGAGCTGAGGAAGACAAATATACAGAGATAAATGTATCTTTACTTGAAAGGTACTCTATTTCAGGGATACCAAAAGATACAGAAAGATAACTGAAGCTTACATTTTTTAATTAGTATTGTTCATAACACCATCTTATAAAATACTGCTGGCATCAATTGTACTCAGTCCCCCAAAGTTTTCCACTCAGTTGTATTTCTGCAAAAAATGAGGTTGAAATTGAATCAATTGGGAATGAAATGTGAGAAGTTTTATGTTCTCAGAACAAACCTGTTGGCTGATTCGAGCTGGTAATAGGACGGAAGCTGGAGTGCGCCACTGCACTGCTAATGTCCCAATTTTGGGCTAAATTGGGTAAGTAGCTGCTGCTTCTTCTGTTGCAACTCGCATCTTTTAACATTCGAAGGTTTTGGTGATAACCCATTGGTGCAGATGGCTTCAACTTCCTCGTCATCACTACCGATTCTTCGATGATGTCTCCTTTAGCCGATTGATTGGCAAGTGAGTGGTGAGAGCTTGGATCTTCAGCTTGACCATGAGAAACAACCTTAATGGAGCAAGTGGCATTGTAAGAAGATGATTTCTCACATGATTGATGTTGGTTCAAGGAGCTTGGCTGCTTCAAGCAGCTAGAGCTAAAGTCAGGACATTTCACTGTCCCATGGAGCCTTCTAGCACTCAATTTCACTCTAGTCCTTTCCCTAGCTCTTTCTCTAGCTTTTGCCCTTGACTCTTTGGCGAGAAGATCGACTGCTATGGTTTGCATCTTCTTCATCCTTTGCTCTTGGATCTCTGAAAGTACTCTGTCCCCTAGGTCACCACTTTCGGATAGAGCTTCACAATTAGTAGAAGGAGAAGACAGACATTTCCCACCTCCATTCTTTTCTAGTTCCTCAATGGCATTTTTTGATCTGGTGAGCAGCCAGTCTAGGGTTTTGCTTGCTTTATCAAACCCTAGCATGTCTTGGAGATCAAAGAACTTACGCGCGATTTCAATGGATAATCTCACTCTCCTGTCTCTCAAGCCTTGAGCTGTGTAGATTTTGCTGTGCCTATCTTTCTTCGCAGATTTTTTCCCAGCAAGAAAATGAGAACAATTGTATAGCTCTCCATCGAGAGCAGGAACATCTTGCTTAGATATCATGCTGTTGTTTGAAGCTGCCATGTTCATCACGATCTCAGTGGCTGGTAATTGGTCGGTTGATACTAAAGGAACTGCGAGTGGATCAATGTGGTGGCGGTGGTGGTGGTGGTGGTGGTGGAAAATGTCATTGGTTTCATGGTCAGTAATGTAAGGAGGTGGATTGAAAGCAGGAGAAGAGGAAAGGTTTGGAAAAAGACTGATAGTACTGCTGGTGTAAGAGAACATTTGTGGCTTCAATTGCACCTAGAAAGCCCTAGCTCCTTAGAAAGGGAAAACAATCTGACATCAAAAAGAGGAAACCACTTGTGGCTGCCAATCAAGAGAGCTCCACCCAATTTTAGTCTTTTCAGATTCACATCTCTGCAAACAAGGAATGGATAATAATACTTTTTGAAAGACCTTCATGTACTGATGAGATTTAAAGCGAGAGAGAAGGGTAGTTTGAACTGATAGTGGTAGATTGTATAAATGAACATAATTGTAAATGTAAAATGTTATGGATAAAGGAGTTTGCTCTCTCTTTTTTCTCTTTTCTAAATAAAAAATATCTGGGGCAAGAGATAGGAGAGAAACAGTCGTGGAGCTGGCTGCGACATACACAGTTTGATGCCTGTTTTTAACTTTTTCGCCCGCTAATTTAGAAGCAAGTAACTAGGTTTTAGCCTGCAGCTAGGTGGCTAGGGTTCCCATTAACTGTAGACACAGCCGAAACCTGAAAAACAGTCTAGGGCTAATAGTCTTCTGGTGCGAAAGAATACGGTTATATTTAGCAATATATGATGGAATAATCATGGTAAAATGAAAATTTAGGATTCTCCCATGAGTCTCTATGTAACGTAGGTCTGTGAATTACATGTAAAGACAAACAGCAACGTGTTCGTGGAGGGTGGAGAAGGGCTTGCTCGAAATATAAAAAGAAAAAGAAAAGAAAAAGACACAAGAGACGACAAACTAGGAAATAGAAGCCAATAAACAACTGAAGGAGTAAGGAGTGGGTACTCATGGAGCTGAAGTGAGCAGAAGCTGATCTCTCTTTGACTGAACCACTCAATGTCAGGCTGTTCTTCTTTTCTCTTTCCCCATGCTGTTGGAAAGCCTTTTTTTTTTTTTTTTTATAAGTAAACAAATATATTCAAGCATTAAAAATATATTAAACAATATTCATATCTATAGCATTGAATGATATTTTTTAAATGGTGAGTTGTTAAATTTATTATTCAGGTCATAAAACTGTAACAACTATTATCAATTTGATTTATACCTAATAAATTGATTTTTCAACTCTTTTTCTTATGAAAAATACTTTATTATCAATAATGTTAATGACCAGTCAATGTAATGAATAAAAACATAACTCTATTATGAAAAAAATGAATATTACTATTAGCTTTTACCTTTCCTTTGATATCATCTTTAAAAAAATTGTATTTATTACATATCATATGTCTAAAACATCTATTATTCAAATATCACTTGTACTTTTTTTTTCTACAAGGAAAGATCTCGACATGGGGATTTGAGGTTCAAATTCATTTATCTCATCATTGTCACGGTAACTAGTGGCCATCATACAAGCTTTCTTTTTTCTTGTTGGTGAAATCGATATATATGGTAATGCAACCACATCAAATCATGATGATTTGAATTTAAAAGAATTGGTTAATTATATATATATATATATATATATATATATATATATTATATATATATAGTTAATTTATTCTTTTAAATATATATAATTAACCAATTCTTTTAAATTCAAATCATCATGATTTGATGTGGTTGCATTACCATACTTTTCTCTTTCAGTTTTATATTTATTCCCATTCTTCTTCATTCTTAAAATTCTTCTTCATTCATAAAGAAAGTATGAATATTTTGGCAATCAGGACTACATTATCATCATTATTAACTCGATCATATCCACAAGATTAGCCATTGATTTTAAATCCAAGGATTTTCCTCCTGGCTTCTCTATCTTTAACATGAAGTTCCTTGATCTTACCTTCTTAAGATATTAATGACCTAATAAAGTCATTAAAATCAAATCACTTGGGATTTTTAACCTCTTTTATGGTTGTGAGCTTAGGTTCCTAATCTTTTGGTAAAGATCTAAATATTTTACCCATCATTTCTTTAGTGGTGATCCCCTTTTCTTTTATCCTAAAGGTTATTATATGACTATGAAATTATTTTCTTATGATAAAAATTTATATTATTGAATTTAATATGTTTGTCAAAGTATTGTTGTTATAGGAGTTATTCTACATCAAATTGAAGCTATGGAATCCTTAGATGCAAACTTCACTTGAAGATTATAAGACTCATATCTTTATATGATCAAGTCCTTATAAAATATAATTTGGCTTTATAAAATATTTCATCATATTAAAATGTTATATTGCATCAAATCAACTTTTACCATTTTGAGTTAAATTAAATTCTATAAATACTTGAGTTTATTTATTGTAATCTTATCTTATGTAAAAAGTAATTATTCTCTTATGAGAGATAAACAATTTATGAATATGTAAGTGACATTTTAACCACCTGTGAATTATCTGGTAGTAATCCAGTGAGAGGTTTATAATTTTGATCTTTTTAAAAAATATATACAAGGTTTTCTAATCTTGAGTGTATAAAATATTAGGTGATAAGGTTCATTCTTGTCCAATAAAATATATTTGATTTTTAGCCTGTAAAAGGATTAGGTTCAATCTTAATTCCATAAAACGATTGTGATAGGTGTAGTCTCCGGTTTATAGACATACATCGCAAGATATGGAATCTATACTAAAAATACCTTGTTTTTTAAATTTTAAAAAATCCAAACTAATATATTTATTTTTTAATAAAAATACAAAAATATTTTTTTTTATTCATACGGTCAAAGTCTAAAGTTTTTTCATGAATATTTTATATATAAAAAAATATTGTTTTTTTTTATCATGTTTTTATGATTATCCATTAGAATTTTGGTCAAATTTAAAAATAACAAAAACATTAAATTTGTTTGATTAATATTTGAATATGAATTTAACATAATATGTACTCCTAATATTAAATTAAGCTAATTAATAGAAATAAATATTAGAAAATAGTTGTAAACTTTAAGATTTGGGGATATAAAAATATATTATAACTAATAACAATAAATATTAGGTATTAGTTATATATTTTATTATTTGAGGATATAAAATTACACTATAAAGTATATCCTCAGGTATTGAAATGTATAAAGTAGGAAGTAAGTGCAACACTAAAATTTAATCCCTATAATGGTTATGACTTAACATGATAATATAAAGATTTCATCGTAAAGGAAAATTGCTATTGAATCTTAGATGAAACAAACAAATAAAACATAACTTGGAATAAAAATGAATCAACTTTGCATTTTATTATAGGCCATGTGTATAGAGAGTGATGAGTTTTTTTTCTGTATAATTACTCTTTTTATCTAGACTCTCGTATATTGTAAGTTTTCTAATAAACATAATAATAATACTAGGTAGTGACTCTCTCAAATACTGATTTTTTGTATCCAGCCCCAAACCTTTTCAATTTGACATCATGTACGCCACGATAATAAGTATTTAAGAAACATATCAAAATTAAAGAGTAAATGAATCTAGTAAAAATAATTAGAATAAGAAAAACAAGAAACAATGACCAGGCCTAGAGCCTCGCCGACATGTAATAGTGTAGGTGCGTGCAAACTTAAGGGTTAAGAGTAGGTAAATCTAATAAAATAAAATAAAACAAATGACTAGGCCTAGAGCATCACCCACACATAAGAGATTAGGTGCGCACAAGCCTAAAGTTTAAGCCCGTACACTTGACCCTTCTTGTTTTTTTTGTTTTTTTTTTGGATTAAAGGGACCAACGACGTGTTGTTTGACTTTTATTTTATTTTAAAAAAAAATTGATTGACGACAAGTGGTCATTAGAATTCAGAAATTAATTGTTGCCACCAACACTTGAATTGTGACCTACACCATTGTCACATACATATTTTGTTTCGGCTGAGATATTTTATACCAGTTAAAAAAGTAAGATAAAACAAAGCAATTTTAACCTTGCTTAAAATTTCAGTCTGTTCTGGAAATTCCTCCTAAATTCCAGTCAAAACATTATAGTTTCATTCCACCCATTCCGTTTCAGACAAATAATGTTTTTTTAAATAATAATTAATTTAGAATATCAATCATATCTTTTAATACGACCGTTAGATTGAGATGAAATTTTATAAGGAGTCTCTTGATAGATTTATATATATTATGTTAAAAAGTTTAAAGCAATCAGAGAATATAATGATCTTGCGAGAATGATGATGATATTCTCGTAATATTATACATATTCATAATTTTGTTTAGAAAAATTATTTTATTGTGTTTTTTTTAGATTAAATTTTTCTCAATTTCATTATTCAACAACGATTTTATTATGAATTGAACTTTATAATTTGATTTGATCTGTTTTATTTAAGGTTTTCATGGTCTTATAATAGATGTCACACATTTGAAATGTTAATATAGGTTGACCTGAGTTGATTCAATATATTGTAGTTTCAATATTTTTTAAAGATATCAACTTGATTTGTTTTAATTAAACTATATTTTTATCAATTTTTCATATTATCGTTTGACCTCATCAAAGTCGGTCGAGTTATATTAGTTCAATTTTTATTTTTTTACTTATGTTTAAAATTTAAATTGCACAATTCTAAATAATTTTATTTTTGGATTTGAATTTAAAAAAAATTGAAATTAATATATTTGAATTATATATATATACACTATATACATCAATAGTATAACTCCCAAAACAAATTTCAAAATACTTCAAAAACTAAAATATTTATATTTCTAAATGAAAAAAAGCAAATCATCAACCAAAACCAAAATTGACAATCTTGATTTCCATAGGTAAATGCCCATGTTCTGGGCGCATGTGCCCCGTTTTATCATCTCTCTAGCTTTCCATTTGAACATGTCTCCCTCCCTGTCTCTCTCTCTCTCAGCTCTAATGTAGCTCTCAAAGGACAGGATGTGCTGTTTGAAAAGGTTGTCGATGAGTGAGTGAGTAGACAAATGCTTCCATTTACTTGGAATCTAATTAAAGTGATGATCGCAAATCTATTTGGCCTATAAATTATAATGGCAGTCACTTCCATGTACATCCTCTAGTGTGAAGATATAAACCGTGTTTCATGCTCCATAATTAACGCTGAAATAAATGGCAAGCACGCAGAATAGCAGACACTTTTTCTTTCTTTTTTCCCTTCTGCATCGCGTAGTGATTGGGGTGAGCATTTAAATAATAAAACATACAAATAAGTCTACCCCAATGATCTCTTAAAAAAAAACCCTGTACCTGATTTTCTGGTTCCTCAAGTGATGTGCTAAGGTTTACCAGCTAGCTAGCTAGCTAGCTACCTTCCTTCCAACTAACAACTACCTTTTTCTCCACACGTATTATTTAGCCAACTTCCTTCCTTCTGATTGCTGTTATTACAATCTCTTTTTTGTTGTTGTTATCACTATGTTTTTATTATTTATGTGGGTGTTTCAGCCGGTGTTTGTATATCTTAACTAATTTTCATAGATTCTTTTTTTATATTTTGATTAATTTTCATGAATTTTAAAATTAATAATCATGTAAGCTTTTCAGTCATCATCATATTAACAACTGCGAGCTCGAACGTGAGATCACAAGGGAAAACAAATATCTAAATCCTGCAAATGATTATTGTTGTTATCACTTTTGTTACTATTTGTTGTGTCGCCTTCGTGCTTCTATTTCATGTTAGATTTTGCTTAATAACAATACCTTTCCTATAATAATCTTGTCTCGAGAATCAAGATTACATTCTAGCTAGCTCTTCCAAATCTTTACGGGTGGTATTTTCAATCAAAATTGACCAATGAACAAGTTCTGTAGCTAGTTCCCTATTATCCTTCTTCATTATTTTATTCTCTAAGATTGCTAATGGATTAGTCTTCATCATTCCATAGTCGCCCACCTTTAGCTAGAATGGCAATATTACGACTTTGTCTCCCACTTTCTCCTTAAGTAAGGACACATGGAATACCAGTTAAATGTTTGATCCTTCAGCAATTCTACCTTGTAGGCTACTGCATCATAATTTTGAATAATCTTGGAAGGTCCACCATAGTTGTAAAATCCGTTCCGGGTACCGTTCCGGTTTTTTGTTTGGAATGGAACGTTTCGGTTTCGGTGCATTCCGGCGTTCCGTTCCGGTTTTGTACTGTTTATATTTATTTAATTATATATATATATATATATATATATATATATATATATATATATAAAATAAAATATTAATTTAACAAGTATAATTTAAATTCAAGATAAATGAAATTTAAATTATACAATACAAACATAATCTCAAAATTAGAAACATCTTTAAAATTCCAAAATATTATGAAAGTAAAATGTTCTAAAATAAAAGAAAAATACATCAAACATCTTCTACATCATTATGACTATAAAACTTCATTAATTAAGGTTCATATATAATTCAAAATAATTTAAAAATAAAAATACAAAACAAAACAATTATTGATTTTCAAGAGTGATTCCATGATATATATATATATAATTGTTTTTTTTTTTATAAAATCAACACAACCATTTTATTTTTTTATAATATTGTTATTTTTTATAATATATATTTTTTTATAATTTTTTTTAATATATATATATATATATATATATATATATATATATATATATATATATATATATATATAATTGTCCAGCATTCGGACAAATTCAATTTGAATTGAATTTGTCCGAATGCTGGGACAAATTCAATTTGAATTTTGTCCGATGTGGGAGTCCCACATCGGACAATTGCACTCCAATCTCCCCACTTTTCCTTTATAAATACTCTGCAGCTGCACTCCACTCTCCGCTCCACTCTCTTTACTTGTCCCACATCGATTAAACACAACTCCAATCTCAACTCTTCTCCATTATAATCTTCAATCTCCACACTTCAGCTCGGTGTCTCCCTTCTTCAGTCCGGAACGGAACGCCTGGAATAAAACCGGAGCGTTCCGGCCGGAATTTCCAGATCCCACCGGAATTTCACCCGGGACAAAAACGTTGTCGTTTTGTCCCGGATTTTGCACTGGAACGGGTCGTTCCGGCCGGAACGGAACGGGATTAATAATTATGAGGTCCACAATACCTTCAATTCTTCTTCTTTTTACCTAAAACAGTTGCTTTGGTGACTACTATGCATAAGCATTTCATGATTCGTTTCCAAATTTGCACAAAAATAATTACTTGACATTTGCTTATATCATGGTATGGTTCATGCCGGCTGATTGACACCATGATTGGCACCATCCTAAATATGACAATTTAGTCAACTCTAAATTGTCAAATCTTATAGCTTAGGATACCTACTTTGAACCCATAGTTTGGTTTTTTTTAGTCAGATCAATGACTTCAATTTTACTCCAAAAAAAAAGAGATTACCCTTTTTCATGTTCTATAGATAAAAGTGAAATCCATGGCTTGAGCATCAAGAAATTCAAAGGCTAATGTTTCCTAAAAATCAACCTTACAACAACCTTCTTCCTTTTTTTGGTCAAATATGATCATCATTGTTTTCTTCTTTAAACATAGTTTCCTAGGTCAATCGTAGCCCATATAGTAGTAGTAGTAGTAGTAGTAGTAGTAGTAATAGTACTAATAATAATAATAATAATTTTTAAAAATAAACTCCAAAATAAATCAAGGGCCATTTTAAAAAATTTATGATTTCATCGCGTCTTTCCACTAATTTTATTCAATATCAGTCTGTAGAGTTACACTGTAATATATGAACTTAAAATATTGATTTTCTCTAAAATTTCCAAAAAAACTAAATAAACAATAAAAAAATCTAATTTATATATAAAAATTATCTTATTTTCATGCATATGTCTGAATTCTAAAAATATTTTGAGTATATTTTTATTAAAAACAAATTGTATATTTTCTCATGTTTTAAATATAAAAATAGATATCGTAACAAGTTTACGATCATCCGTTAGGTTTGACAAAAATATCAAGAATCATTCACTAATCATTTTGTTCATTTTTATTTCACATATTAGGATTAACTATAGACTTTAATATTTGAAGGTGTAAAGATTACTTTATCGGGTTTTTTACCCAATAAGATTGAGAGTTCTCACGATGAGAGACTTACCTTAAACCTTAGAAAACACCGATATATAAAAACTCAGCCTAAGAAAAATAATCAAACAACAATGTAAGTTGCATTGGGTTATGTGTTTTCTCTTTACATTAGGGTTAGGCAAGGTGCACTAGGGTTATCCATCTGTCTTTTGCACAACAAGTTTCTCTACCCAAACTCTTATGTACCATTAAGTTTTTCTAGTGATGATGACTTCTAGTAATTATAATTTTAATCTTGTGATTATTTACAAAATCTTTTTTTTCATACGACATCTTAGGAAGAACAAAAATATTGTCACTACAGAACAGATGAATTTCTATGAAATTTGATCTCGAGTCACAACCTAAATCTAGATATAATGGCTCGTTATCATCATCATAATGATGAATATCTTAAATATTGAATGTATTAAAAACACCTATAGTATATAACAGATTAACAATATCAGCATTCTCGTTGACATTCCTTATTATTATGGAAGGTCCATACTTTTTTTACTATAACTTGTTATACATCCTTACTAGAAATCTTTCTTTGCACAAAACACCATCATTATATCTTTTCTTCTTTTAACACTTTATCACATCAGTGTTTATCAATAACGTTTTTGTATTAGGCATTAGTTTGATGTGTTTTGTCTCACCTTAGCTTGTATAGCTTGCATAGTAGCAGAAATATTCATATCAACAATGTTATAACTAACACCCTCCTATATGAGTACATGATTTAAGTATATGATTAAGTCACAACATATACAAAATCTCAAATGGTGTTTTACTTATTATTATTTGTTTGACATTGTTATATGTAGATTATGCTTGTATAAGTGTGATATCCTACTAGTTTGAATTTTCACCACAAATACTCTCGATCAAATTGCCAAGTTTTTTATTCAAAAACTCCATTTGCCCACTTACTTATGGATGTGTTGTACTACTCAAACTCAAGGATGAATCATACATTCTCCATAATATCCAGTGTTGTTATACTCAAACTCAAGAATAAATCATACATTCTCCATATTATCCATCAAAAATGACTAAAGAATTTGTTATCTCTTTTAGAAAAAATGGTTTTCATCATCCATGTAACCAAACAACCTCTCAAAAAAAAGTATAGCAATTGATTAAGCATTGTTAGTCTTCTAAATATGTCATTTTCAAAAACTTTTGAGTAGCATGAAATTTGTAGACAAATTTTCCTATATATTTTTAGAAATAGACAAAGCCATGTTATTTTGTGTTTGTCTTTTAGCAATGACAAATATAATATTTTTTGTACAGACTTTAATTCCAATGTTTCATTTCAATTAACGTCATAATTGATTGTAGAAATAGTTTTCTCTCATTTCAAACCACCTTATCTTGTAATGAAGAATGAGTAATGCAAACCTAGTTACCTCTCATTAAAAACCCATTATAGATGAGAAAATCTTTCAAGTGACATGTTTTTGACTCTTTTCCCACTACTTGATAAAATTTTCACCACACCCATACAAGTCTTTCGAACAATTAAACTCAATTATCTCTATTTATTTACAATTACTTTATCCCTAACTACTCTCTTTCTCAGGTCATAACTTTATATGGCATCCAGTATTCCTACGAGTCCTTCATATATCGATTAGTATTTCAATTTACCAAAAGCTTCAGCATTGAAACTTACGTGTTCCTTCATATTTCATGCTACTCATGCGTTTTCCATTGATCGATGCCCATGTTTCCCGCTGATGTGCCGAGTTCTATCATTTCTCTCGACCAGTCATAGCACTATACAGTCTTATATAAGATGATTGACGCAATGTCTTAAAACAATTTTAAAAAAAAAAAAAAAAATTTTAATTTTTATCTTTAACTTTAGATTAAATTTTTTTTGGTAGTGTTGTATTATTTTCATATGCTGATGTCAAAAATAATAATTAAAAAAAAATATATATTATTTTGATACATTTCTGAATAAAAAATACTTTAATTAACAACTACAACCACACTGTGTAACTAAAACTTTCCATTTGAACATCTCTATCTCTATCTCCATGTCTGTCTATCTCTTGGTGCACCATGTGATGATAGTCGTCTATGGAGGATGGTTGCGAAAGGGAAACCCTTGAGAAGTAGTTCTAATGTTGCTCTCTAGGGACAGGATGTGATGTATGAAAAGGGTGATGCGTGAGTGAAAGTGAACAAATACATCAAATTAAAGTGAGAATCACATATCTATTCGGCCTGTAAATTATAAAGGCACAGCCACTCCCATTTTTTCTGTGTACCTTATCTGCTTTCTTGTATAAAGCAGAAACGTGTTTGGTAAAACGTTGTTGCAAATCATTGCATCTTATGAGAGAAAATATTATGGATAGCAATAGTGTTTTATTTTTGGTTTTCTAGTCATTAGCAATTGGGGTTTGGTGAAAACACTATAACCCATGAGAGAAAACATCATGGATTGAAGTAGGGTTCTCATTTTTTCTTAGCTCTTAAGGGAAAAAAAGAATTTTGAGGTTTTTTTTTCAATTTCAACTTTATATATGGTTTTATTAAGATCTAGGCTTGATAAACTATTTTAATTATTTTGCTATAGGATTCATGCAATGTTAAAAAAACACAGCCTATATTAAATTGATGTTTAGTTTGACAAGATAGAATTTAATATATTACATAGAATTTAACCTCAAATTTTGAGGGTTCAATAGAGAAGCATGCTTCTTTCTCCTTTTTTTATATTCATGAAGCTCTATTTTTAAAACTCTAGTCCATAATGTTTCGGTGTTTTTTTTCCAAGTTTATTTGGTTTTAACATTTTAGTCCAAAAATCCATTTTGTTTTTTTGTTTCATTCCCTAAATTTTATGATGAGTGTCATAACCCTATTTCTGATTTATTGCCATAAACAATAATAAAAATAAAATAAAAAAGGTTGATGAAATGAAAAAATCAAGTTGGAAATTTTGAACGAAATCAAGAGCTCGATCGTGCCTCTATTGTGTCTAAAAATGAAAGAAAAATTACAGATTCAAGGTTAAAATAATTTATTATTAGATAAATTTGTATAAACAATTAAGTCAAAAGACATAATTATATTTTTATAGGCCTAATTTTTTAATTGTGGGACAATTTAAAGTATAACTATGTTTAGGAATTAATTTAGGGTCCAATTGAAGGATTTGATTTAGTACAAAGGACTTAATTATACTTTAAATCGGTCAAATTAATTTTATTAAGGGTTTAATTGATAAAAAAAATCAAGTATGGGAGCCTAATTTCGGGTTTAATTAAGAAGATTGGAATCTTCGGGAGATCAAATTGAATTTTTGTCCAAGTCAATTGATTGAAATCGGGGGAAAAATCGAAGATAATGCAAAATTTAATGGTCAATTGAGGGTCAAAGTTCATAAATCCGAGATCAAGGACTGGAGTAAAAAAAGGGGCATAAATTTAAGGTTGCTATTGAAGTTTTGGCGGGGATAAAATTGTATAAATTTAAAAGTTTAAGGTCAATTAGGGGTGCAGTTAGAAACAATTATAAATCAAGGGATCAAAGTGTATTTATGCCTTTTTGAAAAACTTTGCAGGCTTGATTGCACCGTTCAGTGATCTGAACAATGCAAGCACGTCATTGTAGAAGACGAGGAGATGACCCCTCGCTACACGCAACGAGCAATCAAAGGGTCACTTATCTTCTTCTATAAATAGCAGATCGAGCAGGGGAAAAAAAAACAAATGAAACAAAAACAATGAAAGTATTAGTTTTTATCGCCCCGCATGATATCGACTCCTCCTTCCTCAACACTGGCAGCCTCAATTTACTCCATCCGACAACCTCAATTCCTTCTCCGCCGCCAGCCACAACCCAACTTCTTCATCCTCAACCGACAACCACATTTTTTTTAAACCAGTAGCGGTCAACTTTCATCTTCCTTAGTAACGTCTGCATCACCAACTAGCTAGACAAGTAGTGACTCCTTGGCACTAGCAGCCCCTATGTGTCCTCCAGTAGCAGCAACAGTAATGTACTCACCTCCAGCGATAAGACCAACAACAACATCGGCTTCCTTCACCATTATAGCAGCCTTGCACCTCCTTCTACGACCACCACATGTCACCATTCTTGACACCGCCACCACCAGCATAATCAGCCTGACCTCCTTTACACAGCGACAGTTATAGGTGCATATCTCATCCTTCACCCCTCCCCTTTCGTGTAGTGTTAACATGCATATGAATAGTGGGGGTGGTCGAGCCATACGCAGTGTCCAACCCGGCCACTAAAAGAGGGTTGGTTGTTTGGCCCACCTAGGCTGGCAGTCCAACCCCAAAGTGATGGACCACTTCAGGGCATCTAGGGTGGGCAAACCAACCCCATAAAAAATGCATTGAAAATATATAAAATCTGAATTGAAAATAGTACAAAATACAAAATGTAGTTTTTGTTAAAAAAAATAATTTGTTTTTCGTGCATACGATCAAATTCTAAAATTTTTCCCAACATATTTTTTCACAAAAATAAATAGCATCTTTTCTCATGTTTTTGAAATGAAAATGGTATATCGTAACTATTTTATCATTATACATTAGTGTTCGATCAAAAAATAAAAAATATTAACAATCATTTTGCACTTTTGGAAAAAAATTTTTAGCTATCGGGGTGTAAAATTATATTATGGAGTACATCTATAGATAGTAAAAAAAGAGAGATATTAAATGCAATGCTTAAAATTTGGACTTTAGAACGGTTAGATTTTTCGATCCAATGAGGTAGAGACTCCCTCACGAAGAGAGATCTACTTCAAGCCTTAGAAAAGACCAATGAATAAAAAATATGACTTAGAAATACAATTAGACAACAATGTAGCTTACCTTCGTAAAAGGCACTAGGGGTGATGTGTCTCCCTCTTGCACAGCAAGTCCCTCTTATCCGGACTCTCATAGACTATTAGGTTTTCCTAATGACTTTAATAATAAGTGATGACTCCTAAAAAATATAATCGTAATTTTATAATTATAAGAACCCCTTTCTTGCGTGTCAACTCCCCTCTCCGAGGATGGCTGCGCGCGAAGCGCGAAAAATAGTCATCGCAACAAGAGTATAGGGGATGAGAGAGAAACTTATCTACTATCTATATTCTAGTAACTAAAAAATCAATATTGGTGTCAATGAGATTCCTTTTAGCATAGAGATTTTATTTAGATGTTTTTGACTCCTTATCTTGCTAAGAAAAATAGATCAAGACGTGGGATCTTTTTTATTTACTTTAAGATGGTTTTAGTTTTTTCACATATTAAAGGTTGTTTGAAGATTAGATAAGTGTTGATTAAGGTTTGTAGGAGCGTTTCTTGGTTGTTTCAAGTGAAAAATGGTTGAAAACATTTTGTTTGGATCCAAGGAATTGGAACCCAACTTTCTGATGACTTTCCGCCAACCTGAGGTAGCCGGAGCACAACCAGTGAACAATACCTCGATCACCTCATCTGCATTCTTTTTTTAACAAAAAGAAAACAAAATTCAAATATGTGAGTTTGATTTTATAACTCTGGGCATCTAAGCTTCTTTTTATTGGGACATGTTCTTGCACATTATTTCCTTCTTTTTTCTTTTTTCTTTTTCATTCAACTAGAATTACAATTCATTCAAATAAATTATTTAAATATATATTTGAGATATAATTGTATTATGTCCCATTTAATATTTACATTATTTTTTAATAAGACTATAATGTTTTTTTAAAATACTAGCTCGCTATTTTTTTTTAAAAAAAAACTCATATGATGGGTTTTTTTTTCATTGAATTTTATTTGATGATTATCCTATGCATGTTTGTTTTTCTTTATGAATAATTAATCAAAAAACTAGATTCTAAAAATTATATTTTTTTTTTTAAATTTGACGAGGTCCATAACTCATGGTATAAGTTTAATAGGTTAAACATATTTGACCCGAGTTAATCCAAGTCGTCATTGTCTTTTAAAAAAATATCATTTTAAATTATTATTTTATATCAAATTAGGTTTTGATCGACTCAACTAATATATATATATATATATATATATATATATATATATATATATATATATATATATATATTAGATTTCACTCCAATAACACAATCATCAAAATAGAAGGAACTAACTAATAACAACAAAGGACTAGAATTGTTGATGCACATAATTGTGTAGTAATTACTAAATCATTCTATTTGGTTAAAAAAAAATATTCGATGAAACTTCACCTCTGGAAAATACACTTTATGGGTCCAGGTGAGAGAATAAAACTCTGGTTGTCCCAGACTCTTACAAGAGATGCACACCCTGACTTGAACTTAAGATTTCTTGTACAAATCTCAAACTCTTTGCCATCATGTCACGCTATTTGATTAATATTCTTACAACCAACCTTGCCATTTACTTTTAAAACAAACATGAGATTTGTTATCAATCCTTTAGGCTGTAAGACTCGCCATCCTCTCTTCAGAAGCTCAAGACTTATCTCTCATATGGTATGCAGCCATGATCATTCCCTATTGGAATTGTTTTTTTCTTATGATTTGATTGAGAGAGAAAACCCACTTAGCAATTTGATCAATATAAATTATATTCTGGGATCTTATCTAAAAATTTAAGTTGTTAGATTAAATGATTCCTTGACATGGTATCAGAACCTTATTGATTCAATGATCACGAGTTTGAATCTCATCATCTTATTCTATTTCATAAAAATCAAGCATAAAGTAGTGTGGGCATGTGCAAATTGAAGCCCAAAAAGCTTTCACTTGAAGGGTGTATTAGAGAATAATATAAATTATATTTTGAAGTTTCACTCAACAGATTAAATTTTAGATAAAATAGTTTCTTGAGAATGTTGTGGCTGTGATGCAACATTTGTAGTGTGGACCTGTGCAAAGTAGTGTGAGTCTGTTCAAATTGAAGCTTAAAAGGCTTTCACTTGAAAATGTATATATAAATCATATTATGAAGTTTTATTATGAAGTTTTATTACTTAACAAAATAAATTTTAGATAAAATAGTTTATTGAGAATGTTTTGAAAAAAAAATTCTTATGATTTGATTGAGAGAGAAAACCAATTTAGCATTTTGGTCTCCTTATAAATTATATTATGAGGTCTTATCTAAAAAATTAAGATTTTAAATTAGATGATTCCTTAATATAGTATCAGAACCTTGTTGACTTAATGATCATGGGTTTAAATATCATCACTCTCGTTCTATTTCATAAAAATTAAGCACAAAGTAGTGTGAATTTGTTCAAGTTTCAAACCCAAAAGATTTTTATTTAAAAAATATATTAAAAAATAATATAAATTATATTGTAGAAACCTCACTTGACAGATTAAATTTGTAGAGAAATAATTTATTGAGAATGTTGCGGCAGTGATGCAACGTTTGTATCACCACTTCACTGCTCTACATCTCTTAAACGCCCAGAAGACACAAAGCACCGAGCCCAATTACTGTAGTTATTCACTGAGCCCTATCGTAAGAAAAACAATTGAAACACACAATTCAAGCCCACCGATGATAATTCAGCGAATCTTTCAAGGTTGGCTCACGGGCAGACAAGCAAAATCTACGACATTCAAGCTGTACCTTCTCTTCGATCTTTCTTGTGTTTCACGTCCATAGACATTCATGTGATGGGATCCATACGACACCTGTCAAAACTCCACAGATGAGATCAGCTGAACTCGATCTTAACAAACGAATGATCAAACAAGAATCTGATAGCTCTGCTGATCGATTCTCTTCATATTTACCACGAAAGTACTTCATCGATCATGTCTGGCAGATTCATAAGATGGACGTGTGAAAGACATCGATCTGGCCATGATCTTATCTTTCCAGAGCACCAAGCCATTCAAGCCAGGCCAATTGCAGGATTTTCAGATTAGTCAAAACACGAGTATGCACAGAACCTCACTGGTTCCATTCTCCAGATGATTATCATCACATGGCCATATACAGCTCGTTCAATAGCTGGCTGAAACTATCATGTTAAATGTACTTACAACGATCCAAGAGGAGAAAACTACAGTAGTCTCTTCTGGTTGCCATGATGGGGAAGACTCGGCATGCGTACGTACATGATTATGGGGCATGCAGCAGCTGTAGTGGAGGCCCAGTCGTTTTGATTGGAAAAGAATCAGACAGCTGTGGTTTTTGTGGAGCCTGAGGATGAAGTGTCTGCACGTGGGTATGATAAAAGCTGCATGCCATTTGAGTCCAATCGAAACCTTGTCCACATTTGATCATGAGACGGTGGATCTACGGAGGCAGCGTGGTTGACTGGAACTCGTAATCATCTGTAGCAAAACTTAAAGAGCGAAGAGCTGTTGCGATAGTTTTTTAAAGTGTTTTTTATGATGAAATATATTAAAATAATATTATTTTTTTTATTTTTTAAAAATTATTTTTGACATCAGCACATCAAAATGATCTAAAAACACTAAAATATATTCATTTAAAATATAAAAAAAAATTGCCAAAAGCTGCGGCACGGCGGGTGAAACGTCGTGCCAAACAGCTTCTTAGTGTCTATTTGATTATAAAAATAATCTAAAAATATAAAACAAATTATTTTTTAAGAAAATGTTTTTAAAACATAGAAGTAAACACCTCTTTAATGTCATGAAAAAATGATAAAATAGACATTATTCAATTTTAACTTTGTTTTCTAATCAAAATTAAAGTATTCTTTTAAAAATATTAGCAAATATTTTCTTACTATACATCATAATCACTTTTTAAAAAAGAAATTTCATTTGGTTGTGGTTTTGTCGGCACCTACTGTTGTTAAATAAAAAAACCAAAAAATAAAGGTATTAAACTCAATCAAGTATATAAATCAAGTCATAAATTTGGTGAGTTAACCTAAAATTCATCCAAGAGTATCTTCATCTTAACATTTAAAAAAAATAATTATTTTCTTAAATCAAACCAATGTTTTACTTATTATATTTGTTATTTCGAGTCAACCCCCATAGTTTAATTAGAAACACAAATTAGATAAAGAATTGGATTAGAAGTTTTCAAGATTAATTTGTTGAGAGTCTAATCACACTACCAAAAAGTTCTTCTCGGCAATGTTCGAGTGTTGTGTTATTATTATTGTTTTTTTTTTTAATACAATCACATCAAAATTACTAGATTTGTTTTATTAAACTTGGTTTTGAAATAATTATAGAATATTGTCTAAGACACACATATTATATGTAGAGGTGGAGTTATTATATGTTGACCAATTTCTGCTCAAGTTTGACCCACCGAAGTGGAAAGAGTATTGTCATGCTTTCAACCTTTCACGCATGTTTTCTGCTCTGTCCGCTTCTGCATCCTCTGCTTGCTTTTACACGGCTTGGGACCAAAGCAAACAGTAAGTAACACTGTTTAGAATCTGACCATTCTGCCATCAGCACGTGCAACTTTGCACGTGTTTACGGGTATGAGACTGAGATATTACTCCGTGAAAGTTTGGTAACACTGACTCACTTGTTGAGCTTTGTCGAATTTGAGCCAATAGTTTTCACTGTTCACTGTGGGACTGTTTCAGTAACAAAATTGTAGGAGTAATAACCGGGGATTAAGGAGTTTGTTTCTCATGTAATTCCAGATTCGAGTTATATGATTGTTAATACAATAATCATTAAAAGATCATATAATCTTTAATTTTAAAGCCCGTGAGATTAATCGAAGAATACGTAAACTGACCCGACAACCATGTTAATAAATAAAAATCATCGATAGCGTTATGGAAACTGAACCTTAGGTTATTGGCTATTAGTGTGTGATGTCTTGTTACTTCTTATTAGATAATAATATAAATCATATTCTGAAGTTTCACCTGATAACTTAAGTTTTTAGGTGAGATGGTTTCTTTAACATCGTAGCAGAACCTTTTTGATCCTGTGGTCACGAGTTCGAATCTCACTGACTCATTCTATTTTATAAAAAATCAAACATAAGGTAATGTGGGTCAGTGCAAGTTTCAAGTTTAAAAATTTTTTTTATTTAAAGAGATATATAAGAGAATAATATAAATTATATTCTAAAATTTCATCTAATAACTTAAAATTTTATAAGAGATAATTTTTTTAAAACTCGTGTATCGCAGGTCAAACGACTAGGAATTTGAATGCCATACGATGAATAGTTTATAAATCCATACTAAATGAGGAACTATTTCTAAATATTAAGTATAATTGGGTACTGCATTAGTAACCTAAACAGTTGTTCAGGTTACAGGCTACGCTACTATCCTTGAACCTATATAGTTTACCGTGGTATTCAAGTAATTGCTTGGTAGAATTGTCATCTTTCCTTTCTGTTTTTTTCAGCCCTGAAATTAAGTTGATAAAAAAAATATTCACAAAACAAGCAGACCCTCGAGTTCAATCAGTATTTAGACTCACTGTACAAAGCAAGCATGAGGTGTTTTTCTGATGAGTCACTGTGCCTTTCTTGTACCAGACACTATTGCTCTAGAGGGTATTTTTCCTTAATTCATTTTGAGGTTTTGAAGTTGTGTTCTACTTAGTGCCCATTTGGGACGGTGTTTCAACCGCGTTTTCTAAAAAAAAATGAATTTTTTCATTTTAAATGGATTTTTTTTATGTTTTTAAATTATTTTGATGTGCTGATGTCAAAAATAATTTTTAAAAAATAAAAAATATTATTTTAATGTATTTCTAAATGAAAAATTACTTTCAAAAACAACCGCAACAGCACTTTCCAAAAAAGCACTTAATAGCTCCAATGGCTTCACTGTTTTGAATAGAAAATTCAAGGGAAAAGTAAAAAAAAAAAAAAAAAGCTTTCCACTTGAGCTATCAATGCTTTCCTTTTCTCTTTTACATCATTCAAATGAATATAACTGTACTCTCGAATGGTAGAATCCACATGAGACAACCATTACTTCGAAGTCATGTTCACTTCTCTGAGCTGACAAGACTACAACAAATGGATCCTACGAAAATAGACAACGAAAATCATCACAAATGTGGAATCCTCAGTCCCTACTTTCTTCGGGGAATATCTTCCCTCATCACACTTTCTTCAACATGCTTTACTCCAAGCTAGTTACCATGCTTAATTAAGATCCTCTTTGGGAGTGCGTTCCAATCAGTATTTTTAAAAAAATTGATTTTTTATTTTATTTTAAAAACCGATGGTTTGATATTTTTATATTATTTTGATGTGCTGATGTCAAAAATAATTTTTAAAAAAATATAAAATAACATCATTTTGATGTATTTCAACACGGAAAAACACTTTGAAAAGCTACCGCAGCTTTGAAAAATAAGAGCTAATGTTTATTTATTTGATCACTTGTGCTTGATATATTAGCAGTTATATATTTATTATGCTCGTCTAGTACCATAAAATTTTTAAATAAAATAATTCTTTAACTTGATATCAAAATTTTTATTAACTTTAGTGGTTACTATTTGAATCTCATTAACTTCGTTCTATTTGATCCGATGAAAGAACAACCACAAGATAGTATTGGTTTGTGTTCTTAAACACTATTACTGTCAAGATGAGTAGAAAACGAGAGATATGC
Organism: Salix suchowensis; assembly: GCA_029030765.1. Lineage (NCBI taxonomy): Eukaryota > Viridiplantae > Streptophyta > Magnoliopsida > Malpighiales > Salicaceae > Salix > Salix suchowensis. Next base: position 4,154,054 of record CM054996.1, on the reverse strand, counting down.
AAAACTAGCTAGGCTATCTCATCACTCAATCATGCAAGAAATTAATTAAAATTCTAGTAATCAGGAAGTGCTTTGGAGATATTTGTAGAAGTAACTAAAGAGATGCTCCAGATAACAGTGAGATAATATATACAGAGAGAGGGAGGGAGGGGGAGAGAGAGAGAGAGAGACTGCAAAACTTGCTTTCCTAGAGATCAATTGAGATCAGATCATTTGGTATGAAGAAACACTTCCTTGTACACAACAAATCCAACTAGTGGGATATGCAGTTAAAATTAATCAACTAATCTAGGATTCTAGCTAGGTAGCCTTTTTCTCTTTTCTATTTACTTTTTGAACGACAAAAATAAAAGACTGGAGAGCTCGGTTCCAAGTTCATCACAGCTAGGTAGCAACGATGGATGATCTGGTTGGTAGCTCTTCAACTTCCCAGTGACGGGGCCAAGCTAGCTCCATAGCTGATAGATCTTTGGCTCAGTCACGCCAGCAGAGGAGCATGACAACACATCTCTTGATAACGTAGAGCCTTCCTTTCTGCTGTCTAAGGTACCCTCCAAGCCCTCTGCATGAAATCCTCTTCTTGGACTCTCCCATGGCGGCATCGCTCGTCATCTTCATTTTGTTTTTTTCAAGAAAGAAGAAGAAGAAGAAGAAGAAGAAGAATGGGCTTGAGAATTAGTGGCAGTAATGCTTGCAGTGTCTACTGTCGAGTGAGTGATGGCGAAGGAAGAGGTGAGGTGGAACCTTATAAAGAGAGTGAAGCGTGGTCCAAACCTCCCGAGAACATGCAACCAGGCCCCCACACACGACCAAACTTTGATTCCTCTCTCCTTTCTGCCACGTCACTCGCTGCACCCACATTTATGTGAGTTATCAACAACCTAGACAATTGGTCGGCAGTTTTGATTCCTTAATGATAATAATAAAAAAAAAAAATAAAAAAGGTAAAAATTGAAGAAAAGTCTTCTTGATATTTGGGATTGATGCTGCATTCCATGCGTGTGTTCTTGAACAAATATTTTACAATATGGTGAAGAAACTATGTTGTATCCATTGACATGTCCTTTGAATGAATGCTGCATACGGCCTGCAAAAATCAACTTTTTCTAGCTTTATTCACATGTATCATGTTTACTAATTACTACCTCCATTTCAAGATTATAATCTTAATGATTAAAAATATCAAAAATTAAGCACTAGAAAAATATGTCATATTTATTTTTATATAAGAATTCAAAAAAAAAACAATAAAACTAGGACAAGTGGGGCTCACAATTTATTTCATGCACTCCTAATTTTTCCTGATTTAATATAAATAAAAACATTATTCAAATTACATACATGGTATTACTATGTAAATCAACCTCCAGACGAATATATTGCTAATTTTGGTATCCATTTGAATATTTAATTTAAGTGTTCAACTCTATACATGGCTCCATTTTTTAGGGGATGTTCCCCGTAAGTAGTATAGTTTAGTTAATCAACAATGAATAAAAAAGGGGACAGTTCAGGATTTGCAAGCTGGCTATGTCAAGAATTGTCGTGGAATGTGACCTCTCAAAACCCAGCAAAAAAATCAACTCCTGATTAATTTAAGTGTCTATTTAGAAAGTTTTTTGTACTTGTTTTTTAAAGTAATTTTTATTTATAAATAAATTAAAATGATGTTTTTTTAAATTATTTTTAACATCAGCACATAAAAATAATTTAAAAATATAAAAATAAATTCATTTAAAAAAAATTAAAAAAAAATCAATTTTTTAAAACTGTTTTTGAAACAAAACGACAAACACCCTAAACATAATCTATAATATTAAAACAAAGCATAATCCCACATGCTCTTGTCTCGTGCTCCTCCCGTATCGCTTTGCAGGAAGATTTATTCTAATGGGTTCTGCACCTGGTCCCTATCACTCCATCAATCTTTGAGGAATCCACACTCCTTTGCTGTAAACTCCAAGCTTTAGGAGAAGGAATAAAGAATTGAGTGTTTTTTGGGAGTGCAGTTGAAGTTGTTTATAAAAGTATTTTTTTGTTTGAAAATAAATAAAAATAATTTTTTTATTTTAAAAAATATTTTTGACATCAGCATATAAAAATGATATAAAAATATCAATTTTTTTAATTTAAAATTAAAAAAATCAATTTATTTCAAAATCCCTTATAAAACTAAGTGTCAAACAACTCTGAACAATAGCTTATAGCTACGCCAATCCCATTTATTAGTTGCTGGCAATGTCTTTTCTAATAATCCATTAGGAGGTCCACTACACTTTGAACCATATTGATAAAAAAAAAAAAAACTATAGTTTAATTTCTATCCCATGTGTCCCACCTAGCTTGTCCTAATTATTGTTATTAAACCTAACTCGGATGGATGGTTGATCTAGGACCGGTTCAACCGGTTTGATTCAGTTATATATATATATATATATATATAATTTGAGTAGTCCACCCTCATTCCATTGGAATGAACATCATAGAATAGGATAGTTGAGGACTATTGAACCTTATTTTCTAACAATTTATCGAATCTTTAATCATATATAGGAAATTTCCTCTTTCCTAGGTTCACCAAATGTCTAAGTTGGATTTCAGGCCTCCATCACATGGTAAATAAGATAAATCAATTAACAATTTTATAAATTAAATTAGTTAGTACTTTTGAAAAGTTTCTTTTCCCGGAAACAAATTTTGAGTGACTGGTTTGTCACTGTGCTTGATTTTCGTCCTCTTTTTTTTTTCTTTTTTTTTCTTTCTGCTAACCAGGATCTTCCTACTGTACTTGATAATTTCTATACTAATATGACCCACCAAAGAACGCTATCATATAATAGCCAAGTAATGCTAATATTATAGCTGGCCAATAGTATTGTCAATTCCGTTTCATTCTGTTTCATTCAGAATGATCAATATATTTTGTTTTATTTCAAAAAACAAATTGGAGTAAATTTTATCTCGTTTAAAATTTTAGTTAGTCCTGAAAATTCCACCCAAATTACAGTTGGAATATTCCTGTTTTGTTTCGCCTGTTTTGTTTCAGCCAGGTGGTGTTTTTGTTAATAATGAATAGTTTTACAATATCAATCATATCTCTTAATCCAATTGTTAGATTGAGATGAAATTTTATGAGGAGTCTCTTGACATATTTATATATATATATTATGTTAAAAATTCAAAGCAATTAGAGAATATAATGATTTTACAAGATTGATGATAACATTCATATAATATTATACATGTTCATAATTTGATTCAGAAAAATCATTTTATTGTCTTTTTTTAGATCAATATTTTACTCAATTTCATTATTTAGCAACAAGTTTATTACAAATTGAACTTTATAATCTGATTTGATTTGATTTATTTTATTTAAGGTTATCATGGTCTTACAATGGAGGTCACACATTTGAAATATTAACATAGGTTGGTCCGAGTTGATTCAATATATCATTGTTTCAATATTTTTTTAAGATGTCAACTTGATTTTTTTAATTAAACTATATTTTTATCATTTTTTCATGTTATTTTTGAACTCATCAAGTCAGTCGAGTTATATCAGTTGAACTCTTATTCTTTAACTTATGTTTGAAATTTTAATTATATGTGTATATATAAACATAAATAGTACAACCCAAATTATTTTAAAATCAAAACATTCTATTTCAATTAAAAAACAAATCTTGAAAACGGAATTGATAATTCGTGGGACAAACCTTAGAAAAAAAAATCATAACGTTATCCAATGGAAGTGGTTGGCACCTCAAAGACAGGCGTGTTTTCAAGATGTAGGGGTGTTTGGGAGGGCTTTTTAAAAACGCTTTTAAAAACAATTGAAAATTTTTTATTTTTATTTTTAAGTTTAAATTAATAAAATTTGATGTTTTTAAATCATTTTGATGTGCTGATGTCAAAAATAATTTTTAAAAATAAAAAATATATAATTTTAATGTATTTTTGAATGAAAAACATTTTCAAAAGCAATCACAATCACACTCTTAAACAGACACGTAATATCAGTCATGCTGGGTAATATCAGTCATGCTGGGTAGGGTCCTCGTCGGCTCTTCGAGCAGAATTCCCATGCTGAAAATGAGAGGGCAGATAACTAATCTCGAATTCTAACACCATTACCAAGACAATGGACCAGGTTTTTGTCCCAGTTGCTGTCTGCTATAGTTTTGTTTTTTCATTAAATTTTAAATAAAAATACAAACTTGTCCTGTCTATTGAAGACATCCTCGCACGTGATGATCTCGTGAGAGACATGGTCCTTGCTTTGTTTTTAGTAGACCACTTTGATTTTTATCTAGTGATCTTCTCATCTCACTGGGAAGATTCTGTTCAAGCACCTGCTCTTTTAAAATATCTTGAATCAACAGCTTAATTAAATTATCCGTATCTTTTCTTGATTAAATCAGAGATTACGGTCCATTAATTTGCAACTATAATCGTATCTTTAACTTGGTTTATTCAAAGTTATGGGTTAGATAATGTTTTACAGTATCTTGAATCAACAGCTTAATTAAAAACCCGTATCTTTTCTTGGTTAATTCAGAGATTACGATCCATTAATTTGCAACTATAATCGTATCTTTATCTTGGTTCATTCAAAGTTATGGTTTAGATAATAATATAAATAAATATGATGTTTATTTCATATAGTATCAGAGTTTTGTTGATTCAGCAATCACATCCTCGTTCTATATGATGAAAAATCAAGCATAATATAATATAGACTTGTGCAAATTTCAAACTCAAATGACTTTCACACTGAATGAGTGTGTTAGATAATAATATAAATAATATTCTAGAAGCTCATCTACCATTTTAAATTTTTAAATGAAATGTTTTCTTGATACTATGTATATTCTGTGATATTTTAGGGTTAATAAATATGGATTTAGGGTTCGTATATTAATTATATGGGTATCATTGGCAAGGAACTGTGAGTACTCCTGTAACATATCTCTTGAAATTGCCAAGCTTGGTATTAGCTAGCTGGATCATTAATGGTGATTGGGTTAAGGTTTTCTCGAAACCAGATCGGCAATGATATGTAGGCTTAGTGCATTGACTATTTGTATGTAGTTAGCTAGGCATTGGAATTAAGCTATGGCTATGGTAGCTAGTTATTTCATGGAATTTTATTCTAGAAATTTTTTGGTTCCATAAAGTTTTTATCTATAAAAACAATCCAATAATAATAAAAAAAAATAAGACCAAATTAAACAATCAAATAAAAAGAAAAAACTAAGACCAAATCAAACAATCAAAAAAAAAAAAAAAACTAAGATAAAATCATGAACAGTTTAAAACGACCAGTTTTTTATTCGGTTTTTATGCAAAAAATAGTGTGTTGGTTTTTAAGCTTTTTATGGACTTTAACCGAGTCTTTCCCTTCTTCTATTTTACCAAAATGGAATCATATCAAAAAATTAAAACGAACCGAAAGAATATAAAGTTTTTTTAAAAGTATATTTTTTTAGTTTGAACTGGTTCAGTTCAGTTTTGACTTACCAGTTTTAGTCTTAAAGAACTAACTGGTTTTTTAAAATATTCTAATCATTTTTAATAGTTTGGTTTTTATCGGCTAATTTTCTCAGTTTTTTTGGTTATTGTTTCAGCCCTATATAAATAGTAATAGAATCTTGGATTATTCAACAGATAAAGCATTTAGCTAACCAGAAATCAGAACTTTTCCCTTTCGTTTTATGTAATAGATGTTCAATAATCCTCAAAAAGGAGCTTCTTAGCGCCCAAACACCATGCATGGAGGGATGTGCATCAGAGATATCAAATTGTAGTTCCATTTATAAAACTGGGACAAAACAGTGTCGTTTTTGTCCCAGTTTTAATTCCGGTCTGTTCCGGAAATTCCAGCCAATTTCCGGCCGGAATGCCTCAGTTCCGTTCCGGCCGTTCCGTTCCGGGTTTAAAATAATTTTTTTTAAAAAAAAATTATTTTTGACATCTATACATCAAAATAATTTAAAACACCAAAATATTTTAAATTAAAAAGAATTCAAATTTTAATTATGCTTGTTAAATTAATATTTTATTTTTTTCATATATATATAATTAATTATATATGAACAGTACGACACCGAAACGGCACACCGGAACGCTTCGAAACCAGAACATTCCGTTCCAATCGAAAAACCGGAACAGTATTGATAACTATGATGTGCATGGACTTCCCAACCAAAAGCCAATAGATATGAGATCCTGTGTGTGTGGGAGGAGATGCATAATGTTTCTTGTTTGAATAGTATATACAAACAATATTAAACAATTATATTGTCTCACAACTCAAGTTTTTTCCTTACGTATTAGCGATTAGGGTTTGTTTTATGAAAGATATTTTTTTATTTGTTAAGTGAGAAACAAATACTGAAATATAAATTAATAATAATAATAAATTTCTAGTCAATTATTAAATAATACCATTTAAAAAACAACTACCACTAGTATTGTTACTATCTTTATAACAAATTTCATAATTTTTTATTTTTTTCATCTTATTATCATATCATTTATTTTTCGAGGAAATAATTTTCTTAATACATTCAAATAAATAAAACACGTCTTATTTTTTAGATAAGTGATTTTCACAAACAAAAAGAATCCCAATTTATATTTATATTTAGGGGTGTTTGTCACCGCATTTCAAAAATATTTTTGAAAAAAAATATTTTTATTTTTATTTTAAATTAAATTAATTTTTTTTAATATTTTTCATATTATTTTCAAAAATAATTTGAACCAAATTTCCAAATATATTAGAGAAAATGATGTGGATAGTTAACTTTATAATTTTTACGGTCTTTCTCGAATTGATCTACCCATTGGACCGTAATATTTGACTTTTTTTGTGGCCATACAGCGGAAAGGGATTCGAGTTTTATCTTCTTTCTTTTTTTTCCTTTTAATTATTGGACGAGAAAATGCACAAAACAGAGAACAATGCGTGTTAATTTTACTTTACCAAAATTCCATGTAATTGGTATATTAATATTAAATATATAAAATATATTTTTAAATAAAAAACAATTAACAAACAAGACTAAGGTAGCTCGATTGCTTTTGTACTGGCAGTGGTTCTTGCCACTGGATTCTTGTTTGGGCCCTGTGTTATGGCTTGTAAGTTTGGTCTTCCTTTTACAATATTAATTTCCAAAGGCCCATCACAATTATATACTATAAGGCCCACTAAGACTTGAATTTCTAAACTCACAACTACGTCGTTTTCTTATTCAATTAAACAAACCTATACTGTATGTACTTTCTTCTAGCTGTCACTTCCCCATTTTCACTTCTTAACGGTTTGTAGTTTTGTCGCGGCACCCTGCAATCAGAAAGTGGCGATGTCGTCACTGGCATCGAAGATCAAAGCCTACAGCGTTCCTCTCTTCCTATTTTCCCTCTCCGTCTTCTACCAGCTCTTCGTCCTTCCTCGCTCTTTCCCTACCTCTCATTACGATGGTATTGATTTACTTGTGCCCTCCTTGTATCTGTAGACTATCAATTGCATTTCTGATTGTTTCTTTTGTAAATGAATGTAGTTTTGGGGATAAAGCGGTATAGTCCTGCTGAAGAAGTGAAAGAAGCATACGAGAAATTGTCTTCTAAGTGGTATTAATTCTTTCAATTCTATTATTTATGTATTCAATTTTTAATTTAATTAGCATCAATCGTAATTAATTTCAGGAAATCAGACGCGGGAATTCCTGCTACTAGTGACTTTTATAGAGGTAATTTAATTTCTTGTGTTTTTTCTTTCAAGAGTTAAATATGAGGTACTGTATCAGTGTACTTGCCAAGTGGGTTGGATTGTATCTAGAGGTAAAGTTGTGTTGAGGTGTTAGTATTACCATCCTTAAAGGGCTGGTTCCCCATGATTAGTGTTTGAAGAAGTGAGGAAAAAATGTTAAATGTGAGGAGTCAAAATATGGGAAAACAATTATGGAAAATGTGATCGCAAGTTTAGAGATGCACTTTTCAGAAGTTTTCAATCTGGTTTAGAAGTACTCATTCTCATGTGAGTTTCAGTGCACTGCTTCAGATGTAATTCGTATAATTAATTGGTACATGTTAAGTTTTAAGAAGCAACGAGCTATTGAAAATCAAGTTTTTCAAGATTTCTCCAATAGTTGGCTATAGACTTAATTGGTACATGTTAAGTTTTAAGAAGCAACGAGCTATTGAAAATCAAGTTTTTCAAGATTTCTCCAATAGTTGGCTATAGACTGATAATAATGATATAATGTATAATATCTCTTTCTGCATGCCTTTTTCGATGACAAAAGTTCAATCAGGTTACCACGGCACTAGCAATTATATCTCTTCTTGTTGTCTGATATGTGGATTCTGCGACTTTGATTATTGGTATGTGATGGGTTATTGTTATGTTTTTTGGTGAATTGTTTTCTAACATGTGGTTGTATCAGATCCAATATGCTTATGAGCTGCTGACAAATCCTTTATGGAAAAGGGACTATGACATATTTGGCATTGATGAGCAAGTTGTGAGTAGTTAACTCTTGGACCATCAATTACTGATGTCCAGCTTTTTCCTCATAGATTCCTCCAACTACTTTGTCTGATATAGATCATGAGTTTTTTCGTAAGTGACTAGATTTTCCTGGCTGCAGCATATTATTGACAAGATTAACTTGCAATATGCTGGGGAAAGCATTTCAGGCATAGACCTTCCATTGCTAGATGTTACTACTTTTGGTTAGTCAATATGCTACTACCTTTTGTTATCAGAACTTCCATTCACTGTGTAAAAACTTTGCTTCTCAGTTTTGTTTTCTATTGTAACTAGATTGTTTCTATGTGTATAATTTTGACTCTTGGCTGATGAATGAATAATCTTGTCTTTCCTTCAGATCTTGGAGATCACACATTTAATGAGTTTACATCTCAAGACTTTACACCTATGTTTGATAGTTCTAAACCATGGCTGGTTCTGGTATGCTTGATTTCTAGAGCATTTTAATATACTGTTTCTGCAGATTTGTTTTTCCATGCTATGGGATGATATTGTTATCAAATTGATACCTTGCCTGTAACTTTTAAGTGGTATTGATTTTCTAAAATGTGTATCATTTTCAAGTATTTTACTTTTCTAGCTTTTGAAGACAGGAAAGTAGCAACACAGTATTTGGAATCTTTTTATTTACACTTATTTTCTCATTGAAAAAGAAGATTTCTACTTGATTTTTGATGTAGTGTGGAAAGAGGAAAGCAACACAAACAGAAGTATGGCTGAAATATATATGGAACAAGAAAAAAAAAAGATTGATGAGGGTGAGAGAGAGAGAGAGAGATGATTCTTCCACATGTCCTTTATATGTGGTTTAGATTTTAATTAATATCAACTCTTTGCCAAGTTATTATTAACAGTATTGTGCATGGAAATTTCGATGCAGGTATATTCCCTTGGGAGCAAGAGATGTGCTCAATTCTTTTCTTTGTGGAAAGAAATTGGTATGTGTTTCATTTGCTAAATTATTTATAGTTAAAATTCTGGGTTGATTGGTCATTTTGTGTACTTGTATCTCACATTATGCTCTTTTATTTATACATTTCTACAAATAGATTTATGTTTGTTGAAACCTGCTGAATTTTATGTTTTACATTTCTGATTTATCATTTGTACTAAGAACCTTTCTTTTCTCCCTTCCTCAACTCTCATCTAGATTTGTAACCTTAGCTGTCTGGATTCATGATTTACCTCTTCTGAAGTTCTATTCCAGTTCTGGTCTTGTCATTCTGATTTTTTTCTTATTATCAATAATCAAACAGCTCAATAATATGGATAAATTAGTTATTCTCATGTCTCTCATTCCTGGAATCCAATTCTATGTCTCCCATTCATGGAATCCAAATGAAACACTAACTCATTTGGTGGTATCTTAAATGTTGTTTAGAAGGCCATAATAAAACCTAGTTTACTCCATGCAACTAAAATAAGCTTTAAACTTTTTGGCCTCTTGATAAAAAGTCTAAAATATGTCATATAACACAGTGTGCATCCTTTCTAATACATTGTTAACTGGATATCATCACTTCTTTTGAAGTTTAAAGTTTGTGGGCTTGAGTGTCTAATTGAAGCAAAAACTGCTCAGCAACATTTCGACAAGTGAACTGGAAAAGTTTAGGTAGAGTCGCATCTAAATGTTGGCTAGGTAAACATCTTGTAGTGAGAGTGGTTATGAACCTTGTAGTTGATCCCCATGTGGTGGTGATGGGAGGGTCCCAAATGGTAGAAAAAAACCATCAACCCCTTGGGATTATCCCTGCTCTTGGAAGAAGTAGAAATATAGTGATAATTTGATTCTTCATTACCGTGTGTATGTAATTGGGTTATTTATAATTTTTAGATGGTTATAAATAGATAAAGAAACCAGGTTTGAGGTATCTCAGAAGTTTGAGACAACTTTTAAGTCTTTTTTTAAAAAAATAAATAAATAAAAATCTAATTCCTTGTTGACTTTCATTGCAATCATTATCTCAAAAGACTTATGTTGCTTTTTTACTTTTTCCTAATGATCCATCTCTTATCTATTTTGATTGCTTTTTTTAAGAGATCAATTTCAGTGCAATCCACCATTTGCTATTTTCATTTTTCTATCTGCTTTGACATTCAGCTGCTTTGTTGGATGGTGTTGCTGGTGTTGGTATTTTGGAACTTGGTGAGCTTCAACTTGCAATATCTCTTGCTGAGAGAAAGCCAACTGGAAATTTTTTCTTTCGGAGTGGTGAGTGTTACTTTTTTAGTCATTATTCTACTCCTTTAATTGAACAAATGTAAAACAATGAAGAAAAAAAAAGAACAATTCAATGGATGCAATGTAAAATGATTAGAATTGGTAGTTTATTTATTTGATATGCAGATGGATTGGATTGGCAGACAGAAAATGAGTACAAGTCATTTGCTTCTACAGCTGAAATGTTAGTGACAGGAACTGGCATTTGATAATAGGGGCATAGTAGTAAAGTAGCAAATTGTTTTGTATAAATTCCGCACCTTCCCCATCTATGTCATATGTTGACATTTTTGTTCCATGCCAAAAGCTTCCTTTAAGATGATTGTGCTGTAAATTTTCCGTGCTTCTGTAATAGCTTGATGCTTAGCATCTTGCTGAGTTGGAGAGAAACTTTGTTACTACCTTTTCGTGCCAGACTTGTCTTTTATTCTTTCCCTTCCACGAAAGATGTCCTGTTTGACCAAGAATAGCTAATAAATTGTGTTCCAAGTCATTTTTTTTTGTTTCCATATTTATCCTATCAGATGAGTAGTTGGAGAAAAAGTGTGGATTTTTTTTTCGTGAAGTGATAAATAGGGGAGAGAATTAACATTTGAGTTTTTGATAATGGACACATCTTTTGGATAGAACAAAAAGCAAAGGAGTATGCCCCATTGTGGGATGGAGGGAGTAGTATTTAGATTGGTCAATAAAGTACTGGTCAGAAGAGTTAAATGAATTGAGTCAATATTTGATGCCAGGACTTTTTTATTATTGCATATCTGAACTCATTTGATCCCTTATGCCAAGACACCTTTATTATTATTTGCATTTATGCAGAGTATTTTATTTATATTTTGGCATTATCTTATTCTTGATTTGATGTGTGCATCTCAAGTTGCATGTACTTTTGCTGAATAACTTTAGCTTCAGCGTAACTTGTTTCTTATTTTTAATTTGATGGAAATGCTTTCAGGACTTCCTTCGCTTGTTGCTTTTCCATTGGGGTGCAAAACATCAGCTTGTCTTGTTAGGTAGGTTGAAAATTAGAAATTGAATTAAAAAGTGTGAAAATATATTAAAAAAAATCACCCTGCAAAGCAAGGAAAATCAATAAAAAAAAGATGGTTCAGTGGAGGGAGAGAAACTCTAAATTTTGGAGTCAATTTAGAACCTCTATGACTCTGCATTTCATTTGATACCAGCAATATCAAAATCTCTTAAGGTGTTAAACAGCTACAAGTAATATGTAACTGACTTAACAATAACATAGTACTAAAGTTGGTTTTCATGTTAGGTTTGAGGGTGATCTCTCCATTGATGCTGTCACTGATTGGTTTGCAACAACTGTTCTGGGTTTACCTCGCATTTTATACTACTCAAAGGAATCACTGGTAATTTAAGACACTTGCTTATCATAATCATTTTCAATGACAAATTTGTTTTTCCTGCTTTCTATTATTTAGACTGAAGAAAAAGTTTTTTTCATGAGTCAAAGCAACATGTGTAACATGAGAGAACCTGTATGAAGAAAAAGTTATCAAAATGGACCACAACATTGCATTCTGAAGTAAATTTGTGGGTCATGTGTTGCACAAGCTATCTGTCACCATATGTCTTAATGCATAGTTCTGTTAGACAACCTGCTGGATTTTTTGAGTTGCTTAATTATTTTTCTTTGTTACTAACCATATTGATACATAAATGCTGAAATCACTCTTTATCATTATATTCTATGCAAGTAAAAGGCATTGTTAGGTTTCCTTTCTTGTTTCATGTATAGTATCTTTCTTTTGTCACATGGTCTCTTTACTGCTTGAATGACATGAAACTTCATTACAATACAGGGACAAAATTTTCTGGCAAAAAGTGGTCCCTCACAAGGTAAATTCTTTTTCAAGTTAATTTTTATCATTTAATCTGTTATTTACAACATTATCATCTCAATTTTATATGATTCTTTTCCTCTACTTTGATTGGTGGTCAAGTTTTGTGTTGTAATTAATGGGTGAACTAGTCATTTCTTGATACATTGTGATAAAACTTTTCTGTAATTTGGACATTGAAGAAGAAAAGAATGGGTGTATATTCTTGTGATCTTTGAATATTTTGAGTGATTGCCTTTTTGGACCTTTTAAATCATAGAACAATGATTTTGATGGGTTGTTGATGAGGTTTGAGGGCTGCTAAAAGCTTGTGAAATTTTGTATACATTACCTTTCTAATAGGATTATATTTAATTGAGGAAAGATAACACGTCTTGATGGAAAAATAACACTTTTAATAACAGTCATGGACAGATGTTCTAAATAGAAAAAATATAGATGGTCCACACAAAGAAATATCAAGAGTAAAGGGATGAAATATATGATTATCTCCATGTTTGTATGCTCTCCTAATATGACAAATCCTAATGGAAAAATAACACTTTTAATGATGGATATGGACAGATGGTCTTAATAGAAAAAATATAGATGGTCCACACTAAGAAATATCAAAGAGTAGAGGGATGAAATATATGATTATCTCCATGTTTGTACATTCTCCCAACTAAGTTCTTGATAAAATTTGTATCCTAGAAACTCATTTATGTGAAGTATGGCTTGTTGATTTTGTAATGTTTTTGTTGATAATATGAAGTCCTATTAAAATGAATACTGAGCTGAACTCAATATGCAAGCAATGAACTGTGAAATCAGATCTCAAGTAGATTTAGAAACCTGAATTGGATTCTCATTTATAGCAATTTACCTTTTGGAGTATCTTTTCCTGTGTTGTATTAACAATCAAAATTGATGTCATATTTTTCATTCGATATTTCTCTGTGCTATTATCATGCCTATACATGTTGTTTTATTAATTTCATTGTCATGATGCAAGCTTTTTTCTCTATTGGCCGAGGACCAACTTTGTGCAGTCAAAGTGAGTATGAACTATGTAGGAATTGTCCAAGAAATTAAGTTAATCTTATAATGAACTATGTAGGAATTGTCCAAGAAATTAAGTCAATCTTATAATGAACTATGTAGGAATGTAAATTTTCTAAGAGGTTCTGATCTTTTATATCATGGAATTAACTCCTTCCAGTCATATGAACACAAGAGACTTCAAAAGCAACCATTCGGTTCAATTATCACCACCACCAACATGGGTTTTATCGTACTGCATTAGATTAGAGAGATTCTTGGTACTTACAAAAAGAGGAGCAGTGCTGTTGTGGAGTCAGAAGTTTTAAGCCTCTCGAATCAATCACATTTTTTCTCCACAGGTTTAGAATCTAGAATCTTCTCTGCTTTTAACTCCGCTTGACTGTCTTCAAGTCTTTAAAAGAAATACACATTCTGGAATGCATGAATGACATTTTACTGTTAGATATTTGTCTCCTTGATATCTACAACATTGGAGTGATAAACTGTATATCAAATAACAACTGCATATGCAGTTCAATGTTTTGATGACAACGAGCGTCATTCTTTGTGATTGCTTGACTGAGCTTTGCGAAATACACATCCAATCACTCATATGGTGTGAGGTAACCTTGGTCTTTGGTTCCTATGAACACCTGGATTTGGTGAAGGTGTGCGGCTTGCCCCTACATCCCAATTTTTTATAGAAAAAGAGGGAATTGAAAAGGAAAAAGATAAAATGATAAATATAGAAACCAATTATATGGATATATGTTAGTAACTTTGAGTTTGATTTTTAATTCTAATATCCATTCTTGATGCTTGATAACTTTGTAATCATACTGATAGTTTTGTGCATGTCAATTTTAGGTAAAGGCCATTTTCTTCTCAAAAACAGGAGAGCGTGCTACTCCATTTGTACGCCAGACTGCTAAAAGTTATTGGGCATATACCTCTTTTGCATTTGTGTTATGGCGGGAGGAAGATTTCTCTGTTTGGTGGAATGCGTATGTGGACGTGGTTACTTTTTCCCCAAAAAATTGTCCTGTTATTTATCTGTTGGGCCATGGAACCTGCAATTGTGCATTCATTTTCAGTAATTTGCATAGCCTTTTGCAATTTGAACTAACAACTTTTTTTAACAAATACCACTTGTGCATCTATGATTGTTTAACCTGGATAAACAATAGTATTCACTAATTGATTCCATAACATGCACATTGATGGATTCAAATTCTTGCGTAACAGATTTGAGGTGGAATCTGCCCCTGCTATTGCTTTTGTGAAAGACTCAGGGGTGAAACCTGTTGTTGTCCATGGTATGTCTTTCTTTGAATTTTTCATATTTGGTTTTGGTTCCTATAGAACTTTGCAATGTGGTTTCTATGCTTCATCCTTTCAACTAACTTAGCATTGTGTATTGTGTTGCAGGATTGGTCAATAATTCAGAGTTTTTAGATCTTGTCGAGAAAAATAAACAGCAAGGTATTTTTCATTACTTTTTAGATCTTGTCGAGAAAAATAAACAATGATATCTTCATTGTTCAAGTTATCTTGAGCCTTGAAGGGAAGAATGAAGCAACGTTATAATTTTGCATAAATTTCAAACTTGTCATGAGATGTTGAAACTCTCATAATATCAGTAATGCTATTTAAACACAACTTGGTATTGAAGCAATCCTTTTAAATTCAGAGAAGTTAAAAGTGATTTTCATGTGCATTTTCAGAACTTCCTCAACTAAGAAGTGTAACATCAATGGAACTTGGTTGTGATGCCCGAGGTCATTCTCGTGCTGGAAATGATACCATATCATGGTATTGTGTTATTCTAGCAGGAAGGCTGGGCCCAGAACTTAACAAGATGCGTGAAGTAAGCATTTTTTACTTTAACCTTTTTGTGTTCAAGCTGTAATTGTTTTCTGAAAAAACTTTCTACACATTATTCTTTTAATCAACATTTTGAATCAATCCCAAGTCCTTGACCTCTTTTTTATTTTTTTTCAGCTCTGTAATGTATTTAGTTTTTAAATTGAAGAGCAGACACAATTAATTAAGAAATAGTTTTGCAATATTTGGATTATTTTTTCTCAATGGGCTGGGTGAGGGAGCAAAAAGAATAATAAAATGTGCTTTTTATATTGCTTTGTTTCAAATACTCATTTATTGTCTGATATTCTAATATGAAAAATATCTCCTTCATTGGAAATGCTGCCAGTTTTCTGGAAATTAAGCGAATTGAACAAGTTCATAGATTGTGCGCAGGATACAAGAACGATTATCAATAGATAGTGAATCAAGTGAAGCTGATAAAGAGCAATCATTAGTATTGACTGGTGCATTTAAAGGCAAACGATTGACCTTTGCTTGGCTTGATGGGGAAGCCCAGGAAGTGAGTTTTGTTTCATAATTTTCTTTTTTGAAATATGCTGTTGATTTTGCACTTAGTTAATTCAGTTGAACACAGACACAAAGTGGTAGCAAATGAAAGAAGTTTTGTGTAGATAATTTTTTCTTAAAGCAAATGCATTAGTCATTAAATCTTGTGACTTTAATACCCAGATCCTATGGAATATTTTCTGTGATCATTCTGCCCTATTTACTTGCAGGGCTGTGCTGTATATGTTATTTTTTTGTGGGGATTTTATATACAGCATTGAAGAAATTGACATTAATGTTTTAAAGGAAAAGAAGAATTATCTGTCAGCTTATCTACTGAGAAATTTTTTGTTTTAAAGGAAAAGAAGAATTATCTGTCAGCTTATCTACTGAGAAATTTTTTACCTCATAAATTTATGTTTCTTGGACCTGTTTAAATACCTCCTTTTACGCATTTTATTTAGTATTAGGACTTGTTATGAGGTGGGAAAAGTCTTGGGGTGGAGTCTTGTCATGACCAGTTTCAAGGCTTCTATGTCTCTCACAGACCATGCTATGCAGCTTAAGAAAAAACCTAATCTACTACTTTCCCATTATCCATTAGAAAACCACCCCAATATGACTTTAGATCATGACCTTTCTCATGAAAAAGGGAAAGAGACTACATTTTTCGTGTGCAAGTTAAGTTAACTGAGAAGTTATGGCTCCTTATTGTGGTGTTACAACATGTAATGATGTATTCTTTGTTTTATCTTTGGAGATGCAATGTTCAAATATAGATGTAGTACAAGTGGCAAAAGCACCCTTTTATAGAAATTAGAATGCCCTATAAAAATTATCTAGCCGCCCTCTCATAGAAATTATTCTTCCATATAAAAATAATCTTACCCTCCATATCATTTTCAAATATTGCTGATCAAAGATTCACGGAGTTGTATAAATATTGAAAGTGGCTTACCACTCAAACAACAAGTGAATATTTTCATATTTTCACTATTCTTGGGCTCAAAGTCACCAACAGTTCTGATTTTCATCCAGAAATATTGTTCCTACTACATTCATTCAGAAACCAGCTATGATACGTGTGGACCAAGGAGGGATTTGGTTGATGTACCTAAGTTATTTATTGTGCGCTATAAAAGGAATGCTTCTGAGGATGTTATCAAGGTTGACACAAAACCAAAGAATATATTTAATGTATTTGAAGATGAGAACATGGATCCTGCATCACAACTTGTTGCCAGATACAATGGCTCGGATGAAATTTCACAGGTATAGCACTTCTCTAAGGGTTTGCTGTTTACTTTCATTACTTCTTTAGTACAATATTTTGATCTTTGTAAAAAGCCTCCGTTTAGAATTTAAGACCATGTCTTTGCTCCAAGAGCTCTTTGCACGTGTTTCTAATTTGGTCCTTTGCATCCAAATTTTGTCGAAGGTGAGTCAGGCAAGCCTTTTAGACATGTTAAGACACATGTAATGGATGTGGCATTTTTTATTTTTTAAGGTAAAAAATAACCTTGTTAAAAATTTATATTCTAAAAGTGCATCAAAATATTATTGTATCTATAAAACCCCACATAAAATTTTGCTTTTGTAATGTTCCTCTTTTCAATTTCTTTCCCGACAATCCTCTCTGATCCCCCACCATTTCTCTATCTTCAACTTTCTCCTAAAAATCCTTTTAAAATTGTTATGTCAAAAGTTTCCTCGTAAACTTGCATCAATTTTCTTGGAAATGAAAAAATCAGCCATGAGTTCCACCTCAGGATGAAAACAATTCGTATTATGTTGGGCACATTAGATATTCTTGGTGCAAAGTGACGTTTGAAGAAAGACAGGGGCTTGGTTTTTTTATCATTTCTTTCAATTTTATTGGGGAAAATTTCAAATGGCAGGTAATTGCGTACACTCACCTTTTCCATCTGTTTTCCGTGTTTCTTAATTTCGGTACAGATCATGCAATGGATGTCTGAAATAATCAGTGATGGTGACACCAGGAATCTGCCCTTCTATGTAAGCCACAATTTTTGGCCTTGGCCAACTCTGTAAAAAAGCCTTATTTGTGACATTCACTTCAAAGTGGGTATCTCCATTATGAAGTGTAGCTGTAAATTGCATTTATAGTGTAATATACAGTGGTATAATGGTATGGAATAGACTAGTGCCTTTCAACTTTAACTGGTAAAGTTAATCTGGCACTGTACACCATAGCCCTTTTAACTTTAGCTTTGATCCTACATTGGGATAGAGTACTTCATGAAGGGTTGCGAGTTGTTCCCTTGCCTTGTTATTATTATATATGCAACTAATGTTTCATGAAGCCTCTACATGGTTTAGTGGTGATATTTTGATGTGAAAACGTTTTTTTGGAACATTAGTAGATGCTTCTCTCTAAAACATTCAATTCAATTTCTCACTCATTTATCCATTTGCAATGCAGAGATCAAAAACTCCAGCTCTTGTTCCTGAGGATTCAGATCCTATCTGGTCAAGAGGTGCCCAAAGCATCTTTTCCAAAAGCATAGGAATCAAACAGAGGATCTTCAACAATTTTAGCAGAATTTACGATTATCTAGGGGATCCAAGAATCGGCCCAATATTACTTCTGGGAGCCTTGATGTCTTTCGGTACCATATGGTTGATCAGGAGCCAATCAACTCATCCGAAAGCAAGTCAGCCAAGTCAGTCAAATGCGAAGGTAAGTGATGACACTAAAATTGTATGCGTGTGAAAGCAAGTAAGCTTGTGTGTGTCCATGTTTTCCATGACTTGTGCAATTGCAAGTAGTAGGGGCATGAATGGTTAGTATGGTTGGGCCCAAGATGGGTAAGTTTACCCTTAACGTCTCACCTCTTTGGCCCCATTCATTTTTTATATGGCACCTATGTCCCTAGCTCCGCTCATTAATATTCCTTTTCATTGTCTAACGTTACAATAATTCATAACTATAAATAAAAACACAAATCCCTTTAAAACTTTAATTGACTAGAATGACCTTAAATCTTTTATTGCTGATATCTCCAGGATTTTCGTATGACTTACTCTACAATAGTTGGTATTGTATGGGCCAAGCATAACTATCCAGCTTTTGTTCCTGGATTTTTATAAATTGAACAATAGTCGAGTATTTTATAAATTTTCCTTGCACCACCACCTCCTCAACCAACACTATTGTGCTGCCTACACTATTTACAAGCAACTTTAATCGGTGGTAATGGTATTTGTGGTAGTGCTGGTGGAGATGGAAGAGGCAGTGAAGTTGTGGATGGAAGTGGTGCAGTGGTGGATTAAGCAGTTTTAGCGTGATGGTCAAACATAGTCAAAGATTGTCAAAGCTTGACTAATTGGTTGAAATTATGATAGTCAACCTAGTCAAGAAAGTTCTATCTTTGTCAAGTTGATGTTTGGTCATTGGATACATTAGTGCAACTATTGATAGAAAATCTCAGGCTGTGTTTACTTTTAGAAAATGTGTCTTTGTTTCCATCTCTTATATACTCTAAAATGATTTTTTTCATGAAAAATTAAGGAAACATATTCATTAAATACAGATCTTCCAAAATTAAAAAAAAAAAAAGAGGCCTTGTTTGGCTTAAATTGAAAATATTAAAAAGGAATGATCATAAATTATTAGGTGAACAAAACTAGGTTATTATTTTTTATAATAGAGAATTTGAAAAACAATCATTTTGGTGTTTTTCAGCTTTCTAAAAGAATTAAAAAACACATTTTTCTAAGAAAATATATTTCATTTCCTGTTAGTGTATGCTTCTATTTCTTAGATAATATTTATGAAAACATTTACACTAGCGCAACCTTAATATTTCAAATGGTAAGGGGGTTAATCAGCAGCATAACCCTTCTAAACCTTATAATTTTGTTACTATAACACGACCATTTATATACCATTATATATTAGAGGTGACTCATTTATAAAACATTATTGTATATTATAGCCTATCCATTTGTGACAGGCACCAATTTCCCCTACATTGTTTAGATATGGATGACATATCTATGAGCAACAGGAGAGAGGATGGAATGAAATAAATCTTTTTTGTTAGTATCATACCATAGAATATGCAGAATATGATAGTTATCTCCAGCAATTTCCTGCTAGCAGGGGTGAAAGTTATGTTTGTTAATGCTCGCAAGTTGCAAACAATATTCATTCGTCGTATAATTGTTAATCCTTTGAATATGATTTCCAAATTTAAAACTTTTTCCATTTTTTTTTAATTCTTTCTTATTCTTGATCTATCCTTTCAACTATAAACTTAGTTGCTTCAACTCAATGTGATACATATGTTGTTGTTTGTTGATAATTCACCTCTGTATTTTGCCCTTGATTCTAATGTCCAATCTTAATGTCTAAAGCACTATGAGAAAATCCTTGATGTGCTGTTTTTAGGATGAAACTCGAGCGAGGCGGGGAGATAGAGAAAAATACAGAGCAAAGAAAGATCGACCTTCTTCCATAACTGATAGTGAACCAAAAGGTGCTTACCAGATTCCACTGTCAGACTCTGAATCTGAGTAGTAGTAAGCACAGCAATAGAGAGGAGGAAGTCCCACAGATTTATTGGTTGGTTTCTTACCTGAAGTCACAAGTAGCTGTTTAAAAAACGAGGTATGATTTTGTTCACTTAATAACAAGTTTAAATTATGATTTCCTAGTCAGAACTCCCCATCCCCCCATCATAGAATCATCAATGAAATGAAATAGTGTCAACAGGGTGTTTGAGTAGGGATCTTGATGTGAGAGATAAGAGGACAACTCTTGATATACTTAATAATATCTCCTTTTCTCTTACATTTGGAGCCCTCTCTCTTGTCCGATAACCTTTGGCATGAAGCCATGGATCCATTTTGGTAGATTTGATTCTTGCAATAAACTAAGTAATAGCCATGAAAGTGGAAACTGAATTCTTGTTTTTTATTTATGCATCCAAGTGGAAACAGAATTATCCTGAAATTCAGTTTTTCATTTTCAAATAGGTAGATTAAGAGCTTGTTTGTTTGATATTGTGGTAGTGATTGTTTTTCCAAAGTGTTTTTTATTTGTGAATGTATTAAAATAATTTTTTTATTCTTTAATTCTTTTTTTCATATATGCACATCAAAATAATTTAAAATTTTCAAATAAAAAATAATTTTAAAAAAATAAGATCGTTTTTTTTTAAAAAAAAATTGCAGAGTAAAAAAGGATGTCCTAATATGAAGATTCAATATAAAAAATAAATGAAATAAATAAGATAAAATTAGGTCCATTTAAATAAAAAATATTTTAAAAAATAATCTTAATTACAATTTCAATCGGTCGATCCTATGTAAAGTAGTCGTTGACATTTGGAGAAGGCACTTGGCCAAATTTGATCAGTTCATCGTGAGAAAGCGATGGTGAAGTCACCTTTTGTCCTTAAAGCCCCGTTTGTTTGCTGGAAAGTGGTTTTTTTTTGGAAAATAAATTCCGGGAAAAGTGAATTTCGATATTTGACAGTGTTATGAAAAATAAACTGGAAAACACTTTCTAGTGTTTGTTTATGTTATGGAAAATGAACTGGAAAATAATTTATTAATAAATTAATTTTTATTTCAAGTTTATTAAAATAATGAGGAACAAATCTTACAAATTAAAAAGTTAAATGAGAATGAAATTGAAAAAAAATATAATTTCATAAATTATCTCAAATAAAATAAATAACAATCAAAATAATAGAGATCAAATCTAAAAAATTAAAAAAAAAATGAAAGGTGAATAAATTAAAATAATAATAATTAACATTTCATAAATTATTTCAAATAAAATAAGTAACAATAAAAAAAATGAGGACCAAATTTGATATATAAAAAATTTCAATAAAAAAATGATAAGAAAAAAGGAAATAGCAATTATAAAAATAAGGGCCAAAATTAATATAAAAATTAAATTTTAAGAGATGGAATTGAAAAATAAATATTCAAAACAAATTATATATAGCAATCAAAAGTTTGAGGATCAAATTTGATATAATCAGCAAATAATGACATTTCTAAATTTTTCACAACTTCTGGAAAGTGTTTTCCGCCTAAATTTTCCGGAAAACACTTTCCTGAAAACCAAGCCAAATTTTTTTTTGACTGGAAAGTGTTTTCCGTTGACCAACTTTCCGGAAGGCAAACAAACACAGGAAAGTTTGGAAAGTGGTTTCCCGGAAACCACTTCCCTTGAAATAAACAAGGCCTAAATCTGCTTGAAGAGCATGATAAACCCTTTAATATTACCCCCTTGAAATAAATATCTATTTTCATTCCAGAGGAAACCGAAAAAACAACATGTTTGTAGTAAAATTCCAAATCTTGAAAACATTTTGTAGTTATTTTAAAACCAAATCACTTAAGCTCTTCACCCGTTAATGGAGTACAACAATGTTTTAATACCAAAACGATCCGATCTCACGTATCCTTCCCACGAAAATGTAATAAATTCCACGATGCTTTCATCCTAATTTCTTGACAAGTAATTTATATCCCGCTAAACTTGTTATACCGTGGTGGGTTTGATAAGAACTCGTGTCTATAACTACCCCATAAAATTTTAAGAGCATCGGATTGAATTTGGATCTTTCTATGGGTTTTTTTATGGGCCTATAAGATATTTGGTAATTAATTGATGGGCTATTATGTAACTTATTTGGTTGTTTCATGATTTAGTGAATAACAAATTCTATGTAGAAAAAGATTATTGGATGCTTAAGTCAGCAAGTAATAAATAATGTAAAGGAAAGTGAAGAACATAGAAAAGTGTTTTTTTTGTTTTTTTTATGAACTTGTAGTTGCTCTTCTTAAGTGAACACGTGTTATTCTCTTTCTTACATGGTGACTTGAGGTATTTATACACCTTAGTGATATAAGCTTGCCCCGTGGAAAGTGATGTAATGATAGAGAATAATTTATTTTTCCTCAGAAGTAACCTGGAAAAAATGAGTTCTTGATTATTGTATCTTGCTATTTTATTAATGGTTAAGGGTTATTGATGTGAAGAACCTATGTTTTTTAAGGAGAAATGTTAGCGAGAAGTATAGCTAAAGAACAACTTGCTAAGCATTGGGCAATTACAAGAAAAGAAATAAGATTTACCATTATATTTTAAAGTGAAAAATATAAGGTGTTTTATCTTGTGAATGATTTAATCATGAAGATGTAAAAAATGTCTTCTACCCGAATTTTTATATTGCATATTTTATCTCAACTTATAGCATCAACTTGTTTCAGTACAATTACAAAAGATTTGATGTAACTTTACCATTATAAATATAGATATTTGAGCTTTAAGGGATTAAACACTTCAACAGAAGAATATGGTTATGGTCTACCACAACTTAAGTCTTATTTAAGGTTATATAAAGATTGTATGGTGAAAGCAACAAATGTATTTGTTTCTAAAGAAGGAAAAAACACCTAGAGAGCTTTAGAAATTTCCTTACTTAATGCATATTGATATTTATAAATGGATCAAGCTTATATATAACAACAAGAAAATGTATTTCATAACTTTCAATAATGATAATATAAGAAAAACATGAGTTTATTTTTTATGTACAAATCAGAAACTTTTATTGTTTTTAAAAGTTTGAAAACTCATGTTGAAAAGGAAACAAATTCACTTATTAGATCCTTATGCATTGATCAAGAAGGGAGTTTACATCACAAGGTTCAATAGTTTTTATGATATAAATAGTATATAAATACATTAATAGTTGTATACACGCCACAAAAAAAATTGCAAAATGAGAAGAAAAAACTATTATGAATATGGTTTGTAGTATGATTTTCAAAAAAAAATCCAAAAACCTTCTGACGTGAAGTAGTAAATTAAATGGTGTATGTCTTAAATCAAAATGCAATATTGGTAGTGAAGAATAAAACTATAAAAGAATCTTGGAGTGGAGTCAAGGTTTAAGTTAAGCATTTTAGATTTTATAGATGTATTTCCCATATCCATGTGCCTGAAAGTAAAGGGAACATTGTGCATTCAATGATGCATGCAATGCAACCAAGTTTTGTGGTTCTTGATATAAAAGTTAAAGAGTTATAAGTTATTGTTGTTAGCTATAAAATTATGATTAAGCACTTTTATTTTATAGGTTATTTGTTGGGGGCTCTAGAGGAGCTTGAGTACAAAACTTGAAGTAATGAGATGTGAAACAAGATCAAAGTAGATTTCGTTCAATTTTTCATAGACAATATGATGAAATCATAAAAACTTTAGATTGGATTTAGGCACTTTTCATAGTTATTTGATGGGCTTATAAGGTGACTGAATTTGATCATTGGTTGATGAGCTAATAGGTGATAATGTTTGGTAATTCCATGATTTTTCTTAAAAAATAAATACCCTATTTGAATAAAAGATCCTCTAATTCTTAAGTAATTAAGTGTAGGAGTATCAATAATGTATAGAAAAGTGAATGAGAGTGAATAAAGTATAGAAGTGTATGTTTGTTCTTATATGAACTTGTGGTTATTTGTCTTTAATGAAGTTATATTTATCTTTTATTTATAGTAATTTGAGGAATTTAAACACCTCAATTATAAAAAAAAATTATAAAATTTTGGACAATCAATGTTTTACTTGATCATCTAGAGCCTATAGAATTAAAATATTTTATATATGTTCGTGCTTATTTTTTAGGGGAAGAGGAGAGTTGTAAATGAGTGCACTATGCAGTTTTTTATTTTATTTAAGAAAACCCCACATTAGAAAATATATTATATAATTTCAGATGATCAAATAAAATTTTAATTATTTTAAAAAACAATAAAAAAATATATACACTAAGTCGAAGTTCTGTACAGATTTCCAAGCTTTTATACCATCTCAGCGGTTTACATCCCATCTCAGAAGTCCTGCCAATAGTCTTTGATAGACTGTCAGGAGGATAGAAGGTAGCAAGCACAACGTTAGCATCTTTAGGGTTTTTACTTGTTCATTTTATTATAATTTTCCTCTATTTATATTTTTAATATTAATATATTAAAATGATATGGAAGAAAAATATTAAAAAAAAAAACACTGTTTTAATAAGACGGACATAAAATCACAAGAAGGTTCATCCTCCATTCTTTTCCTGCAAACAATTATATGTCTGAAAAGAACTGACGTTGCCAGTCACCTTCACCAGATTCCTCTGCTCCAGTCATTATGGTATGTCGCTCATCTCCCTGCCTCCTCTCTCTTCTCTCTACTCTTTTGATTCTATCTCGCTAGAAATCAAATATGAGTCCTTGAAAATGCTGGAAAACAAATAATAATCCAAAAGGGCCATCGACAAGATAATTAAATTACTAATTATCATTATATATATATATATATGATGGGTTCAAATGCGCAAACAATTACAGTTAAATCAATGTACCCAAACCCTAACTTTAATTAGCACACTAAACTTATATCATGGATCATGGATCATGATTTGATCAGGTCACTTGCAATATTATATCATTGTTCCATTCTTTAATGAACTGGTCGGACGATCATTCGTTAAACTGCATGCTAATCCTTGGCTGGCTGCGTTGAACACCATGGCCGCCGCCGCCAAAATGAACCCCAATTTGCTCGGCAAGCTTGACAAACTTGACGTGGGTTGCTGCACCAAGCTTCCACAAGCTTAGCCTCTTTACTTTCAGCATCTCGATGCAAATGCACTTAGCTGTTCTTTATACTCGCTCTCAATCTTGCTCATAAAGCTCGCCTCTTCCTCTCTCAAACACCTTATCTTTGCCTCTACCTCCTCCATTTTCTCCCTTCTCTTCCTTGCTTTCTCTGACTCCAACTGCTGCTCTAGTCTGCTAAGCCTCCATGTTGCCTCCTTTTTATGCTGCAACCAGTTTTGCCTCCCCTCCTCGAGCTCCTTGCAATACTGAACCAAGGTACCCGTTTTCTGGCCAGGTTTGAACCGGGCCAGGTCCGGGTCCAAACCCGGATCAGAAGGAGATAATGACAGGCTCACTGATGGTGATGGTGCAGCTGAAACCGCCGTGCTGGTTGAGGATGACAGGTTTGAACCGGGGTTCATCCACACAGACCCGAGGGAGAGAACCGGGTCAGGGTCGGTCATTGGAGGCATCATAGTTGATAAACTACAGGGAAAAGATTGAAACTGGTTAAGGATCTTCGGCTGCACGTACTTCTCAGCAAAGGTCTCCAGAATGTGGTCGTATTTTCCTTGAGAAGACGCTTTATCGCCGGTGACTGGAATATTCCCTTCTCGCTGGTGGTGCTGATTGCAGTACTGTGTGCTATGGTGGTGCTGCAATAAAGACTTGGACTTCGACTGCTTCTCTTTGAAAACCTCCCACCACTTACTAAGCCTCTTCGCTGTACGGCCGGGGACTTCACTGGCGATCTTTTTCCACTTGTTACCGTACCTGGCTTGGAGAGAAACGACAAGGGCTTGCTCATCTGGGAGTCAAACATCCTTTCTTGATCCCCGGTTTGAGGTAGTTTTTCCAGCGTTCAAGGCAGGATTTCGGGTCTCGGTTAAGGGTTTTGCCAGTCGCCTCCACACGTTGAGAGATTAGATTCCATTCTTTCGGACCATGTTGCTTAACATAGGCTCTTAGGATAGCATCTTCTTCTGGTTGCCAACGTTGTCTCTCCTTCATTTCATCATTCCTTCTGGTTTTATGAAGGTGCGATCATCTAAGGATCTTTTAATGCCATCTGGGCTAGTGTTGCTCGCCCTGTGCCTGACTTTATGGTGCTAGCAAGCTAGCAACTTGGTCTCGGTTACAGGAGATGGGGGGTCAAGAAGAAGCCAAAAGAAAGGATTGGTGATGGGATGATTCATTTGCTGCTGTTTCGGTGAAAGGACGTGTGTACTGTAACGCGTTGTGGAGAGCTTGACAGCCACTCTCGCGGTGTTGTGCTATTAAAAAATTATAATTTTCGATTTAATTGTGCATGATTGATGAATATATTTTTATATTTTTTAAATCGTGTTTTAATATATTGATATTAAAAATAATTTTTAAAAAAATAAAAAAAATATTATTTTAATATATTTTCGGTATAAAAAATCATTTTAAAAAGCTACCGTAACTGTACATACCCTTAGTAGGGTGGCATGCAGTGAGCCTGGGCCACTTCAGCCGGTGGTGGGGCAAGTGGGAGTCAGGACGAGACAAGACCAGACATTGAGAGAGAGGCCTATACATAGTCGTGTGGGGCTGGTGAGAAAGATGCTACATTGCTGGTTTGGGATTGTTTTTTTTTAAAAATAATATTTTATTTAAAAGTATAAAATATTTTAATTTAAAAAATTATTTATTTTTAAAATACTTGTAAATCACTCCTAAATGGGTGAGGATTGCTTCTTGCAGGAGAGGGAAGCAAGAGCGGTCGTGTTCATGCACGTGCCTGTGGAATGTGTGATTTGGACTCTCGAGAGTGGTGGGCTTTCTGAATCTGTAATCTTATTTATGACACTCATGGACCCATTGTTTACCTTTTTTCAAAGTATAGCTCCCTATCAAGTCTTTGGTCTTCTTCAATTTAGTCCCTGGAAAACTTTGGTATAACTCCTAATGTTGTGTGTCTTTTGCAAGAGTATCCTTGGGTTTTAATTTTTTTCACTTTAGCCCTTAATTGATATGTAAGCCTTGATTTTATTATCATTTCACCTTCATGTCATCCTACTAAGCTTTTAAAAATTAAATTTGATCCTTCAAAATTCTAATATTCTCAATTAAGCCAAAGTTAAGTTTTTAAACTTCAATTTTCACCAATTAAGTCCGTGATAAAATTAATTTTACCTCTTAAAAGTTTAACTACGCTCTTGCACTTAATTGATTCCTTTAATTTTGGCCTAAGATATTTTAAAATTTAATTAAATCTTTAATCAGGTCTATGAATTAATAAAACCAACCTGATAAAAATCTAATTGATTCCCGAACTTAATTCTTATGCAAATTCATTTAATATTCATTTAAGTCTACCTTAAGTTTGCATTATTTTCCCCTTAGGTCATCCAATGGTGCAATTAAGTTTCCAATATTGTTAAGGATCCACTTTGGTTCCCCTATCCCTCATTTATGCATTTAGATTCTTTTTCATCCTATTGTGACAAACTAAGTCGTTTGTCGTTGTATATAAATTTCAATCTTATCTCTGTTATATTGTTGTTATTGTTGTTTTATTATTTATTATCTTTTTATAAAAGAAAATGACAATTTTAGGGAACCCAAAATTGAGTTATGACAATTTTTCTTTTTTTATAATATTTACAACAAAAAGTTCCTTAATAAATAGCATGATTGTAAAGTGACTGACTCAAAATCATCTTTAAAAACTAATAATTTCAAAAACACTATTTTAATAAGACAGGGGCTAAACAACCTGATATAAAAGGGTAATTAATTTACTATCTTAAAAGCAATGACTCAAAAGCACACTCAAAAGACTATAATATCAAAAACATTGTCTAAAAGCATATAAGAGCTATTTACACATCATCTAAGGGAGAGAGCTCAAATACATACTCAAAAAATAATAGTGTTGAAAGCATCGTCTAAGAAAAATAGGGGCTAAACAGTACACTATCTGGAAGGTAAAGGGGTTTAAAGGCATACTAAAGAAGATGGTGGTTTCAAAGATGATGTATAATATTGAGTGACTTAAGAGTGCATTTGAAATGATGTGTTTCAAAGTAGCATTTACATAACCTTAAATATATCTCGTGTTTTTATAATTTGAAGATTGTGTTTTGTTTGCCCTTGTATTGCCAGGAATTAAACTTATAATAGTTTTTCTTTACTAAAAAAAATATTAAAATCCATAAAAGATATATATGTTTTAGTGATTAAGATTAAAAATAAATTTAGATTTGCTATATCTTCATGTTCTAGGAAACTTGCATTTGATAAATGTGCAATGAGGTTGAAGATAAAAACAAAAATTAGTAAGTTTGAATATTTTAACTCGATAGAATCCAACTTATATGATTTTAAAAGTTGATAAAAAAAAATTAATAGGGTTTTTATGAGGTTGAAAGAAAATAATAATAGGAATATGAGTTATTTTATGGAGGTTGAATCAAATGGTGGGAGAAAAAACATAAAACCTTTTACTTTTGAGGATTGGAAGAATTCTAGATCTTTGGTAGAGTTTGTAAATAAAATTTATATGATTATGTTATATCACAAAAAAAAATATTTCTCTCCATGAATTTATTTTCACTCACACAAACATATTTCAACTTCTTAGAAGTAGAAATCAATACATAGGTGGAATGATGAGTAAAATTGATGTTAAATTATGAAAAATAATCGGGAAATAAAAAAAAGAAGATTTATTTTGTGTATATGGTTGTTGACTTAGATAATTAAAGATTGACTATTGGATGAAGAGATTGATATAATTTTAAATGGTTGATGTTCTTGACATCCATTTAAGTTTGATTTACAAACATTAACATTTAAAATCAACTAAGAGGACGATAAGTACAAGCAAAGACTGTTTTTGCCTGAATGTTTTGAAATTATTATTTTTTAAACAAAATGATCAAACAAAACTGTTACAAAGCTTAAAGTCTTGTTATATCATCATTAATCCATTTCCTTAATTACAAATTTTATATTATGATCTTAACTAAATAAAATTATCGATACAGTAGTCATCTTCCCCTACAATCTACACTATCAATTAAATATTTAATTAATAAATCTTTGGATCTCCCATCACTAAAGTCAGAAATCACTAATCACCCCCTCTTCAAAACCCAAAACATAGGTATCCCAGAAAGCCAAAACAAATTCTCCAAATGTCCTGACAAGAAGTTCAAAGGTTTTTTCTCCTCATGGTACTTGTACAATCCTCGAAACTGTCCCCCCCTCCTTCTCTTCCACCAACAAAATCCATTCTCTTTGAACCAAACTCTCATTCTTTAGCCTTAATGCACACTGATTCCTCTGTTTCCCTCTTTCCATGTCTCTCTTTTCCTTCCCCTCCTCCTCTCCCACCAAAACCCCAAATTTTAGTTCCTTCTCCTTCCTCTTCCTCTTCTTTTCTTCTCATCCACCAAGAACCTATCCCTAAAGTCCTCTTTCTTGTTGCTAGCCCATATAAGGGTGGGTCACAGATTCTCTTAAGGTTCTATCTCTTACAAAAAGAAAACATCTTTTATAAGCCACAAGTTGTTTGCAACCAAAAGGGTATTGCTTTTGATTCTAAACTTGGTGTTTTATTGGATATAAATCATGGGGTTTCTATAAAGATTGTTGGTTCTGTTAATTTTTTTGTGTTGCATTCAGTTTCAAGCAAGAAAGTTTGTGTCTTTGCGGTGAAACTTATTGATGATGGCGATGGTGAGATGGTGAAATTAATGAGGTGTGCTGTGATTGAGTGTAATGTGCCTGTTTGGTCAATTAGCGTTTCTTCTGGAGTCTTGGTTTTAGGGGAGGATAATGGGGTCAGAGTTTTTAATTTGAGGCAGTTGGTGAAAGGGAGGGTTAAGAATATCAAGGGTATCAATTCAAATGGAAAGTCGGATGGTAAAGGGTTGAAATTACCAAATGGGGTTGTTGGGGATGACTGTTTTCACGGTTCAAGCTCTGGGAATGGTAGCAATGGTGTACTGGATATGAAGACTGATAAGCAATGTGTTTCTGGTAAGTGTGCAAGTGCAATGTGTTGCTATTGAGCTCTTCTTATTGTTCATTTTGTGTTGAAAAAGTTGATAATTTTTTGCTAGTTAGTATTGAATTAGGGTAAATAAATGTGAATATTTAGCTTTGTGACATAGAGAAATTAGTAGCTGAGACTTTTGCAATGCAAATTATGTAGTACTGTTATTTCTGTTACATGTATTTAAACTGTCCCTTTGTACTTTAGAAGATCTCCAATGAAGTTGGAGAAGAGTTAATTCTGTTTAACGTGGACTGTGTAGTGCTCATGAAGGTGGTCTAATGGCCTGCAGAGATTTTCTTTCTTCCAAATTGGGAATGTTCCATTAGTTTAGGATTCTGACACTTCGTGAATATGACATGTATAATTTGATCATGGATTCATCGACAGTTGTTTTGATGTGGGTGCAAGATTTCCAACAGAATTGATCATATTGTGTTGTAAGTGTAAAGGATGTATAATTTCAAACCCAAACATAAATTCCAAGGCAAAGTACCATTTGGCAGTTTTTCGGTGGCCTTTCTTGTATTTCAATGAGAAATGAAAATTCACTGGGGAAGAGGCTCTCAGGCTCTTGTTGAATAGGAACGGGATTTGTAATTCCAGAGAATAAAGGAAATTGGGACTTGAGTAACTTGAATGCAAAATTTCTTGTTTTGGCAGAATTAAGATTGCATCTATACAGCTAATTTTAATGCTTGATGAATCAGTTGTCTTGATAAGTCATGGATCAAAATTCCTGTCTTTTTTTTATCAATTCCCAACATGTTTATTAACCTTATCTTTGTAGATTTCTTCAGCATTGAAGATCACATACCTTTTGCCATGTTTAGGTCTTCAAGAAAGAGCCTCTCGTCAGCATCTCACTTATTTAAACAAAAAAGATTTTTTTTTTGTCATGAAGTAGTGATTGCTTTTAATTTCTTTTTTAGCCTGGGTAATTATAGGGCAATCAGCATGTTGACCTTGGTTAAGTGGAAAGGAATTCAGCAATTTAGCTTGTATAAAACTGGACACATGGTGGATTTGCAGAAGCAACATGAGATAGTCAATGGCACGCTTAGATTGGCTTTCTTGAGAGAATAAGGATTTTCTCTCTGTAGAATTAAGTCACCAGCTTCTTTGTGTTGCCTCACTTCTAACATGTTTCTAAAAAGAAAAGAAAATTGCAAGGCATATGTCAGTTATAGGATTTCGTAGGAGTAAAATTATTTAGAGGGGAAAGCAAATAAATTATTGATGGGTGAATGATTCAATTCCCCACTTAGGCTGCTATTTTTAATATTTGCGTTTGAACTTGGCAGTTTTTCTGTTGATGTAGAATGGGAAAGAAGATGAGGGAGAGAATAGATGAAAGAAGATAATGGTGTTGAAGAATAGAAAGGAGACAAATATAGAAGAATGACAGGGGAGAGCGGTGGGAGTTGATATTTAGATTTTATATGTCAAATTTTTCAAAAACCTTTCGAAAACATAATTCGTGTGCTCTTATAATGAAAGAAGAGAATGGTTTTGAAGAATAGAAAGAAGATAAATATAGAAGAATGACAGGGGAGAGCAGTGGGAGTTGATATTTAGATTTTAAATGTCAATTTTCAAAAACCTTTCGAAAACATAATTCGTGTGCTCTTATAAGGCATGCACAAAATATCTAATAGTTCAAAAACAAAATAGGAATAAGAACATCATAGACAAAACAAATCATAACAGAATTCTTAATTAATATTAAAAAGTTCATTAGCTGTGAGCTGGTTTTTGTTTGTGTTGAATAGGTTGTAAGAATGCCCTAGACAATAAAGTTCCTAATAAATGCTAAAAAATCATAACAGAACTCCTAATTAATACTAAAAATCTTGTTAAAATAAACAGCAGTCACACTCCATTTTTTGTTTTGGTGGAACTTTATTGTTCAATTGTATTCATGGCTTTATTGAATCACCTTGGTGAATGAGTTTTTATGGGGTCTGGTGTCTTCTTACCTTGTAACATATTTATCCTATCATCAAGGTATTCTTTATCTATTCATTCAATTTGCTCTGACAAATTGTTTTTAGGAATTTTCTGTTAGACCATGAAATGGATGATCTCATATTAAGCAAGGGTGCTGTCCTGTGGTTAGATGCTTAAGGATGCCTCTAGATGATAAATCACTGTTATTAGAAAGACATCTTTGATTAGGGTTCTCTCCTGTTTTTTCCTTGCAAGCAATGGTTGCTGAACCTTTTCTTCAGTGTTTGATAGCTCTTAGAAGAATAATGGTGATGCTTGCAGAATCTAAGTTAGCTAGTTATACATAGAACTGGAAGTTGCATTGAAATATTGTCTTTTTTTTTGTTTTGTTTCTAAATATATTTGTGTAGTTGACTTATGACACCAATCTGCATTTTACAGTTAAGCTGAAATCTGTGAGGTGCAAACAAGACTCTGGTGAAGGGAGTGCATGCTTTTGTGGCCTTTAAGAGGGAGGAGATTGAGGTCTTGAAACCTACAACTTCAAAGGCAGTTTCCATTCAGGCATTGTCTCACAAAAAATTTGTGATTTTGGATTCTATGGGAGATTTACATATCTTGTGCCTGTCTGCACCTGTTATTGGATCGAATTTCATGGCTCACATGAGGCGGTTGCCTCATAGTATGAAAGTGCAGAAGCTGGCTGTTCTTCCAGACGTTTCCTTGAGTATACTCTCTCTCTCTCTTTCTCTCTCCCCTCCCTTCTAAATTTTGATGTTTCTTGCATGCCCAGCAATGGTTCTGTGATCAAAGTGTTTGTGGGCTCGTAAAAAAACTTGATCCAAGGATGATTTATTACACGTTGAACCAATAATTATCAGGATTGGAAATTCTTGCGTGATAAAGGAATCTAACTTATGTCTGGGTGTTTAGGTATCACACTAGGTAAAACTAAAATGGAAACAAATCTTCATAATGCGCTTGGTAAACAGTTGACATTTTGATGAGGAAAATAAAATTTGATTTTGCCTATATATTTTTGGTAATATAATACCCTTTGGAATCTGTTTCATGAAAAAAAAAAAGAAAAGAAAAGAACAAGGAAATGATCTCATGGTCTTGGTTAATACATATAAATGTTATATGTAGATTCTTCAACTGAGTGAACTTGCCATTGCTTTGCAGAAATGCAAACATTTTGGGTATCAGATGGACTTCATTCTGTGCACACAATTACTCTATCTGACATGGGTGCTGCTGTCAATTCAAACAATGAAGATGAGACCCAGGAAATGTTAATTCAGACCACAGGTTTCTTTAATCCCCCTTATATTGGCGTGGTTTTTCAAATTATAACTTTATATTCCTTGTCTTTTTATTAAACTCACCTTGGGTTAATGAAAGCTCTGGCAACTGTTCTCAAATGTTGATGCTGAACTTACCTAAACTTTCTCTATATTATTTTTCTGTTAGTTATTCAAGCAATTTTTTCTGCTGAAAAGATACAAGATCTTATACCTTTGGGTGCAAATGGTATTTTGATTCTTGGACAAGGTAACCTTTCCTTTCTTCAGTCTAAGTTGTGGAACATAAAATGACAAAAGAAGTTTTTTAAAATCTTATGCATAATCTTCTCTTTGATGGCAGGCAGGAGTTTTTTAAAATGTAAAGAATCACTGATCAAGATTTTATGATTTCTTCCAGTATAATTGTTATTTTCTATTACACTGTTTGTCCGAAGTTTAAATTCCACATTAGTGCATGCAATCAAGAACAAAATGTTTTTTGGAAAATAATTGAACTTTTAACTTTTGTTTCCACTATCTTTTCAAATTCAAATAATGGAATGGAATTTAATGTTTCTCTTTTTGTTGATCAGGAAATATATATTCATATGCAATTCCTTGAAGATGCTTGGCACTTGGAAGTTATATATCTTTTGGTGGTGAATATCTAATAGTGTTTCTTCTTATATCATAAACCTTGTTCTCTTTGTGCCGTGCTCTAACCATCAAATGTTTTATAGGAAATCTATGCTCCAGATCACAATAGATATTTGTTAAAGTTATAGTGGTTTCCTGGATCATTGTTATTAAACAGTAAGTAGTTCTATTATTTTCATGAAAGTAGCTCTCTGGTTACTCATAATGTAGTCAATCTTACCACAGATCTGACTGATCATATTTCCTTAATATCAGTTAATTGTCATGTGTTCTCTCTGATTACCATGGTTTTATTCTAGTCCTTGTGTTGCTGAAGTCATGAGCTGTAGTTGTTGCACAAGAACTCAAGGACACTGAGCTCGTGAAGGTATGTAGCTTTATATGTTTTTCATGCAATATTATTTCTACATGCAGTTTATGGACAGGAAAAAAAAATAAAAAAAAAGAAAGGAAAGAAAAAAAATCAAAGAAAAGCACTCACAATATTACAGGCTATAAGATTTTGTACTGGGAGAATTTTCATCAAAATTCTGTTGAGAAACCATCACAAATAGTAAATTTTTTTTATACATTTGGTTCTGAAGCATCTTAGAATGTTACATTTGTGCATGCCTTCCAACAAATGACTTGGATCAATTATTTTTGTTTATCACATAGTTTCTTAACAGGGTTATTACAGTGGCTAATAGTGATTAGCTATGCATGACAAGTACATTCTTAATCATTGTACTTAATAATAACAGTAAATTGGTTCCTTTCTTTCTGTTCTTTTTTCCCTATTAGATAAGTTTATATTCTATAAAATTTTGAGAGTATCACCAGGACCTGTCTGACTTTTATGTTCAGGCTCTAGGATGTGCTTAATATGGCAATTACCACATGAAAAACTCTTCCCTGCGTCTTCCTAAGGAAGACTGATGATGTAGATGGGGGGCTTTAGGTTTCTAAATAGGAAAAATCATCATGGAAACTAACCATATTACTTGTTAGGTTAATATACTGGAGAATCCCATGTATAGACAACCAAAAAAAAAAAGGAGCGGAAATTTCTCGTGTTCATTGCTGAGGAATGTATTGGGTTTTCAAAGATGTTGAGGAAGGGCCTAGAGAGCTGTGATACATCAACAGTTATGATAGCTGGGGTTGTTTAAACTTTGGTTGACATATATTTTGATCGTGGCAGAAAAAAAATAGTGCTTTGGGTGGTGCTCACTTTGCGAAAGAATTTTTTCTCATACCAAGGCAACTGAAGTTAAAACAATTAGAAAATTTTCTGGATGAGGGTGCAGGGAGCCTCTAGTTAACCCCTACTTTCACTCCTGGCTGATGAGTGAATTGATGGCCACATCACAGAGTCTCACCCATTTGTGGGGTTTTCTTTTTCCAAGGCAACAAGGGTGCTTGCTTGTAGCATCTTGCTGTGGTCATTGACCCAGAGCAACTACTTATCATAGGATGACCTGTTATGGAACGCTTCACTTTTTTGAGTTCATCCTAGGATTGTCCCATTCACTTTTTTGAGTTCATCTTGCTGTGGTCATTGACCCAGAGCAACGGCACATCATAGGATGACGTAGTATGGAATGCTTCACTTTTTTGAGTTCATCAAGGTTGTCTCATCTGGTCAACAGGATAGAGTGGGATTGTCATTCTCAACTCCATTGCTAGATATTTTCATTGAGTTGTTTCCTCTTTTGTTTGCATCTCATGGTTGACTTCATTGAATTTTTTATTTCATGGTGAAACCAGAACCAACTTGACCTGGATCTTGAAGATGGACTTTTTTCGACAACTGAAAGCCACGTCTGCCGCGCAGCGAGCTACCATGAGTCGAAAAACATGTCTCATGCTGTTTTGCCATCCTTGGGAGTTTGCTTCATGTCTTGCTATGTTAACCGAAGACCGACCGAACGAACACTATTCTGAATGTTATGAAGATGTGCTTGGCTTCTTGTTCTGTTGCATGATGAAACTCACTTCTTATGATTGTAGTATCGACATTTCTATGGGGTGGGTTGCCTATAGAGGCATGTGGCTCGGTTTGTGCTTGTGTTTTTACTTTTTTCATGATCAAGTATGGATTCAATTCCGTAGTTTTTCCGATAAACCATTTACGTTTGACCAACAGTTTCTTACTAGAGAAATATGACAGTAGTTGCGAAGTTATCCACCCTGTTACAAGAAAACATTGCTTCATTTTCTGAAATTAATTGAGGATGAATTTGATTCAGAACTGAAAATTTAGAATAAAGTGGTGAATTAACACGTCAGTGTCATGGGGCACCTGGATTAATGCCTCAGAGTGAAAATATTTGCCTGCTCCAAACTCGTGAAAAGCCCTGAATGAAGCTCTAATGTTGGGATTGAGACTTTCCTCTCTTCCGCAGGAGGGAAGATCCAAGCTTCAAGATACTGAGGGGAGCATTAAGTTTGTCTTTTTTTTCTTTGATTGGAATGAAATATTTTGGCTTATGTATGTTTATAATTAGTTATATTAATTTAAATTTATTTTAGTTCAAATCCAAAAATAAAATTATTTAGAATTATGCAATTTAATATAAAAAAAAACAATAAAATAATTTTTCTGAATAAAATTATGAACATGTATAATATTACAAGAATGTCATCATCAATCTCGTAAAGTCATTATATTCTCTTATTACTCTAAAATTTTAACATAATATATATATATATATATATATATATTAACAGACTCCTCGTAAAATTTTATCTCAATATAATGGTCGGATTAAAAATATTGTAAAATTATTCATTATTAAAAAAAATACTATTTGGACGTAAACGGAACGGGCGGAACGAAACCTGAAAGTTTTGGCCAGTATTTCTGCCGAAAAATTCAGAATAAAACAGAGTATAAACCGAGATAAAAACGATATCATTTTGT
The DNA here is from genome assembly GCA_029030765.1 of Salix suchowensis. NCBI lineage: Eukaryota > Viridiplantae > Streptophyta > Magnoliopsida > Malpighiales > Salicaceae > Salix > Salix suchowensis. Next base: position 4,116,546 of record CM054996.1, on the reverse strand, counting down.
TTCAACCCTGGTAGCAACTGGAAGATACTGAGACTTGAGGATCAAAATGAGTGATGTGTCTAATATTGTTTCTCCTGATGATTTATCTAGTACTGTTGAAAGGGCATTTTCTGCTATGGTGTGAAATATTTGCATTTCAGGATTCGGAACCTGTTCCTGTTATGGGGCCCTTAACTGGAGGCAAAATAAACAATCTCAGAAGAAATATTTCAAGATAGAATTCTGGGGTATCGGGATTCAGAGATCGTATACAAGATTTGAGATAAGAGATGCATCTCTCTTTCGAAATTAAATGAACCAGAAGATGGAACAAAATCTGCTGGCAACCACGACAACCCGTCCCTGTCCATGAAACCTACTTGGCATCGACATCAGACAAAACTGATGACCATGGCGAGGTCCGAGCAGGACGGCAGGGGACCCTCCTGCTCGGACCTCCCCGCCTTTCACTCACTTTCAAGAAGATGATGACAGCCACATGACATGAAGCTTCACATGCACATGCACATGACATGGAGCATGACATGCACATGAAATGAGCATGACATGCACATGGAAACCCTATCTTCTTTCTTTCTTTCTTTCTTTCCCCCCTCCAGCAACCTGCTATTGAAAGGGACACCGCAGGGGTATCTCAAGCCCGGACATGTTGTGGACACCCATCTCTCATGAAGTGTTAATCTTGTGCACTTGTTTCTATAGATCGCTGTTGTTTTAAAGAGCTAATGATAATAACTGATAGGAGCTGATAGATATATAGGAGTAGTCTATTAATAAAATATTTTGATAACTATATGTTTGCTAAAAAAAAAAAATCTGAAATCGGAGTTGATAGATACCTGTTGCATAGATCTCAAGTTCTATGTCACCATGCCATATCTCTTGAGGACATATATCAAAACCAAATCATTCTTTACCAAACAAGTATTTCTAAGCAAAGTTATTAAATCTGACTTTGCCAATGAGTCACACACAATCCACTTTTGACCAATTAAATCTGAAATTTAGTTTGAATTGGGGTCATATCGATTATCAATTAGTTGATTTGTCTGGTCAGACCATAGTTAAAAAAAACTAATTTGATTTTTTTATAACTATATCAAATCCTTATAAAAAAAAAGTGTGTTGACTTCTTACATTCCACTTTTAATAGACTCGACCATTAGCTCGTGCTCTGTTGTGAGTTGGATATTATTTCAAAAAATATTAAAAAAATAAAGGCATTACTAATGTGTGTTTTTTTTTAATAAAAACTAGCAATAATGAATTACAAACATGATATATATTGAACAACACTATTTTTTTAAATATTAAGATGGTGACATATTAAACAGTATTGTTTTTTTTATTAAAAACATTGAAAATATGACATATTAGATTGACTTGGACCAAACCTGACTAACCTATGAAACTCATGACTCAACTTGATAATTCTATAGAAAAATAAATAAATCAAGAAGCCCAATTTCAAATAAGGACAAAAAATATTGAAGGATACCTTTTAAAAAAAATTGTTAGAGTCAACTTTAGAAAAAATCGTTAAACTCGTTAAGTGACTCGTGAGAATGAGATTACCCCATATAAATCAAATAAAAAAAATAATATAAAGAGTAAGCCCGAACTAATGCACCAAACTCACAACCTAAATCACGAGATTAATATAATCTTATATAAAAGAAAGAAAGAAAATTATGAAGCTTAATCCCCAACCTTTAAATGATAAAATTGAAAAATAATAATAATTAAAAAAGAAAAAAAGGCCATAGTCAACTTGAACTAACATTCCAAAATTAATGACTTAGGTTATGAGATTAAAATTACCCATATATGACAATCAAGAAAAAAAACATACATCTAAATTCACAATCAACCCAATAATGAAGATGAATTAAAAAAATCATCTAAAACAAAACAAATAACAAATAACAATTAAAAAAATAAAAATAAAAATTGATATAAAAATAAAATGACAAGGCTTCTTACTATTTTGAGGAGAATGATGCGAAGATTAAGGAAATGAAAAGAGAAGAAGATGAAAAAGAAAATGCAAGGTTATAAAACCATTATAAACATATAAAAAATAAATTAAAATAAATAATAAAGATTAATTCTCAATCAACTCAATATTGAATAATGAAAATAATTTTTTTTAAAATGACATGATTCAATCAAGATTAAACTTTTCAAATCAATAACATAGATCATAAAATCAATAGAATTTCATGTAAAGCAAATAAAAAAAAAATCCATGAAGCTTCAATTCCAACATATCTAATATTAAAGATTGAAATAAAATAAAATAAATCCATGAAACAAGTATATAACCCAACAAATAAAACAACAAAAAAAACATTATAAAGCACAATTCCAAAAAAGAAAATAAACATTAAAAAAAACTATCAAGGGCTATTATTAATTTTTTGAAAAACCCTTTTCGTACATGTCCATCCCTCCCTGCATTTAGTTTATTGAAAAATCAATCATTTTTGGCATTATATTGTTTCCCTCCTTCGGGCAAGACACAAGTGATCACCAAAATTTAAAGTTTCATCTCCATTGAAAGAGATTGATCGAAATCAGAATTGCCTCAAAATCAGTACCCATATTTACAGCAGGAAATATTATAATTTAGTGTCATCCATTTCTATGCCTAGATATATGCAAGGTAGTCAAAATCAAGATTTTGACACGGATCGGAAAGGGCTCTGAAAAATCGGATCGTAAAATCGTAGAAAGATCGTAAAATGTCCGTACAAAAATTATTATTTTTAATTATATTTAAATTTAAAAAATGAATTTAAATAATAATAAAATGCTAATTATTATTATTTTATTATTATTATTATTATTATTATTATTATTATTCTACGATTTTTCTACGATTTTGAACGATTTTTCTATGAGTTTGACCGAGTTTGACCGGGTTTCGGTTTTTCTACCGGTTCAACCAGGTTTTCGGAGCCAACTCGCAAAATCGTATGATTTTGCGAGTTGGCTCACGATTTTGACAACCATGGATATATGCTGTGTTGTTGGCACTTGATTGCCAACCTATTCACAAAAATAATTTTCACAAATTATAATATATCTCTACCACTCCTTTTTGTAAAATTAGATATAAGCTAGATTTGTGATCTGCAATAATTAATTATAAAAAAAATAAGCCACCAATATTATATTCGAAAAAGAAAAGAAGAAAAACATTGTCGAAAACATCGTCCCATCACCACAAAGAGATCACAAAGATGATTCTAATGCTATTGTGAAAGGTTGCACAACAACGTAACAAAAAAAACAAGAAATAAAAAGACTTGGAATAACTTGGATTATTTTGAAAAATCAACTAAGAAAACATGAACTAAAAAAGAAAAGAAAAAAAATCAAGGAAACTCAAATGAATCTCCAAAAATAGGTTAATATTCAGAATTTATAACCCGTGAAATCCTAGACTAAACTAAATAAAGAAGCTTCAATCCCTAATCAATTTATTGTTTAATGTTGAAGGGTGAAATAAAAAAAATATCAATTTAAAATATTTTTCAAAGAAAAAAAAAGGCAACAAAAATAATGAGAACCAAATATAATAAGAAAAGAATTGAATGGGGATGATATAGTAAAAACTCAATTAAAAAAATATGTCAAATAAAATCAATAAAAATCAAATCAAACAAATAAAAAAAAATCAAAGGAGGACGACAATGAAAAAAGTTTCAATTTTATAAATTCTTTCAAAGAAAACAAATAATAATCAAAGGAATATGAACAAAAAATATATAAAAAAACAAATTAAAGAGTCAATTTGAAAATTTTTACTTTTTAAGTTATTTTAATCCTTTTTAACTTGTTATAAAATGCAAAAATACCCGTCTATTTTCAATCAATATCATAATAACAAATGATCCCTATGAAAAGACTGTATTATCCACAATAGTTATAACCTTATTTTTTTTTTTTTTTTTTATGAAAAGAGTTAAAATGGCCACTACATGATTTTAATTAACAGTAGCTCTATCTAGAATGAATCAACAATGTTTTTCAACACCAATTAACTTTGTTTAATGTTTTCACCAAAATCCTGCAATATTCACATTTAACAGCAGAATTACATGCTGTCAACCAATAATTTTGCAAAAAACAAAAAGGATATTTTAAAATTCAACACCCTGGTATGTAGTTGCTTGGCTCATCTGCTTGTGTGTCAGCAAGTAAATTGCACCCTAGATTCACACTCTTGAAAACAAACAACAAGGTACAGCTAGCTGAAGACTTTATAGCTAACTCCATACTTCAACTCGTGCAATGTAAAACTCATCCATGGCTTCCATAATGGATCAGCAATCTCCATACACAACTTTTCAACGACGAGACGAGCCTGAGTTCAATTTAAGAGAGTGGGCATTCAGGGCTCAACTCAGCGGCGAAAACACTACTATTTCCAGATCAAGAAGGTTTTCAGGATCAAATATCAGAAGTTTTGGAGAAGACGCGAGGTCTTTTAGATCTAACATTACTATTTCTAGCACTGCCTCATCTCCTGGCTACTCCCTCAGAGGTTGGTATTCTCGAGTCTTGTCCTTTTCTTTTGCTTTTGTTCTTTCGATGCAAGATTTGATTTCTTGTTTGTCACTTTCAATCGGCTAATCCATCTTATCTTCGTATTTTCAGACGAGATTGACCCTTCAACATACTCATTCACCGCAGCTCTTAGAGGTATTTAGTGACTATGCAAGCAGTCAAGCACGTCAATATTATCTGTAATATTTGTATTATTATGCGTTGAGATTAGTGATTTTCTTAAGAAATTGTGGTTGGTCTTTTTTATATTTTGCAGCATTGCAAGCAAGGTCAGGGATATTATAACATCTGGGAATGCTCATCGCCAAATGGATTTGCTTTAAATTCCAAATGGAACGAGGCAGAGAAATATATACGCAACCCACTTTCAGGAGAGGTGCCGATGGAGTGTTTATCAGCTAAAACCCTAAGTGGAAGATCATTTCGAAACTTAACGAGCAGAATTACAATGTCTGCACCTCTTGTTTACTCTAATCATCATTCTCGGCAAATCCAGACAAAGACTACTACTTCTACTGCTACAAACGACGATATTGTTAATCATTTTCCAATTAAAGGTTGTAATTCGAATACTTTCTGCTGTTCTTTTTTATGCAGCTGAGAAACAGAAAGCTTGTTTGTGAACTGGTTCAGGATTTGTGTTGGTTGCAGAAGATAAAATGGAGGGCAAGCTGAGCACCAGAGATGTCGGGACGCAAAGCACTCCTCCTGACGTCAGTTCATCAAGCAGTCCTTGTCCGGCGGCTCCAACGCCTCCGATTAGAGAGGGAAAGAGATGTGAAGTAGAAGATGAAGATTCACCTAATTGTAATTCGAAGATGGAAGCTCAAGAACAGGTATTTTCTGCTAATAATTTCAGCTCAACATGCTCATTTATATTTTACTTGTTCGTTCAAAGTTGAAGGATGAAGAAGAGGCAAGGTCAGTATGTGTCTCCTTAGCTTCTCTGAATAGATAAGTTTTGATTGGTCTTTTTCACTTCATTAAATGCAAATTTCCACTTCCACAATGCTGAAAGTCTTGCATGAATAGGGCTATACATGATTCTTTGTATGGCATTTTGAATTCATTTCCCACTTTCCCTTTAAGTTTATGGAGAATATTATTATTTGGGACTCGAACATGACATTTGTGAGTTGTGACATTTGTTAAATCTTATAAGCATGTAAATACTGACTTTAATAAACTCGTATCAAAAGCATGTAAATATTTTTAAAAAAATTAAAAATATTATATTTAGGTAATTGGCTCGAATGAGTTTAATAAACTCGGTTAATTTAATAATATTATTTAAAAATAAGATGCAAAACAACAAATAAAAAAAAACAATGATTTAGTGCAAAAGACGGATGATTGCATATATTATAAAAATATATCTTCACAATATTTCTCAAAACAGCTCAATGTATTTTATTTGTTAACAAAGTAAAAACTAAATGAGAATAAGATAAATGCATAGAAAGAAAGAAAATATGAATTTAAAAAAAATAAGATAAAAAAGTTAGTTATTGTTCAATTTTTAAATCATGACCCAATTTATAAGACCAAAAAGCACTATACATGAAAAGAATCATGAAGGTTAAAATCACAAAAAAATCAGCACAAAATAAATACAAAATACAAAAATACAAATAAAAAATAAGAATTGCAATAAAAAAAATCAAAAGACAACGAGAAATTTTAAATTTGAGAGTTAAATTGAAAAAAATAAAAACATTAACTTGGAATAAGCACTATAAACTTGGATTGAAGGGTTAAATTGAAAACAATGAAATTTTCATAAAAGGTTCAAAGAAAAAAAACCATAGAAATAAGCATCAAATCTTAAACATTAAAACATAATTATAAAAATAAATATACGAAATTCTTCAACGACTAACAAATAGAGCAATAGCCTGTACTAAAAAAGACGAAAATGGGTTTAGGTACCAAAATATTTTTTCTTAAAATTGAAAGGACTAGTCACCTTATATCTAAAAACTATAGGGGATTAAATTGAATGTTTTAAGGAAAAATTTAACTTGCTCTGTATGGTACTCGAGAGTTTAACTTCAATCCCTTATCTTTCAATTAAATCCTCTCTCCTAAGACAATATGCAATTAGGATCTAATTTGGAAGGTTCAAATCACGTAAAATAAAAGTTAGTGGACCAAAGTGAAAATTATAAAAAAAAATCCTTGCTCAATCCAGAATGTATTGTAAGAAATTACATAGTAATTTCGAAAACTAGCTATATTTTCAGTTTACTCCTGCGCACTCCTTTTCAGAACCTACCTAGTCGCTTTCATATTAAATATACACAATACTATGAAACCATACTAATGAGACTGAAGCAATGCGTGTAACCTTGCGATTCCCTCAACCTTTATTTCAGATTTTGTTGTATTAGAAAGAAATCGTAAGGTGCAAACTTGTTTTTTTTCTCTTCATAATTGCTCCTTGGTAATGCCTTACCATCATGCATCTTTTTTCTTTTGTTCTGGAAATTGGTCATGTATTTACTGATATATATGTGTATTTGCAAACTTTTAGAGTAATGGAGATTTTGGAATATATATATATATATATACAAGTATGTACGTATATTATAGAGGTGGAGAAGGTCTTATTACTCTAAAAAGCCGAAGCTTCTGTTGCATTTGATTTTTGAGTGCGGGGCAAAGTTTTTTGCTAACAAACCGGTAGGGATATTTAACTCAAAGAAGTTCAGACGGGGGGCAAAGGGCATATATTCAGCACGAGCCCTTCCATGGTGGGGAACTAGCAATTACGTGAAATGGTCCCTTATTTAATTTGGTGTGGTCACTAAGAACAGGCGTACCAAGTGCAGGTAGTATGATCCAAAGGTAGTAGAAAATATTTTGCAAAAGATGCAAGTTTTAGAGAACAAATAACTTATCTTAGCCCTACCATGGTGGGGGACTAACAATGATAGATGCTAGTTGGTCCCTTCAACAATGATGGGTGCTTGCCCTAATTCTACACCAAGATGCCCCTGTTAGCTAGCATTCCAGCTCATAAGGTTGCGTTTATCTATGATTTTCAGAAACAATTTCTTTTTTCTGTCAAAATAAAAGGTCTTTCCTCTGTTTCCAGCTTCCCTGCTACCTCCTCAGGATTTTCAACTCTATTGTCATCATTACCCGCAGAATATTTTCCATCAGTAATTCTGCTGATTAATTTTCTGATAGTGAAGTTCTTTATTCAAACTTGCAAGAGCTCCTCGTTTTCTTTACTTCTTCTCTTTGTTTTATGTGGTCTCTCTCTCTCTCTCTCTCTATCTATCTATCTATATATTTTCTGGTTTTGATTCTCTGGGGTCATCAAGTAGCATTTCACTGCATTTTACTGTTCCTTTTCTTCTTTTCGGACAAAATAGCCATGTGTTTCAGGGCTGAATCACGAAATAGTGGTATCATTGGATACAAAAAATACTTCATCAAGCTGTCATCATTGAAAATTTTGGAGCCACGCATCATTATTAGATCTTGACATTACACTGTTGTAGTAAACTTGTACAGGCAAGTTTGGTTAATGTGACACCGACCCCTCTGTAATCTCTTGCAATGTTCGGGCACTGTGGTCGTACACTGTGAATTGAAAGGTTTGGTAAAATGATGACTAATTTACAGTAATACTCTTCTGGTGCTCATAGGTTCGAACCACTTTGACTATGTGCTCTCTGATATACTATTGAAACTGTCACTCAAGAGTTTGTCTGCCGACATGTTGTTTAGTATTATACTAGCCGATGCCTGATTTCCATGGAAGCACAAAACATCATAGAAAACATTAGAGATCTAAGGTGCAAACTGTAAAAAACATGTTTCGCCCTACTTGAACATGCTTGGTGGTGCCCTAGGCTGACGATTCTTGGGCTGGGATAAGCATTTTAATTTCTTAGTGTTATGAAAGCAGGAATCGAGTTTAAAACCCATCAACACAGTAGATTCATCTGACCAGCACCACGACAAAGATGAGAGGTTAACCTGAATGTCTACCTTCTTAATTACATATGGGTGTGGACAATCTGCTTAGAATTTCAGATACGCTAACCTCTTCGAATCACAAGCACATATCATTATAACTTTTCTTCAGCCCTTTTTGAGACATTAGCCTTCATTATCGCACTTGAGCTTGGCTACGTTTGACGTAGCTAGGTTTAGCTCAGACTTTGTTAGCCAGGACCTTAATTGATTTTTCATATAACGGTAATGAGTTTCCCATACGAACTCACTTAAAAAACTGAGTTTTCGCAAGTCGGGTCAAGTCCCTTCCTCTGCACATCAGTTCCAAGCCCCACCATGCACGTGCCTGCCCGTCACTCCATGTCACTCTTGTAGTGTCTTATCCATTAAATGAATTTATAGGATGTTTAATGAATCTGAAGATTAATTGCAGTGGAACTAAGCTAGCCCGACACAATGGTTATAAGAAAAAAAAACTGAGTTTTCATATATATATATATATATATATATATATATATATATATATATATCATTTTCATGTTTTTTTCACATTTCTTAGCAGCAAAATCTTGATGAAGAAACTTAAAATATTTGGTACATGCAGGTTGAGGTAAAAGAAACAAGAGGGAAAGAAGAAAGCACAAAAAATGAGAGCAGAAATGGTGAGCAAATGTGGAGTTGCAGCATCGGCAAGCTAGGGGGGTGCTTCTCAATGATGAGAAAAAGGAACAGGGAGAGACACAAACCAAGAAACAGAAATATTTTCTCTTTTAACCTGAAGGGTGCGAAAAAGGAGAGGTAGAGATGGGGAGAGAATATATATCTGGTTTTAATTGAGGGAAGCCATGAATGGACAGAAATGAAAGACAGTGTCCTCTGTTGGTTGCCTTTTTTCATTGGGTTTTCGTTGATTTTGTGTTTTTATTCCTGAGCTCTGAAAATGGCTGACAGCTTTTGCGTTCACGTGCACTCCTCTGTTTGCTGGGGCATTTTAGAATTCTGACACACAAAAGTTCTGGGAAAGTAATGATAATTGTTTCAAACAAAAATATTTTCAAATAAAGTTATTATTTTTTATTTTAAATTAAAATATTTTGGTGTTTAATATTATTTTCATGTAATTATGTTAAAAATAATTTTTAAAAAATAAAAAATATTATTTTGATATATTTTTAAACAAAAAACACTTTAAAAATACCATCGTAAATAACAGCTGTTTTAAAAATTATGCCTCTCTCAGTTTAATTAATTAACATGCATAAGAAGCTATCAAGATCCAGTCAGTAGTATATCATATTCAAGAGGAATTAAGAATGGGGTATAAGGACACATATCAGAGTTTCATTTTCGATGTAATCAGTATCATTAAATGTAATCATAATTTATTAAGAGTTTTGTTCATAGTCTGTAGACCTGATAAATTGGGAGGGTCAAATCTTAAAAAATAAATAAATTGGGTGCCATTTCGTTAAAGTGCCTGAAAACTTTTACAGGTGCAGGGGTGACATCGAAGAGTTTTCAAACTTTGGGGGGCCATGGCAACCCTATACTTCAAATACAACTAAGTACTTGTTTGAAAATGAGGTTGAGATTGTTTTTGAAATTACTTTTCGTATGGAAATGCATCAAAGTTATATATTTTTTTTTATTTTAATTTTTTTTTATATCAGCACATGAAAATGATCTAAAAACACTATTTTTTTTACTTAAAGTAAAATAAGAATTTTTTTTAATTTTTTTTTCAAAAACACTTTTAAACAGTGCTTAAATTACATAACTTTTAAACCAATCTAGAAATCAATTTAATGCAAAATAAGTTAATTTAAGTTAAATTTCCAAGTTTTAATCAACATTTAAATAGTATTGGAATAAGAGTTTCACAAGTGTTTGACATCCTAGATTTTATTTTAGTAGTTAAAATCAATTAATATAAGAAAATGTTTTTCATCTAAAAACACCTCAAAATAATGCATTTTTTTTTAAAAATATTTTAATATCAACACATCAAAATAATCTAAAAATATTAAAAAATTATTTTTAAAAAATAAATCGCACTTCCAAACACCTCTTATCTTGTAAAATCTGTCTGAGATGATCATAAAACAGTTGCAGACCATTGCTTATTATTTTAGGGTACACTGGCCTTCTCCTTTCTAAATAGTTTATTTCTTCTCTTAAAACGACTTGATTGCTAGAATATGAATCAGGGTAATTCTTAATCGTTGTGCAAACTACTAATATCAGCACTCCACTTGCTTGCATTGTCTTCCTTTTTCAATGCAATTGAATTTCTTTAGGCTGGTCGTTAAGATCATAGTGTGTGGGAAAGTATCATGTTCAGAAAACTGAGAATTATATTGCAATCTGCAGAAAAGAAAATCAAGATAATAAGAATTCCAGTTCCTGCAGGAGCAATGCAGCTTTGTCCCCAAGAGGTGTAGTGTAGTGGTAAAGAGCTTGCGACCTGCACCGCAGATCTCGAGTTCGAGTCAAGATATGCATTTCCTGTAAGAACCTGCGACAATCTGAGTTTTACTCGCTCACCTGGACTCACAAAGTACGCTTTCCAGTGCTGAGATTTTCTGGCATCTAAGAAAAATAAATGCAGCTAGGCAACTAGAGTTTAGCAGTCTCTTTGCATTGAATGTAGTGGTATCTTATGGTGAAAATCCTGTTAGGCTTGTGCATTGCTTAGAACAGATTCATGATAATCAAATTACTTCTCCGACTTTCAATCGGGATTATATGTAGCATAAGTCAAAATTCTGGAAATAATCGGTTCCAGAACTTTGTCCACAATTAGAAGGGAATTCTCTTCCCTAAGATGAAGTTTTATGAATATTCTCGTGCGCGAATACCAGGAAGAGATTTTTCAATTGTGTTTGATCATCCACATCAGATACATTCTATTTTCTAAACTCTTACGCAAGCAGAATTAGAAAGGATGAGTAATCAGTTGAATCTAAGATGCCTTATTGCCTTCAATAAACACTGGCATATTGAAACACGAGAAAGTTTGTAAGGAGGAACTTTAAAACAACAAATCTGATCGTCTTTCATGATAAAACAGATGATCCAGTGCATGCTCCTCATACAATTTAATATTAGTTATTAAATAGCATACCAGACCATACTGGGAAATTTTGTTTCAGTGCCTCGTCCGAATACTGCTCATCTCTATAACAATATCTTATAACATCATTCCAGACAGATAAAGAAGTAATTCCAGATGTTTATACTATATTTAAAATGTCAATAGTATACTTATGTTGTCTACTTGTGCAAGCATTGTCATAATATAGACAGCATGTGGTAAAGTTTTCTGCAGTCGGCACAGGAACAGGCTGGTTTTTATGAAAGAGAAAAAATGCAATAAGGTTCACATTGTTGCATAAAACAGCAATATATTACCAGTCTGAAAGGGATGCCATGTTAAATCATTAACTCACTAGAGCATAACATATTAGTCTCAGATGATCTGCACATTAATCTTGAAAATTAGAGATGGTAAAATAATAGCAAGTAGTGAGAAGCTAAGCCAGGGTGGTAAAGACAAATGTAAGTTTGTCTTTCCGGTTTCGCCGATTTGCTTTTCATTTAAGACTTCAAAACTGGTCCTGAAATAAGCAAAAGTCGTTCATATTTACCTTGACCAAAGATCAGGTTGAATGGAATTGTGATTTGTCAGTAATGTCAAACACATTACATAAAAGAAAGATACCATGATGGAACCAGTGACTAATTGACCAAAAAAGATTTGCTGAAGAAAGCAAATATCACCCTCCCTAGTATGAGAAGACCAAGTCTGGATGAGATGTCCAATCATACTATCACATTTCCTCAGGTAAGTCCCTAAAGTTAGGAGTTTAATCAGAAGACGTCTTAGAATAAATAAGAATAGGAGCTAATTGATGTTGCTTGCTTACATTATGTCCGATGCTGAAAATACCAGTTTTAAGGATTGGAGTGGCACATTTTTATCTTAACATCTCAGCATCTGAAGAAGTCAAGCATGGCACTGGCTTCAGTTCTGCATACTGCACAGAAGTCAAAAGGAATTACTTCACTGCCAATACCAATTAAATAAACCAGATCTGTCACAGAAATTTAAGCATTCCATTACGGTTCTAAAGTCATCCTTTGAAAGCAAATATAAAGAACCATATGTAACCAGACATAACCAGACACACAAGGACATTTATCAACTTAAGAAACAGGTTGTGCAAAACAAATTATAACATATATGTTTCAAGAAGTGTGAATTACTTTTTATACCTGCTAACTCAATCTCTAAATAATATCCCATAAGAAAATTAAGAACCAAAATATTCTATAACATAATTGTCATAAAATCCAAGCCATGCAGAAAGAAAACTTTTAACTTGAGAGCCATACCAATTATTGCAAGAGGAAAGCCATATGTTAGCATTATTGCTGTCCATTCAGATCCAGGAAGGATGTTAAAATATGCCCCGACACCGTACCTGCAGATCACACAATATCTGTGATCAGCAGTCATATGAGATTACTTAGGTATGATCAAAGGGAAAGAAACTCATGACAGGAGCGCAATCCCTAAACCCAGTCCAAGGACACCAAATGAGACCTGCATACAATAGAAAACATCATAATTTCATTCATCAGAACTTATAGATGATGACACCAGGTTTTCTAAAACTTAATGCAGTAAGCAGGCTTGCTTCAAGTCTTAAGCCAAAGCAGGTTCAGAGAAGTGATTAGAATGAAGAAGATGAGGGGACTGTTTGGCTATTGATTATCACTGGGAATTTGCCCACAAAACTATATAACGCACAACAATTTGTTCCTCCAAAAACAAGCTTTGCATCCCATTAACTTAAAACCATTGAAGACAGTTTCATCACTTATCCAGTCAACTAGGAACAACATAAATGACAAAAGAAGTCATGCGTTAGCATCTAAGAATCTAACCTAAACGCTAACAAATGCTTATCCTTACAAATGTGGCATCACACAAAACCCCAGTTCACCTATTAACAAGACTAGATTTCACATACTTGACAACTACAACAAATGAGATCAGCCCAACAGCCCCAGCAGATCTGGTAACGAACAGCAAAGCACAACAGTTGGAAAAAGAATTAGTCATCATGTACCTAACCAACTGTCCTCATAGCAATCGTATATGAGAATATTCATCATTTATTACCTCGGACATAAACCCCATAAAGCCAAAGTTTTATGAGTAAGAAAAGCTGCTTGTACATTTCAGCAATACTTTGTATCGCCCGAAGGAGTAAACATTTCAACAAAGCCTCCTTATCTATTCACAAATCTCATTTAGAGACCCAGGTAATGATGGTTAAATATAGTTCTCTTGAAGTTTCTTTCCTAAGCTGAACACCATAATTGCAAACTTTAAACCCAACATTATACCTCGATAACATCATTTTTTTACAGCATTTATTTTCTCATACAATTTTCAAAGGAGCAGGTTGAATTGTAATCCCATTACTTTAAATTGATAAAATTGTAAGACCCCAGTAACATAATTGCAGACAACAAGAGCACCTTCTAATCCATAGACACCTAAATTAATTCCTTGACAGCCAATATAGTCGCTTAGTGTATCAAAAACCACTTAATCATCATAAACATCTGTAAGGAACTCAGCTTTAGAAACAATTGACACAAACAATTGACCAATTAATCACCAACATGAAATGGGTTTCTTTCATTTAAATTGTAGCAACAAAATTTAATGAAAAAAAAAAATCAGTTCCATACAAATTAAGAGCCAGACAAAAAGGAAGAAGCAAGAAGAGTAACACCTTAGCAAGAGAGAATCATCATCAGTAACAATTGTTTTGGAACCAGTAGTTGAAGAAGCAGCACAAGCTTAGCTTTGTGGTCTTGTTCAGGACTCGATTCTGACGACGACAAAGAATGTACAGGGAGAAAGCGGCGACCTTTGTGCTTGTTAGTACAGAACCTTCCAAACTGTACATCATAGTGGAAAATGGTGGTTCTTGCTGTTGCAGAAGCTGATGATACCATTGCTTTCATTGGGTGGTGATTGATTTTTTTAGTTTGTTTCTAACTCTAGGAATTTGCAGGCATTTCTCTTCTTTTTCTTTCTTTCCTTGAGTATGTAGTTTGTTATGTATCTGGTTTTGGAGAGAATAAGGATGAGAGATTACAGTTTGATGATCCAAAAACTACGTTTCAGCCGCCAAAAAATTATTCTTAAGTGGCAGTGGCACCATTCATTTTCTCTGTTTTCTTCTTCTTTTTTAATTCTAATGTTATTGAATAATATATATAAAAATCAATGAAAATATTTAACATTATTTTTTTTAATAACTGCTGTTTTATTTAAGTTTTCAATAAAATTTATTGAATCTCGTATAATTTCTCGAATTTTATAAAAATTATAATGATATTGTATTATCATAGTATTAATGAAATTAGTTTTTTTTTTAAAAACAATTAGTACCAATAAACTAATAAATCAATTAACTAAATTTTGTCTTTGAAAGAAGAAAATATTTATCGTAAATTTTTTTAATAAATAGAGATTCTTTATTGATAAAAAAAAGGAAGTAATCCCACTTCAATAACAAATATGAATATAAAAATCTCCTCCAAGACAAAATAAGATTTTTTATACAAATATTTGTCAGTATCACCTTATTCTTATTCTTATTCTTATTATTATTAGTATTATTATCCAATAATGATCATATAAATATAAATAAGTAAAAAGAAAACATATGATGCAGGTCCCAATAGTTAACATGAAATTGAGATTTTGATGGTGTTTGGGATTGTAACAATGGTGGTTTTTTAAGATGTTTTTTCAAAATATATTAAAATAATATATATTTATATTTTATAAAAATTATTCTTGATATTAATACACTTAAATAACTTAAAAGTATTTGAAAAAAAAAATCAAAACAATTAAAAATCTATGAAACACGGGTTGTACACCAACCCAAAAGGCCTTTTCATCATCAAGATTTACGGCAATATTGATTAATAACCCAAAAGGCCAGGTCTTTCGAAATTTCAGAATATGATCAACGTTTCATCATAAACCATGAATCTCCTTATACAAACTGCAAGACCTTGCAGTCTTCTGTAGCAAATATAAAACACACTCTGTGGATCAAGATAAACGAGTAAAACTCCTGATTGTTTTAAACTTACTGTACAGATCTCAAAGCTTTTTGACATCACGTCAGTGACTTTCGAGACAACAACAGTTGATATACATAGTAAATTGAACTTAACTTTTTCCAGTAAAGAATAAGAAGACAGAAATGGAGCATGTGCAGGGACATTTGAAGCTCCAAGCCAAGTTAGGAATCCATGTCGATTCCCCTGCAAGCTAGTCGTCTTTATTTGCAACAAGTAATCGAAAACATATCGTACAGCTTCACATCTTGGATTTTACTTTCTGAACGAGCTCTCTTCTGAGGATTTTTCCTGAGGCTGATTTAGGTACAGTATTGATGAAAGTCACCTTCCGCAATCTTTTGAAAGGTGCAACCTGCAAAACAGAGACCAGAACTGGTGATAAACTGAAGAAAATGTCAGCAATGGTGAACTTACCACAGGAAAAAAAATGTATTCCGTGACAGAGTGTATATTTTTAAGCATTTCAGCTTTCAAACATCACATGTGTTAGAGAATAATATAAATTATATTCTGGAGCTTTCACTTAATAGCTTAAGTTTTTAGGTGAGATGGTTTCCTTGACATGGTATCATAGCTTTGTTGACCCAGCGGTCACGAGTTCGAAATCTCACCACTCTCATTCTATTTGATAAAAATCAAGTACTTAAAAGAGCATGTTAGAAAATAATATAAATCATATTCTAGAGTCTCATCTAATAGCTTAAACTTTTTAGATAAGATGGTTCCTTGAAAACATGCAGATTAAAGAAGAAGCTGTCATGTGTTTTAACAATCAGGAGCAGAGCTGCTGGGACTGACCATTATAGAGGACTCGGCACAGCTTCGTCAACTAGATGGCATGAATTTATTTTGGGAAAATAGAATATAACAGTTATGATAGTGATAATACTACATTACTATAAGTGTTTCCCGATTTTCAATTGTTGTGCAGAAGAAGTTCACCCAAGTTTTCTGCAGTCATTTAATCTTAATCCAAGGCAAAACCTTCAGAATTCATGGTTACCAAAAAGGTGGTAGAAGATGAAAATGAGTCGAATATAACAATGATTCTAAAAAGAGTGTTAATTAATCATCTCATCTAAAAGTTTAAGTTCTTAGATGACATCTCAGAATATGATTTATATTATTTTGTAACATATCTCCTCAAGTGAAAATTTTTGAAGCTCTGAAACTTGCACAGACTCACACTATCCTATCCTTGATTTTAATTAAATAGAACAAGGGTGATTAGATTTGAACTCGTGACTGTTATGTTAACAAGACTCTGATATTGTATATCATGTTTAGAAACCATGATTTATATTATTCTCTAACAGAGAGCACAGCATTTTCCATTCTATGCCACTTACCTGATCAGCAATAAATTTCTGAATATCTTCTCCAGACAGTGTGCTGTTGGGTGAGCGCACAACATATGCAACTGGGACCTCACCAGCTTCAGCATCAGGATATCTACAGCGAGTAATACAAATAATCAATAACATGGAAGTAGTTTTTTTCCGAGCTCACTGATGTTAGAGGTACAAATCCATGTTATCAACTTACGGGATGACGACAGCGTCCAGAATTTCAGGATGAGAAACTAGCAGCCCTTCTAGCTCAGCTGGTGCCACCTGTTAGATTTTAATGAGATTAACTTTGAAGATAAGAAGATAGGAAGATAAGAAGATTTAGTTGTAGTCTTTTAATTTAGTTGAAATTACTATTCATAATAGGTTTTATCAACAAACCTATTATTTATCCAATAACCTCTCCTAGTCTATTGAGAGTTCTAGTTTATTTCAATTTCTAGTTTTTGTAAAGCCTATAAATAGACAAGTTTCAATTGAATAAATTGAATGAATGAATGTGATTCATTCCAATATTTATGATTTTCGGGTTCTTCAGGATTTCTTGTCTTTCCATATTTTTAATCTCAACGATAATTGTTCTACACAATTACTGTACAAATTCAAGATTTCCAACACCACCTTGTGAAGATCAATAGAGAAAAAGGAATAGCAGAATTCAGTGTACCTACTCAGCTCAGAATAGCCAAATGTATTTCCACAGGCAATAAACAAATTTACAAGTATTTACCTGAAAACCTTTATACTTGATGAGCTCTTTAATCCGATCAACAACAAAAAGTAGTCCATCATCATCAAAATATCCAAGATCTCCAGTATGCACCCAACCCTTTTTCATCTATGGTGTCTTTTGTGGCTTGTGGATTATTGAGATAACCTGCCAGTGGATTGCACAACATGGTGGGTTTAGTTAAATGGATGTTTGAAATATGAATCCAACAAGAGAGTCTGATTGTAATCCGCACTTGCATCAAGCTGACCAATCATGAACACAGGAAGTTAGTCGTTTACATTTCCTAGCTAGACCACAGACATTTCTTTTTCGTACCAGCACCAAAATTCCAGGAGCCATTTGTGCAAGAACTGAAAGTTTGTCAATGATGCAGGTTAATAAGCATCTTACCTCTCATCATGTTGGGTCCCCTAACCCATATTTCCCCGAGCTGATTAGGAGGGAGAGGCACTGCAGCTTGCACACTGACAATCTTGGCCTCAATTCCTGCCGTCAGTATTCCAGCAGAACCAGAATGTCTAGCACATATTCTCGGATCCTCCACTGAAATGACGCCAGAAGTTTCAGTCATGCCATAGCCCTGAAACCACGGAGCGAATCTTGATTCAGAAGAAGGAAAATCTTCTGTTTTTTTCTTTGAGAAATCGAAAAGGACATGATTGTTTTGTGAATAAACGAGAGCATCAAAACATTTCATATTTTCTCAAACAAAATTTATGATTTTATCAGCTACCTGAGTGATTGTAGTATCCGGCAAATTCTTGGCACATTCTTTCATCAAATCTTTTCCCAGAGGAGCAGCGCCTGAACCGATATTTCTTAATGACGAGAGGTCATACTTCTTAACCAAACTCTGTTTAGACAAGGCAAGTATTACTGGAGGCACGACCCACATATGGGTCACTCTGTACTTCTCAATAGTCTTCAGAAACCATTTCAAATTCAAATTTCCCCATTATTGCAACAGCATTTCCCATTTGTAGCTGCGAGTAAGTAATCACAGCCAAGCCAAACACATGAAACATGGGCAAGAAACAAAGGAACACATTGTGCATCTCACCTGTCGTTACTTGATCCATAGTGACCATTAAAGAAGCAGCAATGAAATTCCCATGAGTCAAGATCACTCCCTTTACTAACCCCTGTAGTGCCTGACGAATACAAAAGCGTAGATATATCACTTTGCTTCACATCACTCACAGGAAAGTCAGAGTTGGACCCTCCTGACTCAACCAAAGAATGGAAACTTCTGATTCTTGAACCTGACTCCAATGGCAAAGACACCTCTTTTGGTCCAAGAAAAACAGCAGGCAAATTGAAACCTTTGACTTTTTCCCATAATTCTGGGACTGTGATAACCAGCTTGGGATTAGAATCTTTAATCTGTTTCGAAAGTTCTGAGGTTGTGTAAAGAGGATTCGCAGTTGTTGCAACAGCACCAATGGAAGTGACAGCCAAGAAACAGATGGGGAACTGGTATGAATTGGGAGCGAAGATAAGTACAACATCACTTTTAGAGATGCCCAGATTAAGCAATCCATGAGCGACCTTGATAACAATGGATTTGAGCTCTGAAAAAGATAAGGTTATTGACAAATCTGCATCAATAAGAGCTGGTTTATGAGGGTAAGAATCGGAGTTTCTGAAAAGAAACGAGACCAAAGACAGATTAGAATCCTTAGGAAGGACAAGCGTTGGTCTTAATGACCTGTATATACCATCACGGCCATAACCAGATTTCTCCATTTGAAATTGATTAAGAGAGAGACAAGGGAAAATAAAAGGTGGGTTTCGCTTGTGTCTGGAATTTCGTAAGAAGTCAGCAGCAGGGCTTCAAATAAGGAGCTGATAAATGATTTCTTGTTCTTCTGTAATGGGTTTTCTTGGCAGTCAAGGTGGTTTGTTATACTGTTTTGCGTTACAATAGCTATTGTGGTTATGATTTAAAAGAAAAATTAGTTTCAAAAAAATATATGTTTTTATTTGATTTTTAAAAAATATTTATATCTAGTATAAACTAATGTAAAATAAATAATCTTGATAAATAAATAATAGATCTTCATGGATAATATATATATATATAAGCATCAATAGCGCTGACAGTGCATATAATTTAAGAACTGGAAGCAGCCTTCAAGGACCAGTCATGTGAATTTGGAACAGACACGTAAGGAGAAGTTTCGTAACAGTTATCCCTACCCTGTCAGACTTCCATGTATTGTTTACAAACAGATATTAAAGATTAATATTATTGCGGAAATTATTAGGTGCGATCTCAAAATATAATTTATATTATTTTTTCCAACATCTCTTTTAAATGAAAACTCGTTGAGCTTTCAAATTTACTCACAGGTTCATATTATTTTGTGCTTAATTTTTATCAAATAAAATGAATAATGAGATTTGAACTCGTGATCATCAGGTTAATAAATCTTTAATATAATATTAAAGGAACCAACTTATTTGAAAACTTAAATTATTAAATGCCTTAAGATATGATTTATATTATTCTCTAACACATTAGATTTAAACATCTCTTTAGAACTTAGATTTCATAATATAACGTCCACTTTTGAGTTATTACCTTAGGAGTTCTCTAACTTTGTTATATATGGCATCAATGGACACGCAGCATTGAGCGATGAATATAATCGTTATTTAATTATTTGATAAACAATTTAGAATTATTAGAAGAAGAAAATTATAATGGCATCATAAAAAATAACAAAACTTGGTATTTAATAAATATAATGATAAATTATGTAATTTAAATTTAAAAAAAACGAAGGAAAGAGAGAGAAAAACACTATTTATATCAATATTGTTTTGTTTTGTAAAGAGAGAAATAGAAAAATCTATTCCCTTTTGTCAATGTCAATTGTCATTGCCAAAGTTAATCGTTAATCTCTAATTATTTATATGTTTTTTGAAGGGAAAAATACTATTTTTTTTAAATAAAAATATAGCAAAATCTCTTCTCTTTTAGTTTAATTGTCAATGTTAATTCTTATTGATAATGTCAATCTGTAATTAATTATTTATATGTTTTTTTTATAACCGAGGTGTCAGAATCAGCTTACGCACATCACAACTAATCCCCGGTACTCACTAAATATTATACAAACTTAATGAGCATGTAAGGCACCGCGGGGTGACAAACGTGCATGATGAAAGACTTGAAATCCCGATACAGAAAAAAAAACAAAGTCTCTTTCAATCACTAGACCAAGATCCCACTTTCTTTTAAGGTCAAGTGATGTGCTAAAAAACTAGGTCGTATTACATTCAAGCTAGCTGGCGAAAGCTAAGATAAGAGCATAGGAAACATCTCGAAAGGAGCAATGTCTACTATCTAGCCATCCAGTAAGTGCGACAGCTAACTAACAGTTAGCAAACAGTTGACTATCTAGCATGCAACAGGTAACTAATAACACTTTAATGTTTGTAATATTGAGAATGTGTTTTTTTCTTAAAAAAAAATATTAAATTGATATTTTTTATCTTTTAAAAAAAATATTTTTAATATCAATATATCAAAATAATTTAAAATTAATAAAAAATAAAAATAGAATATTTTTATTTTTTTCAAAATATTTTTAAAATACCAGTAAAATAACCCTTTACAAGGTTGGATTTGTTTTTCTAAAAAAATTGTTCAGATACCAAACAATTTAAGCAGTGTTTAATATTTTTATTTTTTAATATATATATATATATATATATATATATATATCACAAATTTGTCATAAAGAAGGAATTGTTTAAATAAACATTATTAAATAAGCATCTCCCAGTCCACAATTGGATTGAGAACTTTATTGCTCGAAGTTACAGTAGTGTTACCGAGATAACGTATCCATCTTCTAGTTTTATAAATTGGGTGTTTCTTACATATGTAATTTAAAATTTACTTTTGCTTCTATACATAATTTACACATTTATGTTTTCTACCATATTCCCTTTTACTACTTTTTGAAGAAAGAAAAAAATCTTTAAGCCAATAAGAGTAATTAGTTTTCAAAATATAAAAGGAAAAATATTGATTTTCAAAAAATTATATTATATTTCTATTTCTTTTACAATTTCTATGCCATGGAGGTCTGTTTAAGTTTTTAAAAAGCTGTCCATAACAGATGGTAGATAACTTTTGATTTGCATAATAGATTTTGAATTTGAGTCAGGATATATATTTTTTTATAAGAATATATGACAATTAAGGTTTTACTTGATTATCTGAACTCACAAAATACATTTTACATGAATGAATTTTTTAAAATTTATGAAAATTCATCCTTAATTTGAAGGTTAATTTGACGGACATAAAGTAACAGATCAATTATCCCTATTTTAATTATACTGTGGATTTCACGTTGACATATTCAGAATTTGAAAGCGATATTAAGAAAAAATAAAACATTATTAAACTCATTTAAATGTTTCAAGACGTCGTGAGAATGATGTGCTCTTAAAATTATTTACTAATGAAAATTAATTTTTAATATGTGAAAATGATTTAAAATTTTGATTGGAGAAAATGGTTCTATACCTGTTTGTTGTCAGCACGTAAAAGAAGAAGATAAGTCAATAAGTAATTAATTATAAAATTCGCAAATATTGAATAATTAAATTGAAGTTTTATTTGTAGACGTGATCTCCGTGAGCCACATTTTTGTGCGCCCATGAAAATCCATGGCGGGGCAAATCCACCACCAGAAGTAGGGTGGGGATTTCCAAAAGTCACACGTGGCAGCATTTAAATGGGCCAACAAAGATAAGAAAGGATTAACTAGATTGCGGCCGATCCTTAACAGCTGTTTCACTTCCAAGATTCTTGCAATAAGAAGCAGAATGCAAGTACCAGCAGGAAAGTGCGTCCTTTACTGCTCTCTCCAACAATCCTTATTAGCTCCGAACTTCCGGGGCTTAACGGCGCAGTTTGTCCTTCTTGACAGCGCATTAACTGCCGTTCTTTTATGGTACGCCTCCATTCTCTTACTCTCCTGTTTCTTCTGGTTTGGCTATCTTTCTTCTGTGATCATTTTCTCTCTCTAAAATTTGATTTTTTTTTAAAATAAACTATAGCTATTCACTACGATGAACTGGGAAATAAGCCAGAAAAAGGAGGAGAATCCC
This sequence comes from Salix suchowensis, assembly GCA_029030765.1. NCBI lineage: Eukaryota > Viridiplantae > Streptophyta > Magnoliopsida > Malpighiales > Salicaceae > Salix > Salix suchowensis. Next base: position 4,093,605 of record CM054996.1, on the reverse strand, counting down.
CCTTCTCTTCTTTCAATTGATTTACGTTGCCCTGTGAGATTTTTGTTTCGAAACAAGAAATTTTGTGTTCTTGGTGAATACCATAATGCCAGGTCACACACATCTTCAATTTTAGTTCAGGCTCGGCATATCCAAACCTGTACTGGCCGGTCATGAACTGGTGTATTTGGGTTGTTCCAAATGAAGTTGGTTTCCTTAAACTGAGCAAGTGGCGGGGTAGAGTGTTGCCCTGAAGGACTTCCGAGAACATTTTTTGAAATAAAACTTGAATTTATAGAGTTAGACATCTGACTTTATCAATTTAATTTAACATTCTAAGTGGTTTCTGTGCAAGCTGGCACTATTATAGGATAGATAATAGTATAAATCATATTTTAGAGTTTTATCTGATAGCTTAAATATTTAAGTGAGATAGTTTCATAACATGGTATCAGAGACTTATTGACCTATCAATTACGAGTTTGAATCTCACCGTCTCTATTTTATTTAATAAAAAATCAAACACAAGATAGTGTAGGTATGTGCAAGTTTCAAGCTCAAATGACTTTCACTTGAGTGGAGGTGCTATAGAATAATATAAATCATATTTTAAGACCTCATTTAGCAACTTAAACTTCTAGGTGAAATGGTTCCTTAACATGGTATCAGAAACCTTGTTGACCCTAGCAATCACGAGTTCGAATATCAAAATCTCATTCTATTTGATAAAAATCAAGCACAAGGTAGTATGAGCATGTGCAAGTTTCAAACTCAAAAAGCTTTAATTTGAGGGTGTGTGTTAGAGATTAGTATAAATCATATTCTGGAGTCTCACCTAACAATTTAAGTAATTAGATGAAGTGTTTACTTCATTAACACTATAGAGAGTGTATGAATGCTAGTTGTGGCTTAAAAACATCATTTATAAGCATATGAGATAGCTTCTTAATTAACTTGAAGATATTTTTAAGAAAGCATTTTTTTGTCAATTTCCACTTGGGAATAGTAATGTTTCCCATAAAAACAACTCCCCCCAAATATCTATAATCTGAGTGATCATGTTGCTTGAAATTTCTCCTCTCAAAGTAGTGAAATAAAATCTTTACCTGGCAACAGGCCTGTCGGGTCGGATTCTTGTTCCTTGAGATTGACTAGCTGATTTGAAGAGTAGCATTTCTTCTGTATTCATGTCTTTTTGTAGATGTTTAGAACAGATTTTTAAGTATTGCTAGAGAATAATATAAATTATATTCTAGGACATTATTTAATAGCTTAAGTTTTTAGTTGTGATGATTTCTTAACATGGTATCAGAGTTTTGTTGACCCGACAGTCACGAGTTCGAATCTCACCACCTCCATTTTTTTTTGGATAAAAACAAGCAGAAAAGATAGTGTGGGTGTGTGCAAGTTTCAAACCAAAAGAATTTTCACTTGAAGTGGTGTGTTGGAGAATAATATGGATCATATTTCTATAGTCTCGACCTAACAGTTTAAGTTTTTAAGTGAGATGGTTCCTAGTAATTCGACAGACAAAGCTTTTTTTCTTCTCTTCCCGAGTTCTAGCTGCTGATATCATCCTGTTCGGTTGATTTTGCAGGTTTAAATGGCTGTAGTTCCAGTATGCTACAAAATTCCCTGTAAAGATCATACTCTCTCAAATCAAAATCCAGTAAGGCAACACGAGAGATTCCTTCCTTGTGCCTGTTCTGGTCCTGCACAGGGGGACAGTTTCTTCTCAATTTCAAGTTATCTGCAGAAGAATTGGCCAGCAATACCTGCAACTTCTGGTGTTTTGGTGAAAGTTCAGGCTAGAGGCCGGAAGAACGCCTCAAATGGAACGATTGACATGCGCCGCCTGCATAAGATCCACAGAACAAGGAGAGAAAATCTCTCTGTGGTGTGCTGTTCATCGGAGTCTGGTGCAAATGAGAAGCATCTGAGTTTATTAGATTCTTACTTTGGAAAACTCCAGGATAATGTGAGCGAGCCCTCTTCAGATTCTTGCAACGAGAGGACAGATTTAATGGATGCAAATGTGCAAATCAATTTGAAGGACGAGCTGGAATATCTAAATGCTTATCTTGACAAGCTTGATAAAGGTGAGTTATCTTGGCCCCATGTTTATATTAGTAGATCTTGATGTTAGGATAGCATATAGAAATTTAAAAATTCAAACCTAAAAATCATTCATTTATTTTATTTAAATATGTATGAAAATAATTTTTCAATTTTAGTTTTTATTTCTTTTTTTTATCTTTTTGTCAAATTTAAAAAAAAATCAAATTTATCCTTAGATCCAAATTTAAATTTATTATTTTAAAAAATATGGTCATCATTCTTTTGATTTTGATTTTGGATTCTTTTTTTAGTTTTTCTTTTCATTTTTTTTCCTCCAGTTCAAAATTATAGGTTATCATCTCATTTACTTTTTATTTTATATTAGATCTTTATTCTTTCAATTATAATTTTTTTTTATCTTTTTGTATATATATATTTTTAAAATTTTATTATTTAACATTCAATTTATTGGGGGTTGAGATTTATGGTTTTTTAGATAAAATGTTTTTTTATTTAATAACTTGGGTCACGAGTTTAAAAGTTAACATGATTTTTTTTTTTTAATTTTACCATTCAACTCTGTTTACTTTAAAAAAGAGGTTTCATGAATTTTTTTTTTAAATTAAATTTATCACATAACATTAACAACAATTTAATTAGTTGAGTAACTAGATTTTTTTTTTCATATACTACTGGTTATCCCGGGTGAAAGAACTGATTAAGTTTTTCTGCGTTCCTTCAGATGCGACCTTGGAGAATAATGTAGCATCAGCTTTCGATGACGAAGCTACTGAGGAAAATCCGATCGTAAAACCAATATCAGTCAGTAAAGAATCTAGAAGAGATGGTGAAGAGAGACTGAGAAGTTTCAGGAAACTGAGAAATAAGGATGTTGGAAGTGGTTCAAGGAGGTCTGAAGCTTTCGAGCAAAATTGTGAAACCTCTGATTTCTACTTAATGTAAGTCATACCCTACCTTAATGAAGTCCTTGTTCCATATCTCACGATGTCATGTTGTCTTTTGCTTTCTTATGGAAGAGTTTCATTAATATAGTTGCCAATCCATATTTGAATGCAGAGGTACATTGGCTTCCATAAATATTGCCGTTTTTCTGTTCGAAATTGCCAGTCCGGTGAGGAATTCCGAATTTGCGCTCTTTTCACTCCCACTGCTATATGGCGCAAAGATAAATGATTTGATCCTGGTTGGAGAATGGTGGAGGCTTGTGACACCAATGTTTCTGGTACAAGATTGACAAATGGGTTCGTGTTCCCATTCTATTACAGTTTTCTATCTCTCTTGATTAACAATGCAAATGTTGGAACTTGGAAGTAGCAACAATTATCTTGTTCATTACAAGACGCAATTTTATCCGTAGCAACTTGGATCCAGTTCAAGTCTGCATTTGTCGTTGCAAAACGTTATTAACCATACTTGAGATGTGTTGCTGTCGTGAATGCTGTAATAAATGAAGTAAACTCATCATGCGTAGCATGCAGGAAACAGCTTATCAGTTCGAGTTTTGGCAAGACTGATGCTTTGTTACTTTGACATTGCAAAATGTAGTCTTTAATGTCAAAAAACCATCTCACCCAGAATCTTAAGCTTTTAAGTGAATCCCTAGAATATGATTTATACATACTCCCTCAAGTGAAAGCCTTTTGAGCTTGAAACTTACATAGACCTACACTACTTTATACTTGATTTGTATCGAATAGAATTGGGGTGGTGAGATTCAAACTCGTGACCACTGGGTCAACAAGATTCTGATACCATATCAAAGAAACATTTCACCTATAAGCTTAAGTTTGTAGATGAAGTACTAGAATATGATTTATATTATACTCTAACATTTAATACTTAATGGTATATGCAGCACTCTGGAGCATTTCATGTGGTTCTTGGATCTTGGTCACTGCTTACCTTTGGGCCTGAAGTTTGTCGAGGTTATGGTTCCATCACATTTTTCCTGATATACGTGCTTGGAGGAATTTCAGGAAACTTGACAAGCTTTCTTCACACACCAGAGCCAACTGTTGGTGGCACAGTAAGCAGGATTTCACCTCCTCTTTTTTTCTTCCTTCATTTCTTTACGTTCTTGCCAATCGGTTTCAAAGATATGCCAGTAATGTGTTGGCTATTTAAACTTTGATGTTAATGCAGGGACCAGTATTTGCCATTATTGGAGCTTGGCTCATTTATCAGAATCAAAATAAAGATGTAATATCGAAGGATGATTTTGATCGTATGTTCCAGAAGGCAGTAATCACTACTGGTGTTAGCTTCATCTTGAGCCATTTTGGTCCCATTGATGACTGGTACGATAAAGCAGGCTGATAATTCATAAGAGATACTTCTCTTGACCACCTAATCATATAAATATACGATTACTGGATCCTGAGAAGGATTGAGTAGAATCATAATGGGAAGAACAATAAGCATAATTAAATGGTTTTGCTGTACTCTGCTACATGATTAGTGAAGCCTTTTTACCTGCTGCATTCTGCAGGACACATCTGGGAGCAGTTTTGACAGGCATAGTTTATGGTTTTTTCACATGTGCTTCTCTACAATTGGACGATGCATCTTCCAGAAGTGGTCAGGATGAAGGCATTGCACTTGTTAAAAGACATGCAGATCCTTGTAAATCACTCATTATATTCACCATCTCCATTCTCTTCCTAAGCTCTTTGCTTTTCTTTGTTGAACCTCCCCTAGAAACAGTAGTCCTTGAAGATTTCGTACAGCTGTGAAAACATAGGACTCAAAACTTCGCTACTACTTTTCAGGACTAATAGAAAGTAAAGTCTCTGGGTGGTTTAGTTGGAAAAAGAATAGACAGATGTGTGGGTATACATAGAGTAAACTTTCTGTAATAAACATCTTTTTTGTGGCTGTGCAAGACATTTTCTGGTCTATTTTGAAGATAATGGTCTATAGTGGAATTTCATAATTCTGAATCCATGTATCAAATGGGACTGTGGTGCCAAATTCTACATCACCTCTCTAATCAGTAACTCGTGGCGAGGTGGCCATCAACTGAAGTTTGTAGAAATTAACCATCTTTGCGGTTGTTTCTGCTTGGCTCGGTAAATAAGGTAACCCTACAAAATTCACTAGATTTGGCTTTCCAGGATTTGAGTTTTTGGTCAAAGTTTCACTTTATGCATCGCCATACTCCAATTCGTAACTCAAAATACTGTCAGATCATGTAGCAATATCTGTGCTTAATTAAATCCCTGAGGTCCTCCATGCATCTTTTAAGTCACTGAGACCACTCAGAAACACAAAAACTAGCCTTCTTGTTTATGCTTTGAATCTGTAAAAGAAAAGGGCAGTGAAGAATTATAATTCATTTTTAAAAACAGCTTGTTAGGACAGAAGATAAAGCTGGAACTAATCTCTGGAACCTCAGCAAGCTCTTCGTGTTTGTTTACATAAATCCAAACAATCCCTATGTCCCTCCACGTTTAAGACCCTGCATCCTTCCACAAACACACCCCATTGAGGTCAGGTTCCACTTTAAGGGTGTTAAGGAATCATCTCATCTAAAAGCTTAAGTTTATAGGTGAGGCCCCAGAATATGATTTATATTATTCTCTAACACCCCCCTTCAAGTGAAAGCTATTTGGGCTTAAAACTTGCATACAGGCCCACTCTACCTTGTGCTTAATTTTTATCAAATAGAATGGGGGTGGTGAGATTCGAACTCGTGATCGTTGGGTCAACAAGGCTCTGATACCATGTTAAGGAACCATCTCACCTAAAAGATTAAGCATATAGGTGAGGTCCCAGAATATGATTTATATTATTCTCTAACAAAGGATCATGTAAATTCTAACCGTGTTTTCACCAACATTAACAAAATCCCATAAGCCCTTCTCTTTCTGAGATTACTCTGAAGAGAATTCATTTCTGGATTTGAATAAAGGTCGGGTTTTGAGTAGTGTTGATAATGGCTATTGGAAGTGATAGAAAAGATTTAATAAGTCCACTTTTAGCAGTGAACTTGGTATTTCATACCATTGTGCTTGGGCTAGCAGGCTGATCAGTTGACAAATATATCAACGGTGAACATAATCACCCACGTAAGTACTCTTGGTCTTTAATAAGTGTGTGCCGAGCCTGGAACTCTTTTCATAATACCTGAAAGACAGGGATAGAAGTAGAGAACTAGCATTGCTGGTTTATATATATATATTCATGATACGTTTCCTATAATGCTTCTGGTTCCAGATTTCCTATATTGTTCTGCTCTTGTATTCCTTGCTGCCACATTTTCTATACTATTTTTTGTTCCAATTTCCTATATTGTTCTGCACAACCATGCCTGGCTGCCTCCCACCGTCAACATCATATGTATACACCTCAAACATGCTCAGTTTAGGAGGAACAATTTTGCTTCATCAATCTTCTCCCGGGCGAAAGAAAGATGAGTTTCTTGTTGGCATGTTTTGGTAAGAGCTCTCATCAAACTTGCTCCTGTTTTTTTGTTGTGTCTGAATCTGTGTATATACTCTTAATTTAATATATAATCATCAACTTGGTGGACATTCTCGATCTTTTGCTGTTTCCGGACATTAATTCCTTTTCTAGTTCTAATAATATCTCTTTCTCCTCGTATTTTATCAAAAATAAAAATATTCAGTTTATCTGTCACCTTCTCTAATATTTTCAGGGAACAATAGTTCTTAGAAACCAGAAAATCCTCTCACAGAAACAGTTGAATCCCGTCCTGCAGCTGCTAAGGCAGCAGCCGGAGATGCAACGTCAAGCAGAGAGACATTCTACGCTGTGCCTGAGAGGACTGATACCGGTGGCCAAAGAGAGATCGGCCATGATTATGCTGCTGCAGCTTCAGAGAATATATACGAATCTTTTTTAATGCACCGTGCACATGCAAAATCGAAAGATCCAACAATCCCGGCGAGGGGTCGCTCTTTTTAGCTTGTAGAAAAGAAATAAAACCCTTAGTTCTTTAGCTCGATTCTGATTAATTATTAGCTATAACACAGGCAATCATGAAGTGCATCCTTGGTCAATAAAACTTGATATTTTACAAGTACCTGCCTATTTTAGTCAGGTAGGTTGAAGATTTCATCATTACAAGGACAGTAGTATTTTCAGTTCATAGTTATCACTTACCAGTTACTAGAATACTTGAAATCACAGCTCTCCCGTTACGTAATGCGGGAAAGCAGACACCGTCTCGATCACCAGGAAGTAATACAGAAAACTATCCCATGTCAATGTTCTCCGCGCTGATTATCTAGTTCAGACATTTAGACGACATCGTGTCATATCTATTTAGAGCCACCAGTGTGCCATTCTGCGATGGCCAAAGTATGCCGACCTCCACTTGCAACAAGTTTAGCAATCCAGTGTCCCTCATCTCCTTTTGCACGAAGATTTTTAGGAGGTAAGATGTCTACTGGCACTTCCATTGGTTGGCCTGTAGTCACCTTCCTCCCATATCCAAGTCGTCCATGGTCACCTCGACCAAACTGCCAGAAAAACCAGTCAGTATGCATTAATCGTCAATATTAAAACAAAAGTCATTCGCCACGAAAGTGGTTGAAAGTGCAATTATCTATACCTATAAAACTTTTTTTAAGAGTTCATGGAGGTAATCTTATAGAGGCAGTGACATGATAAATATACATAGATGCGGGATATAGGAATCAACCTCTATGATTCTGACAGTGACATAATATATCATGCCATTGGAATAGAAAGAACTGATTATACTTACAGTGTACATTCGTCCATCACGTGTCAAGGCAACTGAATGAGTCCCACCACAAGATACCTGGATCACCAATAAATCAGTTAAATCTTGAACCAAGTGAGGATATTAGACTGGTTCACCATAGAATGCAAAAAATAGTAACAAATCAAATTTATCTCTGTTAGAATCACTTCCAATAATGAGAATTGCCATGACAAACATAAATATGAGCTGCAAATATTGGGCTCCTATATCTCCTTGCAAGGGTTGATGGAAAACCTGTTGCTGTACCTGATTAAGTACTCTTAATGATGGTATTACTATTAAAAATATACTAAGATGACTGGAAATACACACCCAGAATTCCAGTGAAAATGGGCCCCGCAAATGTGGGGGCATGTAATCCAGCCATTTTACTTTGTTGAAATGGCTCCACCATTATCTTCAACTCCAAGTTTAATTTCAAGTTCAAGCAAAATTAACCAGAAGCTCACAATCCTAAAAAAGACCTAATATCCTTTGATATATTAGGGACACTAGTGATGATTTTAACCATTCGATATAAACAAGCATTTTTGTACATATATGCATTATCCTGCAGAACATGGTATTTCACATTCTTCTAATACACCAAGACAAACAAAAGGAATTGCAAGATTGGGTTGACAAAACCAAATAATTTGTAATATATACAAAATGAAATTCAAGACTTCAAAGATATGGCATAATGTTGATAATACCTGAACAATGTCCTCCCCTGCTAAAAGATTAACCCTCTGGGGAACCATTTTACTGCTCTTGTCATTATCTCCAAAACCCAATCTTCCATGTTCACCTCTTCCCCAGCCATACACCTGCAAAAGGCACATTTATTATGCAAAAAGTTATTTTCATCTCAAATAGGAAAGACAAGAAAATCAGATTAGGAAACATGTAGCATAAGTGATGTGGAAGGTAGCACCTGGTTCGCCTTGAAAACAAAATTACAAGGAAGCTAGATTTATTCACATAGCATATTATTAATGGAGACAGTTCCCAGACTAAGAGGGAGGATATGTCTCTGATTTCAAATAAGAAAAATCCAATTCGGGCATCATGAAAAAATCTGAGAAGGGGGAATAAGGCCTCAAAGCCAATGCTAAAAGCAAACACTTTAACTTAAAATACAACCTTTTCAAGAAAAATAATTGTGGATTTAAGATCCCAAGCTAGGAAAGTTCTGCTGCTTAAATTCTAGTACAGTTTAATAAAAAAAAATGATACAAATAATAATAATATAGGAAAAATGAATAAAACATAAGCTCGGGATGTAAATATAAAAATAGAACAAACTTCTCGTTATTTCCAGTCTAGCACTGGAACAAGTCATGAAAATGACAAGCATGTAATCAAACTGAGAAACTTTGAGATTCAAAGAGCATATTTACCTCCCCATCGTGAGTCAATGCAGTAGAATGCCATCCACCAGCAGCAATATCAACCTAGACATGAACTCAGGCTATTGTAGATATGAAAAATGTCTAACACTTCAACAATAAGGAAAACAATTCCTTCCATATCACAAACGTCAACAACCAAAATCTAGAGTGCAAGCCTTCATTAGAAGTTAACATGGTGGACATCTTTTAAATGCATCACTGAGGTTTAAACACTGATTTTTACACCTTTTATAGACTTTAATATCTACAAAACTAAATTGAACTATGATACGTTGATCATGCCAAGGCACTATATATGAGTTCACTCTAACACTCGATGATGGTGGTCTTTTGAGAGAAACGTTCCAAACAACCAATTATAGAAAGCATACATACTTTCCAAGGATTTATTCAGGTAATCTGGGAAAAACAATTTTCACAAAGAAAAAAGAAAAACAACAACAATTGTGAACCCAGTCATCAATAAAATCATAACAATTTAGAAGCCATGTGTTCAGTTTTTTTTTTTTTTTTTGAGAAACTGTAACCACGCCTAGTGAAATGGAAGGGAAAAAAAGGTCAAATAGAAAGAGACTTAAGAACATAATACAAACCAAAGTGAGACCAGAAAGTCCATGGACAGTAATAGGTTGAGATCTTGGCTGGGTATCACCTGTTCCAAGTTGTCCATATTCATTATTACCCCAAGCCCATAAAGTTCCATCTTCTTGAAGAGCTAAATTATGAAATGCTCCAACTGCAATGAGCCTCACTCTTTCAAGGCCTTGTACCCGCACAGGGACAGATATCTGCTTTCTGCAAATAAGTAAACAATGTGAGTAATGACTATACATTAAAACCACAATAACCCAAGGACGCAGCTAGCTATCAATACAAGTACACTTCATAAGCATGTACAATGGAGAATATACATGGATGTCTAAAAACATAGTTGACAGTTAAGTCAAGGAAACTGTACATGTCTCCAGGAGGCCATGGTTGGCCCCAGGTCCATACATGCCCTTCACGTGTGAGAACCACGGAGTGAGTACCCCCAGCAGCTACCTAACATACCAGCAATTAGAACAGACAGAAAATCAAAATTCAAATTTAATAATCAAGGGGACACTCTAAAACCATATCCATACAGCTTATGGGGGAAAGATTGAAATGGATTTTTTCAACATAATTCGACTCCAGCACTCTATAATGATTAGTAGTAAAGAAAACCACCTGGCGAACTACAAGGTTTGATGCACAGCGTTGGGGAATGACTATATCCCTTCTCAAAAGCCTCCCAGTGTCATCTTTCCTCTCAGGTTCTTCACCACACTGGCCATATTCATTCCCACCTACATTGTACATAATACATCATATTTAGATTCATCATTCATCACAAGTGACATCGGCACTAGTTCTTCCACAGATATTCAAAAAATGAGCAACCTAACTACAATCACATGAAAGAAGAGCAGAAAAAGTAAGGAACATGAATCGTTATTCATCCAAAAAAAAATCATATTTTCTGCAATGAACCAAACCGAGCAACATTCCTCAGATAGGAGAAGAAAAATGATCCTGACATTTCAATGATTTATTCTCATAAGCAGGTGATGAAATGATTAACAAGAGAGCAAATATCAAAAAGGGACCGTTGCATACCCCAAGCATAAGCCCGTCCTTGATCATCAACAGCCAAACAATGCCATCCACCAATAGCCGCCTAAAAACCAAGAAACCCAAAAACCAAAAACTTAGAAGAAAAATGATTGACATTCACAAACACACATCAGACCAGTCCTCGCATAACCAAATAAAAGCATAGTTACAATGATTTTAAAAAACTGATGATGATGATAAAACAAAGAAAAACTATTACCTGAACAATGTTGACATTAACAAGAGCCTTGACCTGGCTAGGAATGTTCTCAGTCTTGGTCTCCGGTGGATGTCCTAATGTCCCTCTTTGGTTCCAACCCCAAGTAAACAACTAGCAATACCAATCAAAACATTTTTTTTTAAATTCCCATTTATCTAAGCACTCTAAAAAACAAACAAATTTACATAAACAAGAGCACCCTCAACAATTCATTCAAGTTGAGCATTTTTTTAATCTTGGCTCAAATCCAAATCAATAAATAATTTAATTACTTTAATCCAAATAAATTTAAGTTTTATTTCACTAATTTTTTAAAACTAATTTAACCGTCACAAAATTAAAAGAATTAAAATTAAAGACTTTACTATAACAATAAGTAAAAAAAATCTGAACTTTCAAACAACAAACTTAAATCAATTACTATTTTATAACCATTTATACTAGTGTTTCATTTCACAGTTAAGAAAGAGATGGGTAAGAAAAGAGAAACCTTGCCGTCATCACAAATGGCAAGAGAGTTTCGGCTTCCAGCAACAACAGAGCGAACTTTGTAAGGCTCGAGAGCTTTGACAACGCAAACCCATTCTTTGTCTTCGTTATTTCCAATCCCTAGTTGTCCATCCTCACCTGATCCCCTGTTTGTTTTTGCACAAACAATTAAACCAAAAACACTTCTATCATATTTTTATGCAGTTAAGAGTCAGTAAGAGAGATAGAGTAGTTACCAGGCAATCACAGAGGACTCGGTAGCCATTAGAAATGGAGAAGCTTGGGGTGTATTAGCCCCTGTGCTAAAAAACTCGAGAAACTTAATGAAGGTCCCCTTGTTTTTTCTATTTCATTTCCCTCTCTTTTTTTTTTTTAATTTCTTTTCTATTTTATCTTCATTTTTTTATAATAAAAAATAGACATTTCTGCTATCAATTTGATTGAATCAAATCAAAATAATTTTTATATAGTTTGATTTCAAGTCTGGTTAAACAATGATTCTAATTAATAGATTTTTTTATCAATTGTATTTATTTTCTTAGAAGGTGTTTGACATTGTGTTTTAAAAATATTTTTGAAAAAAAATTAAAAATTTGTTTTTTTTTCTTTAAATTAATTTTTTTGATATTTTTAGATCATTTTCATGTGTTGAAATCAAAAATATTTTTATTAAAAATAAAAAAATATCAGATATAATACAATAGATTTTTTTCATGTGTTGATATCAAAAATATTTAAAAAAAATAAAAAAAAAATCAGATATATTTTTAAATAAAAAATATTTTCAAAATCAATCTTAACTAAACACATACAATTATCATCATTTTTTGTTTACTTTTGGCTTAGACTTTTTTATTTTAACTAACCAGGTCACTTGGACGATAACTTATGAACGAGAATTTTATAAATTATAAAACAACATATGATAACTCCGAATAATTAGGCATGCAACTGTCTTTGTAATCAATAAACTTGTAATTTCAATTGCATAAAACAAAAACTACCAAAAAATGTCAGTCTAATTAGTGGATGTAATTGAAATTCTATGAATCTTAGTACTTCTTTTACAGGTCATTGAATTTATTTTACATTCAAATTATTTGATTGTATAATACTCGTATAATTCTATAATATAAATATGAAATTACACGTAGGATAAAATTAGATAATTTAGAATTGCAAATTTCAATGGATATACATGAAACTTAAATCTTAAAATTACAAATCCTTCTTAATTAATCCTTCTTTATTTATTTATTTAGATACTCAAGAATTCTATGCTCATTTAACAAAATTTTAAGTAACTTATGCTATCAATGATTTTGATTACTGTCAATTAAATATATTAGGTTTTGAGTTTGAATTGTATTTTATATGTTTTAATCATGTTAGTTAGATCAAATTTTTAACTTTTAAAATTATTATTTTTCTAGATTAATTAAAAATCATGCGGAGATTGGATATAATAAGAATTTGGTTGGAATAAATATATAAATAAATCGAGTACACTAAATTACTTTCAATATAAGGGTGGAATTTGATCTTAATGATCTAGTTTTTTTAGTGCAATCTGATAATTATGATTCGAATTATCCACACTCTGCTCTGATCCACTCCCTCCACGGTGGGACCAATGGGAGAATCCCTGTAAGTGGAAAGGAACAAACGATGCCGTTTTATTTTTTTAGAGTCTGATTTGTCTACACAACCATACATTCCAAAGCAATATGGTTGCAGAGGAAACCACTGGCAAGCACTACAAGGGAAGAAAGAAAAACATCAGCACTTGCTTTGTCATACAAGGTGGAAAACAGACCCTTTCGTGGTCAGATTTGAATCCAAGAATAACCATGGCAAAATGTCAAAGATGTCTACAAATGAGCACCAGCAATTTCCTCCGATTAGGTATGATGACAAACAAACTATAGTTTTAAAAACACTGGTTGTGCCACAAGATAAATTCAAACCAGATCGGAAGGTTAAGAGAAATAAAAATGATGATGAACACCAACCGAGATTGAAGGCCTCGATACTAAAAGCTTGATGATCTGTTGGTACATTTCAATCCCAAGTACTGTTTAGCACGACACTCAAGATTATCAAATTCATCAATACATCCAACTACACTTAATCCAAATGGGGTGTCCGTAAATGTCACAAGATAGAAGCAGAGTGCATATCCTATGAACTGAACTTCATCACTGCGGCCCGTCGCCTGATTCTTGTTTTGATGTTTCCTTGATCTCATCCGCAGCATCATCCTAGAATTTGAAAAAAAAAATGAATACAATGAGCATATAATAAAAATGATGACAATAATATCGGTAAAGAGCGAGGGGGGGATACCGTGATATCAGAAGTCCAGAGTGTCAGATTGTCACGGAGAAGTTGCATGATCAATGTGCTGTCCTTGTAAGACTCCTCACCCAAAGTATCCAGCTCGGAAATAGCCTCATCAAAAGCCTGACCACATAAAGTATATTTTACGGATGTCAAGAGGGCCAACAGATTGGTCAATGACTTGCATACAATCAAGGATATCGACCCTAAGAACTGGATAGGTATCAACTTATCTTTAGGAAAACAAGGCCTTATATTAATACAGATCCAACTGAACATAAGAGAATAAATGTACTACTATGAACCAATTACTAAGTGTGTGTTTGGTATTGTGGTACAATTTGCTTTTCAAAAGTGATTTTCACTTGAAAATGTATGAAAATGATTTTTTTTTTTCAATTTTTACACCAGCACATTAAAACCATCGGAAAACATTTAAAAAAAATCAATTTGAAACCTTTTCAAGCCAAACACACTTTTAAAACACAGTTTCAAATGCAAACACAAACAGAGCCTTAATATTACAAAGGCAAAAAGCAAGCGATTTCACTAGTATGTAAAAGTATTTTGTAAATTGAAGAAGGGAGGACAAAAACATTCTCTCAATAAACAACAGTCAATTAAAGATGTCAACCCTATGGACAAATATATAGCTACATTTAAGGGAGAGACCAAATGTCCTGACATTAATGTTTCACACCAAAACCAACTTTAAGCAATACAATTTACATGAAATTATTGACACCAAAACTACCAAGGCACTCAAAAAGTTTAACTTCCATCAAGTTCAAAGCTAAAATCCTATTAGATGCCAGTTATGAAATTTACTAATTAAGCTAAACTGAACAAGGGAAATATAATCCTACAAATAAAAGAAAGCACAAATCACTTACTTTTACTCAAAATAATGAAAACAAAACAGAAGAGTATGAATCTCGCAACTTGCCTAAACATAGAGGCAAGTAAAGGCCAATTCAAAAGGTATGCAAGGAAGTACCTGCTTGGCAAGATTGCAAGCACGATCGGGAGAGTTAAGGATCTCATAGTAGAAGACCGAGAAGTTAAGTGCAAGCCCCAGCCTTATTGGGTGGGTAGGAGCCAGTTCAGAAAGAGCAATATCCTGTAACAGCCAAAACACAAGCAAAATGAGCAGCGGAATAATAGCTGCACATATAAACCACCACAACAGTGATAGCTATACAACTTAGTAATAATAGGCAACATGTCGGCACATCCAGGACCCACCTGAGCAGACTTGTAAGCCAGCAAAGTGCTCTCAGCAGCTTCCTTCCTCTCAGCCCCAGTCTTAAACTCGGCAAGATACCTGTGGTAATCACCCTTCATCTTGAGGTAAAATACCTTGGACTCAGCAGCTGAGGCAGATGGAATAAGATGTGTCTCAAGGAGGCCCAAGATTCCATCACAGATCTTGCTGAGCTCAGCTTCGATCTGTCCCCTGTACTCCTTAATGATTGTGACATGATCTTCATTTCCCCTACTTTCTTCCTTCTGCTCAATGGAAGAGATGATCCTCCATGAAGCCCTCCTGGCTCCAATCACATTTTTGTAGGCCACAGAGAGCAAGTTCCTTTCCTCCATGGTTAGCTCCTCATTATCGACTGCCTTTGTTACTTTCTCCATAAACTCCACCATTTCTTCATAACGTTCAGCCTGTTCAGCCAACTTGGCCATGTAAACATTCTCTTCACGTGATGATTCAGTTGGAGACATCCTTTCTATATCAACTAACAGTTAACTTCTGCAAGGGTGATTCCAAACAAGTATCATTAGAAAGAGTTGAGCAAAATCAAACTTTGATGCTTACATTTCATTACATAACTAACTTCCACAGAGTCATGAATCAACCACTCAATAACACATCTCAATCTATTGACTCCTAACTTTTCATCCTTGAGATACTAATAATTTACAAAACTTGCTGACCTTTTACACCTCAAGATAGAATGAAGTTTAGCCAGAGGCACTACTTCGAAAAAACACATTTTCCCAACAATGATCTTCGCTACATTAACAAAGTTAAAGCCCCGATTCAAGTTAGAAAACAGATTTCTAGAAGTCATTTAAAAAGAGACGTCTCATTACTGCTTTAAAAGCAAATAAATAACTAACGTCCCAAATAGTCAAAATCACAAATCACTCACTCTACTAGTCAAAACCAAACTTAACCCCCACACACACACAAAAAAAAAAACAATAAATCAAACACTTATTCCTCAACTTCTCCAATATTTTCTCGTCACCAAAACAAACCATATTCATCCATGTGGAAACAACAAAATCACACTGTAACTTGCAAAAACGTTTCATTTTGTCAGAAACTGACCCTCTTAGCCTCAAAATACAAATCTAATTCGAGCTATTGATTCTAATTTCCTCAGCAAATCGTAAAATCAAATCTGATCCTCTATTCTTTTTGCATCCCAAACAAAATTAAACAAAAATCTGCTCTATTTACCCAAATCAATCATTTAAAAAAAAAAAAAAACTCACCAAATCTCGGGTACCGAAACACATTAAAATTGAGAAAATATTATAAATAAAAATTAGAGACACATGAATCTCAGCAGATCGAATAAAAACCACAAATGACATAAATCCAAGAAAATAACCAAATTAAAACCACAGATCTAGCCCTAAAAACATAAAAAGCTGATTAAATCATAAAACCAATCAAATTAAATAAATAAAAATAGCTTTACCGTGGAAAGAGATTTGCAGAGACGGGACTCTGTCTGTCTGTTGCCCTGTGCGTGATAGAAATGGAAATGGGGTAGTTTGGGGTTATTAAAAAGGGCGGTCAAGAGGGGAGTGTCCAATGTGAATGCGACAGGTGTTGGGTGGCGGTGATTTCGTGGAGTTTTTAGTTTTCTTTTCGGATTTTTTTATTTTCAGTAAGGACACGCTGGCATTGACCGTCAGCTGAGTGTAAGTTGATGAACAATTTAATTTAACTGATTTAATTAAAAATTAATATTTTGCAATTTAAAATTTTTTATTTTATTTTATATTTTTTTCTAAAAATATATATAGAATTAACCTTTTATTTTGATAAAAATCATTTCACTTATATAATAATTATTGAAGATTTACATATCTATTAACTTTAAAATCCATATAATTAATTAAAATACATGAAAGCTAATCTGGAAAATTAAATTAATAATAATAAAAAAAAACAGCCGGTTATTGTTAATGGCTTTTCATTTGGCAATCTATTGGAGTCTTCGAGATGCCCCGAGGGTTTTATCCTCTGTGTGCGTGTGCACAATGCATACGTGCAGGTATTTATGATTGATGGTGTGCGTGGGGCCTCAATTTCTTTTTCTTTTTTTTTATATCCCACCATAAGGTATTATAAAGTTTTTTTGGAATTAATAAAGTTAGGAGTGTGATTTTTCTTCTCATCAAATTTTAAATAAACACCTTCATATTTTGAAAAAGATTAAATAAATTTTTGAAATCAATCAATTAATTATTATTTAGTCTGTTTATTTTTATGTTTTAAAACTGTTTTTTTACCTGAAATTAATTTATTTGTTTATATTTTAAGTTTTTTATGAAATATTATTTTTATATTATTAAAAATAAACTTTGAAAAACAGATTTTAAATACAACTTCAGTATTCTACCCTTGATGTTTGGATAATTTAAATGATTTTTATAGAAAAGGTTCGTTGTAAGAGATAAGAATCCAACAAGGCGATGACGCACCTTGACTTGTATTTGTTGAAAAGGTAAAAGCAACGACTAATAATTAAGTGATATTGAATAATTAATTGAGACATAAGAAATAAAAAGTCATTGTATAATTATTATTTATTACCACTTTTATTTTAATAAATAAACATCCACAAATGTGATGATCACTTGTTAACAAAACCGTGTCATAATGGTTTCCATGTCACTTTGATCAAAGTGAACTCGAGAGTGTTTGAGAATGTGGTTGAGGTTGTTTTTTAAAGTGTTTTTTGTTTAGAAATACATCAAAATGATAGTTTTTTTATTTTTTAAAATCATTTTTGACATCAGCACATCAAAATAATCTAAAAAAGCTAATTTTTTTTATTTATAATAAAAAAAATCAAAATTTAACTAAATAACAGTTCAACTGCTTAGCCAAACAGCAACTCCTGATCATCAAAATTTCTTATGGATTTAGCTAATTGGGTCGAGGACCCAGCCACCAGGCCCGATCCAACTTTCACTTGATATTATCAGTGACCCAACTCGGAAGACATGAAGCGCCTCCACATCCATTTTGAGCACAAAACTGACTCACTGAGTTCGATCTCTTGCACAGGCACAGACGCTAAAAAATCCCAATCCAACGTCGCTGAGTAGCCTGAGCTTTCAAAATGGGATACATACAGGAAGCACGTGAGAATCACGTGAAGAAGAAAGTAGAAGAAGGTACTGCTTTGACCTATAACCATCTCTTAAACCCTAACAAAACCTTCTTGTTTTTTTTTTTGCTAAAAGAAACAATCTTTGCTGATGAAACGTGTTTCTGAATTTTGGGTTTTGTTTTTAATTGCATTGATGATTATCTTTTTTTCAGTGGAATTGAATTTAAAGTTTATTTATTTATTGAATTAAAATTTGTAGCTTTGAGAAGCAAAATGAAGCAGAAGGCACTAAAACAATGTGAGGAATACGCATCGAAATATGCGCAATGTGCATCTGGAAGAACACTTTCTGTTGTGTGGCAGTGTAGAAAACAGGCTAAAGAATTAAATGAATGCCTTCACCAATAGTAAGTCTGATTGATATAACTGTTATTTCCTGTTTTGAGTTTTTCTCTGTAACATCATGCATGTGTATGTCCAAGTGCTGTAATTTAATTGGGAATTGATTCGTTGCATGTTTGTGTAGCTTTCTAAATTAGAGTGGCTTGATGGGTTCTTCTTAGATTTTTATTTTATTTTATGTTTTGAGTGCTAAATTCTGGTTCAGGGGTTTTTGATTAATGCTTGATTTGAGTGATCTTGAGTTGGTTTTCATGAGAGTTGGATAATTGAGTCACATTCCGATAGGTTCTCAGATGTTGGGTAGTTGTGTGAGTAAGCTGTGATAAGTGAGTAATATTAGAATCCCATCCTCTGAATAGAGAATGCGATACCGAGTTTGAAGACCTTTTCCCCTGTTTTCGAGTAGGAATGAAGTTGAAGTGTCTTTGAGGTCTTCCTTTTGGTTTTTGAGAAGGTCTAAGGTACTTGCCTGATGAAACAAAATTTGAATTGTTACTGGTAATTCATAAATGTACTTGGACTCTGTTCTAGTGTTGTATACTTCTGAGAACTATCATTTATTTGTTGGGCAAGTAGAAATGCTTTGAGGTTGTGCTCATGTCAGTGCTTGGCAATGTTTTCTGCGTTGGCGTTTAAATTTCTTTTATGAAGCATTCAAGTGTTTCTTACTACCAATATGTTAAAAAAGTTTCTGCTGGGATTTGGGTGACTTGTAGAGATAGCTGCTAGGTCATTCTGTTTTGGCTATATAACATGGCACTTTTGACGAGTTAGCAAAAATTGCGTGCTGGACTTTGCATTAAATTTCTGATTGTGATTTCCAATCTGTCACAGTTGCTAATTTTGCAATTGCATCTAAGAATGAATTGTGTTAGAAAGAGCAACTTGTTTCTGGTCAATTGCAATGGTTTTCATCATTGAGCTCTAGCTGCTCAACCCTCTAGTCATTTTCATACAAGTCTTTCTTTCTGCCCAAGCCGTTAAATTTCCTCCGTGCTATTTGTCCAGAATGAATCCTTATATCTTCTTTTTACTGTATGAGTCCAAATCACAGCTGAATTAGAAACGCATATAGTATGAAAACCATTAGCCTTCTTTCAACACTAGTGCATCTTTTTCTTTCTGTCCTTGCAAAGAATGAGTTTGCCAGAAGTGGCCTGAACATGATTTGGATATGATATGCATTCAAATATATACCAAAATGAACGCATTCAGATAAAGGGCTCATGCTTGCCGTAGGTGCCTTCTAAAGCAACCTTTACCTACATTTTGAATAATGGTTTAGTGACACTGGTTTGCTATTTAAACATAATTCCAAAATTTAATGCTGGTTCTTCACTAGAATTCTATCTAAAGGGAAAATCCAAAAATATGTTTACCTTGGAATAAGATAACAAAAGGAAATATAACAGTTTTTCTTTTCTTTTTCAAGAAGAAAATGTTATAATTATTCGTCTATCTTGTCCTATAGATATCAAAACATATAGCTGACCATCCATTGAACCCAATATTTGTTGTATCTCATAATCTTGGAATATCTGTTTTGCAGCACAAACGATGCTGTCTTGGAAGAGATGAAGAGAGAATACACACTTCAACAAGATGCCAAGGGTCCTTTGAGAGCCTAACTGGTTCCCGATGATGAAACCCCCATAACCAAATGAGCATCTGAAAGTAAAAAAAATTGTGGCAACAACTTTATATATCGGATAATGTTTTCATGAATCTGTTGGCTAGAACTTTGAACCTCGTAAATTTGCAGTTTGGCTACCTTTTCGTTTTGATATGGGTTCCACAACGGTTTTTAAGAAACATGTAGAGGGTATATGCCTGTTAATTTTAAAAGACAGGGGGTTATCAATTGATTCCAAATCTGGACAAATCCTATTCTTTAGTCATGTTAATCATCCAACTTGAATAAAGTGGAACCACCGATCAAGATTTCTTAGCAACAAGCTGACGACAATCAAATATTAATACAAACTAACTAAGACAGATCGAACCTGCAGTAGGCAGGGCAAACACCGGTGCAGCTGCAGGAACAATCTTTTGGAGAACTTGATCTCCTTATCTTTACGCTATAATCGGTCCTCCATGATGTACGCACATGGAGGTTGAAGTCAGCATGAGTTGGCTACGTTTCGATATTGTTGTCCCTAATAAATGTAGGAGTGCAGTATAATCGATAACTTCATATTATATCAGGAAGAAGAAGAAGAAGAAAAAGGAAAGAAAAGAGTACAAAATTAATTTGAATGAAATATATGCATGTACCATGTGCTATATTTTCTTGGACGGCTACAAGAATGAAGATGATTAATTGCAGCAAAAATTTGGCTACACTGTAACATATGTGAACTGAGACATTACAGCAAAAACAGGTATGGTATTCGATAGCTTTTTTCACTAAAATAATTATTTGAAGACATGTTATGGCAAGCATAAGCCTCTGAAAGTCATATTTTTTTTTATAAAAAGTATTAATTTATGGATGAACGGAGAGCAAATTTCTTTTGAACAATTTAAAAAGCATATAATACCAAATATAAAGCTAAGAAAGTTTAGAAATGTAAAGGCTTCCAAAAGCTCTAGATTATAAAAATAAAATTTATATGTGGAAATAGATTCTAGAAATACTTGAGCACGATCTCATGGCTCTATTTCGAGTCTAGCTTTCGTTCCCTATTCAGATGTGCAAAGCACGTCCTTGAAAATTAAGCAACATGATTATGCTAATTTCTATAAAACCTTTGAAATTAGTAACTTAGGAGATAGAGAGAGAGAGAGAGAGAGAAGATTTAGAAAATCTAAACAGCTTTTTCATCAAGGATTGACGAAGATTTTAGACAAGTTTACAAGTACATAACGAGTCTGGTTAACTATTAAAGATGCTCTTTTCTAAGCTACAATTCAGGCTTCGTAGATGTCTGATTCGTAAACTAGGCATTTCTTAGTTTGCTCGTTGTGTATTTAGCCTTAGACAATTTTTCTCACTTTATTAGGGGTTCATTCTCTACACAACTAGACTCGTAAACAACAATTAGTGGTGCAATGGGTTCTTTTGCTTGTTGAGGATGCTTTTGTAAGCCACAACAATGCATGCTTCATAAATGTTTGATTCTTCAGATGAACATTTTCTAGTTTGCTTGTTGTTATTAGGACAATCCTTGTAATTTGAGGATTTTTTTCTAAGCTACAACAATTCAAGCTTCGTTGATGCTTGATTCTCAAGAATGACATTTACTAGTTTGTTTGTTGCTCTAAGACAATCGTTGTAAGTTTCTTTTTCCTTCATTAATAATATGCTTAAACTCAATAAATAGTCTTGTCTAACCTAGGGTCACAAAGAAAACATCCTATACTTATATGGGTCTAAGAAGCCCAAGAATGACAAACATGCTCTCGATCAAGAGGCCTCAAGCAAAACTTGAGTCAAGGGTTTATTAGGATATAAAATTAATTAGTACAAAGGATAAGGATAAAGTCAACACAAGGTGATGAATTGTATTTATTAGAAATTTCTTTGTTGAAGACCAATAATTGCAATATGATATTTCCCTATTATAATGGAATTTCAAAGATTGCTTGGGTTTGTCTACTAATTTCTTGTTGAATATATTAATGTACGCACATACATTTTGAACAGTTCATTTGCTTCTCAACTATCTTTCAAAGGGCTTTACCTATCATTGTAAAGAGCTTTACATTGACTATTTTTCGAGCTGGTTAAACTAAACTTGATATAGTTAGAAGTAAAAAGTCATAAGAAATGAAACCCAAAAATCATTGAAAAAACATGATCGGTCATGTTCCTAGAAATATAATTAGAGGATGCAAACCCAGAACTCGAAATTGAATTGAAGAAACATTGATGAAAGCAACATCAATCCAAATTAGCAAGTAACAACGATAAACACAGCTATTGGAATGAGTACCAGAGAGAAATCAATGCTTTGGCAACTATGTGGTTTCTATCAACTTGAAGTCGACGCAGTTATCATGGTCCTTCCCATCCATATTTTGTTTTGGCGATATTGGCGTTCTGAAAGGAGAAGGAGAATCAAGTTCGTATTCCCAAGACTGTTCTTCATGGAGCAGCACTGTGTATTTTGTCATCGCTTCCAATTTGCAAGGGCCTTGGGAGATTCTGAGTATTAATTAAAATAGAAACCAGTATTCTGTTAGTTTATGAAACAAGAAAGAACCCAAATGAAACAATGTGCAAGGGCGGAAATAAACAAACTGACCTTCATTGTAATTGTTGGTGGCGGTGTACATGGAATTGCCAACTTCTTGGTAAAATCTAGACAAAAGAATTAAAAAGTGAATTGCCAACTTCTTGTAGTGATAATAAGCAGAAGAATGTAAAGTTTACATTACCATCTTTTAGCCCAATTGATTGCAGAAACTCATCGATGTCCACAGCTCTTGCTTGTGCTTTGATGCACTCCTCATGATTGTGCAGAAACGTTTCCTCAGCAATTGCACTGGTACGATCTGGTTCTTCTTTCAGAACACTTAGATTTGCATTAAAACTCTTCTTTTTAGTCTCAGGCTTCCTTGAATTAGAAATGTCTGACAGTGGTTTTCTACCAGCAGTCTTCACTTTCCCTGATGCATTTGAGATACTTTTCATCTTGTTTGCATCACGTGAAATTCGAGAGGAATCAGTCTTCATTGAATTTGACAAATCACCAAGAGGTTTCCGTCTACTCACTAGTGATGCCATTGGTGCTGTGAATGAGTTCAAAGGAATATTCTGCAAAAAAGGGGAAAATCACTGATTTATACCATAAATTCAGTTTCAAAATATAACTAAAAGGAATGATTAACCCCTTCACCAATCAAGTCATGAAAAATCAGATAAACCCCTGTACAGACAATTTCATAACTTTTTTCTGTTTTTAGGATCTCTCTGGCTCTACCATACACTACTTGTCAATAAAATGGACGAATTCCTGAAACAAATTTAATATCAGGTAAAAATGGCAGTGATGAAAAATTAAACTATTTTTAATATCCTATCGAACGAGGTCCACCACCCCTCTTATATTATTCTCTTGCTTGACACTAGAACTACTCAAAAATTCAATCTACTAGAGATTTGGAAGTACACTGCATAATACAAAATCTAGCACCGAAATGAAAATGGATTGTGAAAGCAAGAAACAAGATTGATTTTCCAAAATCTAAGACAAGAAGCACATCGTTCAAGGAAGGGAGATAACAAGTTAATCATAGAAATATATGAGAGTAACGCTTAATAGAATATAACCCATCGACTTAAAAGACTCGTTAATTGCCTTTCACTAACCTCATGTTTAAATTAAAATAAGAAATTATTTTTCAATTGAAATTAAGTGAAACAAGCAATAGCCCTAAACCAGACTGCAAGAATTTTAAACAGCAGCAGCAAAATAAAAAAATAAAAACACATTTATTTCTGACTCAAGTCAAGTAAAGATCAATCACAAACACATTACACGCGCACAGAGAGGGAGAGAGTTGTTCATTTGCTGAGAAAAACAGATGAGTTTAACCAGAAATACAAAATCGAAATTTGAAAATTGACTGGGGTTTGTCGAGAGTAAATTTAACCAGAAACACAAGAAAACGAAATCAATTTCAAACGCAATCTCAAGAATTATTGATAGATTGAAGTTCAGTTTGAGAAAGTTACCTTCAGGAAGTGATCGATTATAGGCTGCTTGACAACTGATTCTATTAGCTTCTGAGGCGCAGAGATTTTCTAGAGAGAGAGGGGACCGTTGTTTTTATAGGGAGAGGGTTCTTGAATTTAGAAGAAAAATATGACCGTTGGGACGACAGGTTTGATTACATCTACGTCGTGCTAAACGTCAGCGTTTGAGTTGATTAGATGAAAGTCACAACGGTAACCCTTTTCTTTGCAGGAATTTAATCACGCTATAAATTAGATGATAGTTAGCGAACTTAGTAATTGTATTAGTCAAGAAAATTATCAGGTTATTTGTTTTTATAAAAAAAAATGAACATGGTATTCTTGTTGTGGTACGTTATTTCTTGTAATTTTTTTCACAACATCAACAAACAACTTTGACTATCCAGACTCTCTTTATTTTTGCATTTTAAAATTAATTTTGAAAAAAAATATTTTTTTTGCTTTCAGTTTATTTATTTATTGGTTTTTGGAGATTATTTTGATATATTAAAATTAAAATTAAATTTTAAAAAATTAAAGAAATAATAAAAATCTTTATAATTGATTTTCTTTACTTAATATCTAAAATCAGTTTCTTTTGGTTAGTTTTATATAGATTTTTACACGATACCTCCGCAGAAATTCAGACCTCACAAAAATTAAAGTCTCAACTCAAAATGCAATTTCTGGCCAGGGGCTATAAAAAATGGCCACCGAACACAGTACAACAGGGGGGGGAAGCTTGTTAAAATGGAGGTAAACAGACGAGCAAACCACGTAATAGTTCATTCTAAATCAAAATTCCATGACAAGGAGATTCCCTCTATCACAATCCTACAAACACAACCAGCCTCCATTACATAAAAGCACAAAAGATTCTGTTACACAACAATCCACAGGAGGCGAAAAAGAAAATATGCTTGGAGCATCACTGACTAGGTTGGCTTCCTCATGTTCCGCCCAGCCCTAATCACCTCGTCCACCAGCAGCAATTGGGATGCGATAACAGGCCTGGAAAATTACAGCAAAATTATAGCTGAGTTAGATGTATTAAAAGTTCAGAGCTTAAGAGCTTCAAGGAAGTTTGGCAAAAGTATGCTGAAGAAACTAAAACATAACAAAAACTGGACCAAGGAAAGAGAGATGGGGAGAGAGAGAACAAAAAGGTTTGGAGTTCCTGTGTACCCTGAGTTTATGAGTTGGCGCTTGACAGAGTAGTTGTCGAAGATACCCTCCATTTGAGGATCAAGGGGCCCTCCTGTTTGGAGATTTATTCCAACAATGTTATCCCTGTCATGCTCTCCCTGGATAAACAAGCAAAGAAAATAATTGAATCAGTTCTCTTGTCTTGTCTTTTGCCCCCAAAAATACAAAAGGATGATGCATGGATCCCAGCAATAGTTACCGTAAGAGTGACAATCTCATCTTGAGTGTCTAGCCCAGAATTCTCAGCCAGTGTTTTGGGCACCACGAGAAGGGCATCAGCAAAAGCTTCAACACCTAGCTGAGCACGCTGTTCCAAATTTGCAAACACCAGTTTTAAAATTAACCAGGAGATGGGAAATAACTACTCAAATACAGAAAACAGGCAGACATTTACCCCTTTAACTGTTTTCTTAACTTCATTGATTAGGTGTTTCCTGGCTGCAAATTCAAAAGCTCCTGCTCCCTGAATAAAACAAATGAGACTATCTGAGGGAAAGAAAATCCTGCACGGAATCATATCATTGACAAATAGTTGCTTATTTTCTTCCCAGTCCTCTATACCTCCCTCAATCCCAAGAGTTCAAGTCAAATATTTTCTTCCTAGGATCAAAATATATCAAATTCCATAGCTCCACCATGTGATACACAAATTCCATTCTAATCAGCATCAGAGCAAGATAAATTATAAGTTTATTTGATTGATACCACTCTTGGGCTATTATAAATATTGATTTCCTGTTGAGTCCAGACTTAAGGTACATACAAGAAACTGCTTTTTTTATGAAGCACAAGGCACTTGAGCAGCAACATAACTTGCACATACATATTTCAACTTCCAAAGGCACCAACATAGAGGACAGCTAGGCTTTTATATAAATCAATATATGACAAACTTTAGTTTCATAGATTTCTTCAAGCATAACTTACAAGTACAACAGCTTCATCTTCAATGGTATTTTTTACTGCTCTCAAGCCATCACGGACAGCATCCTTTATTTGGGCAATTGTATGGTCATTGGGTCCTGTAACATCAAAGAAGTCAAGTGGCAATTGATCCCCGCTGAATTGCTCAATTGCAAGAGGATTATACACATCATATAAGAGAAAAACTTGAACATAAACTGAATCCTCCAGCCTGATGGCTAAATGGTCTAATAGAATCAAATAAAACAACCAAACAAAAAATCATTCAGATGGTTTATAGGCCAACTAATAGCAATTAAAACAAATGAAAATGAAAATCATACACAATTATGCAAAGTTAAATGCTTCTATACCTTTAATTAAAATAGTGCAGGAATGGGGGTTCTTTACATTTTCAACAAATGTATACTTCTCTTCACCAAGGATGTGCTCATACACCAGTCCAGCCCATCCAAGGCAGTCAGGAGTTAAACTATCGACAGAATTCACAGCCTCTCCTCCACAAGCCAAAACCAGGCGTTCCATATTTCTCTTCTTTGCTCTTCGAAGAGCAATTATCTAAGAACATGAAAGTAGATCAACCACAATCAAAATAGCAACAACAGGGCAAGCAGGTAGACCAACCACTTTTCAAACTAGCAATAGTATCCTTATATTTATCAGCAGGTACCATGAAAAACAAGGAATCTAATCCAAGGCGAACAAGCCAAGTCTTGTTTGTAACGATATAAAACTGGAGCCACATACAGGGGGCTATTCTAGCCATTTTTCAGATCTAAACTATAATGAAAAACCATTTCAAGTCTCCATTCTCACATCCATAGTTTCATGAGATCAATAGAATACAGAAGCATCAAATGGTCTCTAGCATCCGCTTTTCCAGAATGAGAAAAGAAAAGAAAAAAAATACTGCTGTTGGATATTGTATATTCATCAGCCTAAGCATCTTGCTTGTTTCTTTTAATAATTACTTCATTCAGCATTCAAAATGACTTCACAGCAATAAAAATAGAAAGGCTGTAAGGCTACCAAAATGTGCAACCACTTGTTATCACAAATAACTATTAACAGCTTATGGAATCAGGATCCTACTAAATGTGATTACAACTTTCAGAATCAGTTTGACAAATGTTCTCTTATTAAAACTTATCTTTAAAATTAAGGATTACATGGTCAAGAAAAGAGGATGTACAATTCTAATATTGGCAACGGTATAGCAGACTTTGGTGGGAGTTTAAAAGACAAACTTGCAGTGGATCAAATGGAAATCGTGCAAAAAACAATAAATGTGCTTAACATGGTCATGGTCAATGAACGATAGAAAAATTGGTTTATAAATTTGAGGATGAAGAAAAAAAAAGGGTAAAAACACAAACCCAAGGTTAATAAAGGCGCCCTCTTGGAAGGCAACTCTATTTCCCTAAACAATCCGCCCTATCATAATATTTCCAACAAACAAAAATTGATCTCTGTTGTAACATTTAGCCCCTTATTCATGCCATACACACTAAGAAAACCAAACACATAAGCATGATATGCAGCATACTGATGTGAATTCATGTGCATTACGTAGCTATTTATTGTTAGCATTGGATCACTAAAGAACAGAACAGAACAGAACATAATTGTTCCATGACTTACCCCTGCTCGTGCAAGAAGGTCCAATGATGGAGGATCAATTCCCTTCTGATTGATAACCACAAAATTGTTGTCTGTACCAGAACAAACCTGGAAAACCAAAAGTATAAAAACATTTCAGAAAACCCAACATGTATGGCAGAGACAGTAGCATGAACATTAAATGTATTAAATGTGTCACTAAACCTTATTTTTTAGTTCGATAATTTTTTGAACTCTTTCATCGACCTGACGCCTTTCAGCAGAAACCATTGCCTCCCTCTGCTCTGCATTTGAGTAGAAAAACCCTGCATTTATTTCACTGTGGAGAAAAATATTAGCTTCAAATAAACTGAAACTGACCACAGCTACATCTACAGAGCACTTGATATATCATATTTAGCATCAATTCCAGATTAATTCAAGTTGAGAAGAAGAACACCTTTTCTCATATTCCAAAGACACATTGCCTGTCAAAATAAAACAGTTCTCTGCCCGTCGTTTCATATCGGGATGCCTAGAGCCGTGGTCAAGAACAAGACCTTGAACCTGGAAAGCAAAGCAAGTAAATAGAGGGTCCAAAATTTTATAAAAGTAGAAGAAGATTTATCTACAAAAAACCAAAATTATATCAAAGCAGATAAAGGAAGTACAAAAACTAAAAGTTGTCCAAGCTATGAACTTGAGAGCTTTTGAATTTAAACCAATCATCAATTTCCTGGAAAGCTCACCTAATCCAAAGCACCAGCATTGAGAAATAATTTTGACACAAAGCATTATTTTACTAAATAAAGGTTGAATGATGGGGAAAATGGCAGTGATTCCACTCACTGCCAGTGATAAACAACATCCCATTCAAGATCAATGATTCCATTTCAAATGGAATGGTTGGAGATCTTAGATCCCTCAATCGTGGTCAGGATATCAGGATTTAAAAGTCAATTTTAACACATACCACCTGAAAAATATACCATGGTAATCCAGGTTAAATGAAAAGCGATTAACTTACAAGCCGTGTGTCAACATCAAATTTATGACGCATGTGCATAATCTCCACCATAAATAGATCGATGCCTTCCTCTGGCTTTCGAATACAAAGCACCTGCATAATGCACAATACAGTTAATGCAAAAAAATAAGTCTTCAATATCGTACTACAACATCTTTTCTAGCAGCCTCAAGATATATCAACATAATTGGCTACACTCACC
Organism: Salix suchowensis; assembly: GCA_029030765.1. Lineage (NCBI taxonomy): Eukaryota > Viridiplantae > Streptophyta > Magnoliopsida > Malpighiales > Salicaceae > Salix > Salix suchowensis. The sequence continues at coordinate 4,064,307 of CM054996.1, read as the reverse complement.
GAATTGACGACTATGTCAGTTAACTGATCTGCCAAAGCTTCATGCAGCTGTACAAGAGAATAAGGTCAACTTTAAAAGAGATCCAATCTGGACCTAAAATAAGACTAAGCCAATGAATAGAACTTACCTTCGTTCTTAGGGCTGTTCTAGCAACCATTTTAAGAATTTCCCTGTCAGGTTCATCACCCATGACCACTGGAGTCTTAAATTTTTCAAGAAACTGGAGAGTGGCTCTTTTGGCAATCTCAAAACCATCAACCAATACACGTGGATGCATCCCTGAAGAAAAAAGTACTCCCATGAATAAAACAGGTTACCCTGACAAGCACTAAAACACCAAATGAGCACGTTCAAGATTTTCTGACATGATACTCATGACCACAAACTAAGTGTCCAGAATAAATAAAAAAAATGAATGAACCACCATAGTACAACTATTTTTTCTTCAGAGAAGGTATAAAAACAGAACACATGTCCTAGATGATTAGTTCTAGTGCATTAGATATTTTATCAGAAAAAGGTCAAATACACAAGAATAAGCAAATTTCCATTATTTCCTGTGCAAAACACACAAAAAACATAGATGCAACCCTTGAGCAACACCAGCTTGTTGAACTTTTAGGGCATTAGAATCTTCTAACACTGTTTACTATTCTATCATGTCACAACATGAGTTTCTTTATTCAGTTCGAAACATTTGAAATAATTAGTGTATCAAGAATAGAAGGGAAAACCAAGCACAAAATGGAAAACAACAGAAAACAGAAAACAGAAAACTCAAAAGTATGTGACACAAGAAAGAGAGCCACACAAGTAACTCAAACTAAAGAGCATCACTAACCTTCATCGATGCACCGTTCAGCTTGCTTCATAAGCTCTCCAATAAAAATCACAGTAGACGTCGTACCGTCTCCACTAATATCATCTTGGGCAACAGCCGTCCTTGCAATCATAATGGCCGTTGGATTTTGAATTTGCTGCGACCATCAGAGAAATTCAAGCAAATTCACAATTCCACCAAAAAAACCCAGCAACAAGCACCCGTTGTTTATTCAAAATACCAGATAACACACCTTTGTTTATCAGATCTATCTCAGCATTTAGAATTTCAACTGACACCAAGTTGCTCCTAAAGCTCATTAATTTAAATATGCTAATCACTTAGGACAGAATCACTTCTAAGAAGAAAAATAAAACATGAAACCCTAATTCTGCGAGCAGTGACAAAACATTCAGATCGAGAAAACCTAACGGACGAAAACTAACCATTTCTTTCAAAAGAGTGTTTCCATCCTTGGTCAGCTTTATATCTCCAGCACCACCAACAAGCCTAAAAAAATCACAAAAATACAAAGTAATTAAATCGCAGAAACACAAAACAAATTTCGATAGAGAAAAAAACTAAAACAGCGAGAGGGATACATCTTGATGGTGCCTTTGGGACCGAGATTGGATTTTAGAACATCTTGTAAGCCTTTAGCGGCATTGATGTTCATGTGAAGAGCCGCCGATTTGTTGAGAACCTCCGCATTAGGGTTTAATAGTCTTATCGACATTTTTTTTTCCTTTCAAAATTTGAGAGAGAATAAGTGCGAGTAAGTTTACTGCTGTTCGAGGTTTTAATGGAAGTGAAGAGACGAACTGTCTCTGTGTTGCGTTGTTTGGGGTTTTTTTAGGGCTTTCTGGTGGTTTATGCAATGTTTATTAATATTTAATAATTTCGTTTTAGGGAAAACCTCAAAGTGGTACCGTAACTGTGAATTATTATAAAATGGTCCCTACTTTCTTGAATTCCTTATCAGTCGACAAAAGAAAACTCTAAGAAATATCTAAAAAGCCGTTTAGTATTATAGTATTGGTTATTTCGATGTATTTTTGAATGAAAATTATTTTTAAAAACACGAAGAATGATGCTTTTTATTTTTTTTTTTAAATTATTTTTGATATTAATACATGAAAATAATATAAAAACACTAAAATTTTTAATTTAAAAAAAATATTTTTAAAATAAAGTGACAAACATCTCCTGAAACTTCCTGTTGAGAACACAAGATGCACAACAGAAATGGTCAAATTGACTTATGCGCTATGTGTTCATGTAACTCTTTTTTTTTTCATTGGGATGCTCATGTCTCACTATCTGAGTTGCAGGTATTGATTAAATTTCTTAATTTATTTTAAATTATTTTTTAATATTCTTTTTATATTAAATAAAAATATATAGCAAGTCAAGAATCTAGTTTGAAACCAACGACATCGATGACATGATTAGAAATAAAATTACCATCTGTTGTTCACTCTGACCAGGACAGCATGGAAGATGATGAAGACGACTGGGATTCTTTCCAGTATTTCCCTGCTACAACAGATGCAGCAGGTACTGTTTCAAATTAGAAAATGCTGCACGGGACTGGCCCTGATTTAGAAATCTATCTCGTAAAGGGAGTTGCGAGTCCTAAATCCAAGCTCATCAACAATGGAGGTGATACAACAATGTCGAGCATCAAGAACTGATTTCTGATTATCTAGGGCATGATACCTAAATTGAACCCTGTAGTGATCGGCATCATAATACGGCAGAGGGAGGTAACTATCTTCTGAACGTTTAAGCTCGTACGCAATATGGTTTCTTAATATGGTATCAGAATTTTATTGACTCGGTCATTACGAGTTCAAATCTTATTTTTCTCATTCTATTTGATAAAAAAATAAACACAAAATAGCATGGATATGTGGACAAGTTTCAAGACCAGAGGGTTCTCAGTTGAAGGGGTGTATTACAGAATAATATTAATCATATCCTGAAGTGTTATCTAATAACTTAGCTTAAGCTATCAGGTAAGGCTCTAGTATATGATTTATATTATTCTCTAACACCCAATAGAAGGTGAAGAAGGAGCAGTTTCTAGCAGGGTTGTCAGTTTCGTTTCGTTTGGCCGAAACGTTTCGTACAAGTTAAAAAAAAATGAGACAAAACGGCGTCGTTTTTACCTCGATTTAAATTCCGGCTCATTCCGTATTTTTTGGTCAAATACCGACAAAACATTCCGGTTTCGTTCCGCTCGTTCCATTTCAGCCAAATAGTGTTTTTTTTCTTCATAATACAATATCATTCATATCTCTTAATCCAACCGTTAGATTGATATGAAATTTTATGATAAGTCTCTTGACATATTTATATATATTATGTTAAAATTTCAAGACAATTAGAGAATTTAATGACCTTGCGAGATTAATGATGACATTCTCGTAATAGTATATATGCTCGTAATTTTGTTCAGAAAAATCATTTTATTGTGTCTTTTTTTAGATTAAATTGCAAAATTGTAAATAATTTTATTTTTGGACTTGATTTTTTTTTTGAATTAATATATCTCATTATAAATATTTACATAAACAGTATAGCCCTGAAACGACATGTCAAAACGCTCCAAAAACAAAACACCAACCTAATAAGTATCGACAAGCTTGCTTCAAATTAGGGTCTTTAATTTGTGTACAAATGCTTTCTTACTTTTTCTATGCGTCGAACTGCATCATCTACCCAAGAGAATATAGAAATCTGGCCTGATCTAAGAGATACTGAGAATGCAGAATATAGTAGCAGATCATGAGCAGACAGCACTAGTAGCAGATCATGAGCAGACAGCACGGAGCCCAGGTAATAACATTCATCGTCGAGTTCCACCAGATTATCTCCAACCTGTTGAAGATCATGAGCGGATCGAAGTAAAATATAATTAAACAGGACCATGACCAGCTGAAGGGTTCTCCAGACCAGCAGAATGCTATTCCAGGATCATAATCAAACACTCTGCCTGCAGAAATTCGTGCATTTTCCAGCTGGGCTCGCAATATAATCTAATGATTGTTGAATTCTATCTGTTGGGTGATTTGAAACGGGCATGGTAGTAATTTTGTGAGATTAAATTGTTGAAACTCGGATTTTTTCATGAAAATTGCCCGGAAAACAAACAATTCAAAGTTACAGACACAAAGCATAGAGCTATTGTTAACAATTTTCTTTTTCTATACTGATTTTAATTATCATCTGCGTGGAAAACCATGCTAGATGACATCTTAGATACTTGTGTTCTCTCTTTTTAGTTTCTAGGTCTTTCTCCTCTTGAAATTTCAAGATCGAGACTTCCTAGTTATCCAGCCATTGGAGCTTTGCTGAACACAAGTTTAGTACAGTTTCTTGCTCAAATGAGTATTTCAGAGTCTTCTGCAAATTTGCCTTGCATGGCTCTTGCCGTATCTTACCTGCAAAAAAAAATTTAAGAACATGGTCACACCACATATCAAATGAGAGGATATATATAGAATTAGCTGATATGCAATTCATTTTTCTCCTTAGAAGTAGTTTTCAAATCATTGATCAGGGGACTAAACGAACGGAGAGGATAAGATTAAAAACGAACAATATAATTACGAAAATAAATAAATAAATAAATAAGGAATTATTCCCGAGGACCTTAAAATCACCTGCCTTTTCTTCTTCTTCTTCATCTTCACCTTCTTCCGCCTTCGTATAGAAGAGAAGTGTTCAAAAGAACTGAGTGGAGATGAACTGTTCATATGTTGAAGCATGAGGAGCTGTGGGCCTCTATTTATAGACTTTTTGGGATTGCACAATTTTATAAAAGGTGAAATATAGATACGGATAACACTATTATCATTTTTTTTAATTTGTATTTTATTTTTAATAATATTATCATTCTTATAATTATAACTATTATTATTATTATTATTACTACTATAATTAATATTATTATTACTAATAATATCATGACTATTATCATTTATCACTCTTACCACTATTATAATTACTATGATTATAATTATTATAACCACCAATCATTACTATTACTACTATTTTTTTAATTATATATGATGTGAACATCAATGAATAGTATATAAATAAAAAGTTTAGAAGTTATTTTCAATCAATCTTTCCCCCCTAATATTATCACTGTTTGTCCAAAAAAGCAAAACATAAGTTGAAAAGATAATAAAAATTCACTTATAATTAAGAAATTAAGGATTCAATTCAATTCAATTTAATTCTTTTTCCATTACTGTATGTTTTTCTTGGCCTTTGTTTAAGCTTTTTTAGAGTTTTTAATAGTCAAATAAATTATAAATAGTTTTTTATATATTAATTGTATTATGGATAAGGTATTGAAAATAATGATAATGATTATTTTTAAAGTATGTTTTCTTAAAAATATGTTAGGCTAATTATATATTTTGATATTTATTTAATATTAACACATTAAAATATATATATATAAATATATATATAAAATGAACTAAGATTTTTTTAATCTCAGTGTTCTGAAACACTTTTAATATAATAATATCAAGAATAAATCTTAAATAATAATAATAATAAAATTATTTTCTTTCTAAATAAAAATTACTTTAAATTAAGAATTTATCAGGCCACACATTAACAAAATAGATGGAAAAAAACACAATGATAATAAATCACTAACAGCAGAACATTTATTATACGTGCATAAGAGATAATTTCACTCTCATTTCACACCACCAAAACTAAACTTACATTGTTTTTTACCGCAAATTGCATTTAATACAAAGATAAATAGTAATGAAAATTTAAAGTCAAAATTAATAGTATAGATATATAAATACGAATAAAAATAAAAACTATCCCAGAAAAACCATTAAAATTGAAGGGATCAAAATTAAGAGAAGAAGAATAAAGATTAAAATAAAAAATAAAATAAAAAAATAAAATAAAATTATCCCTGCAGCGGAGTGCATGCTAAATGATTAGTTTATTTATATAACTTCATCCATGGCCATTTACTCAATACTTCATCCATGGTCGTACTGTGATCTTGAATTTTTCTCTTATTTTTTGTTAGATTATAATGATATTAAAAATTAAAAAAATAAATAGTTTAAAAAAAACAATTTTTATTGAGGTCTATAATGTAATTATTGCTGTCACCAATGCTTTGTCCTAGAAAGACAATATGAAAATTGGTAGATGATTGAGGTTGTTTTTAAAATTAAATATATTAAAATAATATTTATTTAACAATTATTTTTAATATCAGTACTTGAATATGTTTTATAAATATTAAAATATTTAATTTAAAATATTTTTTTTTAAAATATTTTTGAAATGAAATGATAAAGAATTAAATATGACCGATTATTGCCATGTTTGGTGTGGAAATAAAGTCCAAAAGCGGGTTAGGTAAGCAAATATCATAAATAGAAAAAAAAATTGTAATTATTGCTGTTACCATCGCTTTGGCCTAGAAAGACTCTATCATCCATTAGTGCCATGTTTGTTGCGGGAAAAAAGTCCAGAAGCGGGTTAGGTAAGCAAATATCATAAATAAAAAAAGAGGAGAGGGAGAGACTACGATCATTGGACACGAAGAAACTAATCAGCTTGGTTGCATGGTTGACAGCAAGAAAATGATAGGTAAAGAGCAAGAGACATGGATTTGAATTCAAATTGAATAAAAAACTTAATTCAAATACATTTTACGGTTTTAATTTTAATATCCTAAGTTAAAGGTATTTTAAGTAATTTCCATATCAGTTTTATCTAAAATATTCTTTATATAAAAAAATATTTGAGATAAATTGCACTTGATTTGTCTATAAATAGACAATAAAGATATCAAATAATAAAAAAAAAAATTAACCACACTCTCAAATACTAAATTTAGAGACATGAATTGGGCTTACAGATTATTTAAATGGGCTTAGCTTTTGGGCATGTAACTTTGCATGCCAAATTAAAGCCCATAAAATATCATTACATTACTTGTGAGTTTGACCTTGAATTTCAGTATCTCAAAAGAGAAATTGACGAAAACCAAAAAAACATTTTTGTACAGAATCATTAGTGTATCATCTTTTGATGTTCAAGTTAGCCTTCGGCTAGAAGGGATTGAGTAGCTTCGTTGCATGGATGCATTTAGGTTCTTATCTCTATATGTTTATTTAATTTAATTCCAGTTGGAGTAAAATCCATTACATCTCGGTAATAAGAACTTGTTTTAAACTCTTGGGCTGATAATGGGCCTTGAATGACCAATCAGAAAATTATTTTCTCTCATTCCACACATATAATCTTTAAAAATCGAGCTTGAATTAGATGGTGGTTTTTGTTTTTGCCTCTTCAAACACCTTGAGATGCACTCTCCATTTGATTTCATGTTTTCGTCTACAGATCCAGGATTGATAATGTCAGTGGTATGGATTTTGTCAAATACCAACCTATCTTTTGATTCAGTACTTTCCTCTCAAGCTTCATATATCCTTCGAAGTTTATGATGTTGAACAAGTACATGATGATGAAAGAATATTTTAAAATTTTAAATTCAACGACAATCAGATTCTAGTAGTTCGGGTGTTGAAGTCGGAATGATATGAAACTCGTATAGTTAATGTGTTTCGACGAGTGCGTCAATAGTCAAAAGCTTTGGTATTGAAGCATACAGTTTTTGCCGAGTTCTATCATTTAGGCTCTAAAATCATCTTTTTGTCATTTTAGGAAAGTTTTATTTTAGCCATAATTTTTTATTTCCAAGTCAGAATTGACTTTCGTCACTCCGACTTGCTAAGGATTTCTAGCAGTTTTGATTTCTGCAATTATTCAGTTTTGCTATTTTTGATAATTTTTAGTAATTAGTCCTATTTTCTTGTCCAACAAGAATTAGGCTGGGTTTTCTCTTTAAATATACTTGTAAGCTTTTTGGCCGAACTCAATCAGCTATTCAACAAAATTTTGAATTTTCTTGAGAGTTTCTCATATTTCTGGTGGATTCCAGAGTAATTTACAAAATATTGACGCGAGTCGTATTTTTTTTTTTGTGTTTTTCGCTGCGTTAGGTGTCAACAACCCATCAAATCATTCACAATCCCTTATCCATGACTAGAATCACCGTGACCATGTTGCTCATTTTCCAGAGATTCATATCTTGAGAGTTCAACTGCAACTCTTGCAGCTTGTGCTGCATAAACTGCCGCTTCAAAAGCCTCCAGAGCCGCAGAAGCTACGTCTTTGTATTTCCTTCCTCTCGATGATCCGTACAGCTCCTCCTCGCGAAAAACGTTTGGCTGTTGCTGCTGGTGGTGGTGGTGGTGCTGCTGCTGGTGGTGGTCGACATGGAAATTTTCCTGAAACCAACAATGACTGTTAAAACTCAATATTCCATAGAAAATTGTATTCATTTTGTAATGTAGAAGATTCGTACTTGTGCACCCACAGGATCATCTTCCAACAAATTCAGGATGATTCCATTCTCAGTTGCAATGCCCTTCAGCAGTTTCTTTCTGCTTTCCAGGCTTGGTTGCCTTCCTGAAAGATTTTCTATAATCTAAAACAGCAAAAGAAAAACACAGTTAAATAAGATCTGAGAAGAAAATCTGGTACAATTTAATCTACAAAAATTCAGCTGTTTACATAAGAATTCACCCCGCAGTTGCTGCGCAACTCAACAGCACCAGCAGCGAATTCTTTTCCAAATCTTGATGCGAAGATCCCACGAATCTCCTGCAACTCTGGAAACTCACCGCATCTGGAAGATGCAAAGATCAGGCTCGATACTGCCTCCTTGAGCTCATCAGGACACTCTCTATGTAAAAAACGGCAATCCATAGAGATTAATTATATTTAATCTAAGAACAAAGGAAACAAAGTTTTCAAACCCCGTGTCGCCACCGCAGAAAATGAACATAATTAATGAAATTCAAGAAACTGACCTGTTTTTCTGAAGTTGAACAACTCTATCGACCAGGAAATGTATGTAGTCCTCCATCATATCAAAAGCATCCGCCATGCCCTGATCCTTGATGACATGCTCAACCTGCCGAGCAAACTCCATCACACATCAAATATACAAACAAAGAAAGATCAGAGAAGCAGAAAGTAAAGGGGGTGTCAAGAATTTACGCGAAGTAGAGCTCTTTCTTGATATCCGAGGTTGAGGAGCTGAATAACATCAGACTTTGCAAAGGAAACCCTGACTTGTTTCCGGTTCTTGAGGATGGCGATCCTGGATATTGCTAGTTTTGCTAGAGAACTGAATTTAGAGGTGTTGAATTTCCTCGGGAAAAGAGCATCCAGTTTCTTTCCCATGTTTCGCACTCTGTAATTTGCTGCTGCTGATCTCAAACACCCCATGAAAAGCCTGAAGAAGCAAAACCTTATTCAGAGAAGTTTAAGGAGTAACGAAGACCGTGAAAACTGCTTGATACAAATTGTATTTCATGTTTGATACGTGTCTAATCTGTGGTGAGTTTCCATCACAGTCAACGTCTCAGTTTACAGGGCGTCTTATATCTATATAGAATAATGTAAATTATATTCTTAGATTTATCTAATAATAAGTTTTCAGATGAGATGATTTTTAGTGATCATGAGTTTGAATCTCACCAATCTCATTGTATTTGATAAAAATCAAACACAATATAATATAGGTTTGTCCAAATTTTCAAGTTCAAAGAGTTTTTATTTAAGAAAATATATTAGAAAATAATATAAATTATATTCTTGAAATTTTATTTAATAAATTAGATTTTTAAATGAAATAATTTTATTAATAGCTATTAATTACATCAAAATTGATAAAAGAGATTTTAACCGTTCTCGACAATGATTAGTTTAAATTGGACAAAGATATTTTGATTGGTTCATGGCGGCTTACGCTTCTTTTTTTTTCTAGAAGAAAAATGATTCGGAAAACTATAAACAATAATTAAAATAGAGATATTTTATTTTTATTAATATTTTTTTTGAAACAATTGTTTTTCTGTTGGCCATGACCCCCTAGGGTGTAAAGGCCAGGGCAAGGAAAACTACAATACAAAACAACCTCAAGAAAGACCAACACCCTTTCTTTCTATATTTATCTTAGCATGTGTCAGCCAAGGACAAAAATAAAATAGAAAAAATAACTTATTTTGATGTATTTTTAAATGAAAAATATTTTCAAAAACAACTTTAACCACACTCTTAAACAAATATAGTGTAACTCGAGGATTGAAAATGTGAGGCAAGCTAAGACTAGGAAGGACCATGCAAACAAAGAATTCATAGACGAGGACCTAAGAATCAAAGTAGAGTTTAATAGTTTGAGCTAGCCTATCAAGAATGTCTGAAACATACCATGGACATGTCTGAAACTTACTCTGTGTCACTGTCTTGACTTCTGAAGCCTGTGGAGTAACACACAAACTAAAATAATTAGTGAAAGCAACATTTAATTGAAATGGTCAGAAACCTTCGAACTGAACCAGAAATAAATGAGATGGTATTGAATACTCTACTCTGCCTTCCCTTTCCAAAGAGACGTTAAGTATATAAGAACCCTTTGTGGTAATCCAGGAGCCAAGTAGGCATCCCCTGAGTAGAAGTCTAGTCTGTTCATTTCTCATATTAAATCCCCAAGTTGTATTTGTTTATTTGCCGCCATGAGAGCAAAATATGTGCAACAGTTTGTGTAGCTTGGTGGTCTTTGAAATAATGAAATTCATCAGTGGTGGGTTCTACTTTATGGTAGATTTCATGTTATTTTAACTAGATTTATGGTGAGTTAGGTTCACTGGGATAAAAAAGATTAGAATTCGGGTATGAGTTCGTGCAGGAATAAAAACACATCACTTTAAGGTATAATTGTCAATTTCGTTCTGTTTTGGCCGAAACGTTTCAAACCAGTTAAAAAAACAAGACAAAACAGTATTATATTTACCTCGATTTAAATTCTGGACTGTTCTGGATTTTTCGGTCAAATACCGGCCGAAACGTGCCCGTTTCGTTTCGGCCAAATAGTATTTTTTTTTAAAATAAAAAATTATTTTACAATATTAATCATATCTCTTAATTGAACTTATTAGATTAAGATGAAATTTTACTAGGAGTCCCTTGACATGTTTATATATATTACGTTAAAATTTCAGAGCAATCGGGGAATGTAATGACCTTGCGAGATTGATAATGATATTCTCATAATATTATTTATGTTCATAATTTTGTTTAGAAAAATTATTTTATTGTGTTTTTTAGATTAAGTTGCACAATTCTAAATAATTTTATTTGTAGATTTGAACTATTTTTTAAATTAATATATATATATATATATATATATATATATATATATATATATATATATATATAACCCAGAAATAGTGTGCTGAAATACTTTAAAATTAAAATATTTTATTTTAATTAAAAAAATAAAATATTAATCAAAACGGTGTTGACAATTTTGTTGTATAAAAAAAAATGGAGGGCAACTTACCTTCGAGAATTTAATGAACGACAAAGCCTCGGCATACAGTATGAGCGAATGGCGTGAGGGATCGAGGCCAAATTAAGAAAGAATTAGCACTGGAAAGAAAAGAAAATGGAACTTTTCGACAGACAAATATCTGTTATAAAAAGCAAAACCCAAACCCACCTAAAAGGAATTGGAAGGGTTGACTAATTGTACCTCCCAACTTGGCAACGTGCATGCACCAGCTATGGAAGGGTTGACTAATTGTACCTCCCACCTTGGCAACGTGCATGCACCAGCTATCTGATTAGTAACTTGCTCTGGTTTCGGATCGTAAGGATGAAATTGTTTTTTAAAATAATTTTTGTTTAAAAATATATTAAAATAATATATATATATATATATATATATATATATATATATATTATTTTTTTTAAATTATCCTTAATCACATGAAATTAATTTAAAAACACTGATTTTTTTTTTAATTTAGAGTAAAAATAAAAAATTATCGAATTTTTTTTCAAAAATATTTTTGAAACAAATTAACAAACACCCCCTTCTTCCTTAGTAGCCTTGACTGAATCGAGGCAATATACAAGCACAAGGAAATATAAGCAAACAAGAGCTCTCAAGTTTCAACTTTCAGCATTGAAACGATGCGTTCAGACTCCTAAATACACACTGCAGATCATCGGAACAAAGGAAAATCAAGCCTAAATAACGTAGTCAAATTTTCTTACAGCTTCGTCTTTGCAGAGATACGGGTATGGCATGGCAAAATTTTCATATAAAGCGTGCTCAAAATTGCAATGCATTTTGTTCTCGTGACTCTGTTCATGGCTGAAGCAGGTCCAAGAAAGTCAACTGGAGCTTCTTGGAAACTACTTCCATACGCCATTGTTTACAGAACCAAAGCATGTTCAGACTTGGGATGGTAAATTAAAGATACCATAAACATTCTGGTTAGGGATAGAAAAAAAAAAAGGCACTTGGGTCCAACTCGATGAGCTAGCAAAATGCAGCTGAGGGTCACGCCAATGCTATAGATCCCAGCAACATTTAGCTCTATCAGAGTGGATTCATGTCATTTTAGGAATAATCTAGACCCTTTGATCTAATCATGCTGTTCATTTTTTGACCACCGAGCATTCATTTTAAACACCCATTGCATTTTGACCACTGATTCAGCATATATGACTACCTTTCTACCCCCTTTTTATTTAAATTATCATAAAACAAATCCAAATATAGCAATGATTGGATGAAAGCTCACTTGTGTTGAGAGCCAACGAGATTTCATGCCATCCCTCCTGTGCCAATCATCTTCAGTGTTGACTTTGTGAGGGAGAAATTTATATGCGCATACCGAAAACTTGAACAACAAATTTGAGAGCACCATAACAAAAGGCCACAGATGTCCTACGAGTAGATGGATGCTTCTGTGGTATTAGAACAAGAGATCCACGACTGTGAAAGTGAGAATGGATAGAGAAAACCAGAATTCCCATATTCAAACACAATTATACAATTATGCGTTTCTGATATTATGATAACTGAATATTCAAAACAACGAAAGCAGAAAGTGCTATGTTTGTCCATGGATAAAATGGGGACATGAACATTTTGACGGTCTCTGCTCACGAGGTTCCACAAGGTAAAAACAGTTTAGGACAGGACACAACTAGACATGAGAAATACTTGTTTCATTCATCGAACTCGTGCATGTGATCTAATAGATAGTTGGCTGCGAGCTCTTCATTCTTGTTGCATGCAAAGAACACCTCCAATACCAAGGCTCGATCGAAGCCCATTGCTACAAGCTGCCAAATTGACGTTGTCAATGTAGACCAGGGAAAAAATAGTTTAGATCATAGGAAATTAGAGACTTATAAGGGCTTCTGCTTTTCTGCATGCTCTTGAGCATCAAGAGAGAAAAAAGGAAGGAAAATATGATCTCACTAAATGCACAACTTCCAAGGACATCACATAGCCATGGAAGTAAGTTTTTAGAGAAGCATGCAATAGACAGTTCAAGGATTTCAATGCATGTGGCATATGCCATGACCACCTAGCACCTAGAGTGCAAATCAAAGATTAACAGCAGCAAAGAAGAACAAGAAAAAGGAAATCAAATATCAATCAAATTTAGCAGATGCTGTCCCTGCAGTACTTTTCAAGGCATGCATGGAAAATGAGCGACCAAGATAACTTCAAAACTGTGACTTGGCTACAAACTTTAAGTGATAAATGAAACGCAGCATCAATAGTCAAAGAAATATAGTGTCAGATGATGAACTTACACGTTCAATTGCCTCACGCTCCTCGGGGGTGACAGTCACTGCTTGTGGCACCGCAGAAGCCAATTGGCCAAGCACATTCCTGATTATCCACAGATAGAAGCAATTTAGTATCACATGCAGGGAATTCTGAGCATATAATTCCAAAAACAGATGCATCTCACCCCTCTCCTTCAATGGGTTCATTTATCAAGCGCAAGAAATCAGGCTGATGCTCTTGAATGAGCCGCATCAGGTGTGGATTTTGCTTTCCTAGTTCCTGAAGCATAGGCTGCAATACATTAAAAGCCATTGATCATCTGTAGGTTAGCACCTTAAAGTATAGCAAGAAGGAGAAAAAAAACACATGAATTGGGATCCTACTAAGTACCTGTAGGATTTGAGGGTTTGCTTGCACCATAGCTCGCAAGGCTTGGAACTGAAATTAAGGAGAGGGGGGTTATGAAAAATTCAAGCAAATTAGTGACCGTTACACAAATAATAAAAATCTAAAATACCTGTTGGCTGTTGCGTAAGAAATCCAAGTTGCCTGCACCAGCATTAGAACCAGTACTGGGTAGGCCCTAGTTCCATAACAATGATATTTGTCAGCTGAACCACCCTAATGGGACCTACAAACTACAGATAAAAGAAATACATACCTGTGGAAAGAGATCTAGTGGATTTGCATTTGGTCCGCCACTAATAGGTGCAGCTGGTTGCTGAGCCTGAGGTGGAGGATTTACAGCATCACCACTTGCTGGACCTTGGGCAACTGGTGGAACCTCAGCTTGTTCTGGAATACCCTGATATTACAATCCAAATACTAAAATGACTACCACCATACTAGTAAACAAACAAAACAAAACAAGTGAGTAAAATACACTTGCAGCCAACTAAAATATCGCAAAAAGAAGAAGAAATGTTGACACTTATCAATACAAAAGTGTTGATCTCATTATCATTAATTAACATAACAAAATGTTAATGCTCTTATTTCAAGCACATAAGCCATATACACATAAAGGGGGATTATTGCCAAAGTATAGGTCTTGGGCTGGGCAATACATTGTTGGTAAGGCTTAACATTAAGCAGATATTCCTATTAAGGTTCAACAGTATTGTCCACGAAAAGACATTGAGAAGATGGGAGGAGGAGCTCAAGATGAACAAATAATATCAAAGATTAGACAACACATACCAACACTTTTCAGTTTTCAATTAGAGAAGAAAAATGAATGCAGCTGAGAATAAACTAGATCTTGTCACCAGGTTACAGAATTATGGGCCCACAATTGTTCAATGACTTACCGAGTATAGATAATCAACAGCTCGTTCAGGGTTGTTGAATGCAGCACGTAGAGCACGAACAACAGTCTCTCGGTTCCAACTTCCTCCACCCATATCAAGAATCTGTTGAATGGTTGCTTCTAAGTTACTTCCTGCAACAAGATTTGAAGCTGCTTGCCCATACATGTCTGCATCTGAACTGCTACAATAACAAGAAAATCACCAAATATATAAACGTATAATAGTAGAATCTCTGATTCTGAAGTGCTTCAATGACAAGAAAAGAAAAGTATTACATAACAATGGGAATGCATCAGGTGTTCAAATTGCTGTTAATCATTTAACTAGCTCAAGGCCAATTGGTTAAAAACTAGTAAAAGAAAATACTCACAGAGCTGAAATATCTACAGCCGGACTGGATTCAGCAGCAGACTGTGGCCTGCATGATTCACAACTTCAGAACAGGATACAAACCCAAGCGATGGCAGCAAACGCAAACATATTCTGACATTGGAGCAAAACACATAAAATAGTAGAAAAAGGCAGTAAATTCAAAACCCACAATGCTACAGCTGGGACAGCAGCTGGGACAGCAGTTTGAGATGTTGCTGATGGTTGGGTCACATTGGAAGGCAAAGAACTTGCAGGTTGAGCCTGTGAGCAAGCAGTTGTATTAGTTTACCTCAGACAGTGACTTAACAACAGAAATTGAATCATATTGCTAGCAGAGCATTTGCTATTGCTTTTTGTCGCGAAAATAATGAAAAGTAGAAAGAAGGATGCAAAAACGTTAAAAAGGGATCCTCTTGCTTGATCAGGATATCTAATAAATGGGAGTTTGTTAAACCAATAACATTCAAATGCATGTATAAATCTTGGTTGAGTGTTATTTCTTGGAGAGTTATTTGAAGATCAAAGTCACAATTAGATATTAGAGTGTCCATTGCTGGTGGGATGCTGGGGGTATGACATAAACGATTGATAAAATTCAATAATAGTGAACAGTGTGCGGACATTGTTCTTGGGGCGTGCTTTACGGAATTAGCATGGATTGTGGCTGTCACTTGGATCATGTCAGACACAATGGAACTAGATCTGAAAGTTTTAAGCGGCAGGAATGGAGAGTTTTGCGGAGGCAAAAGAGACCTTTGCATTCCACCATCTTAAATGGAAGCAATAAAAGAGCATTTGATGGGGAAGAATTGGACTGGGGCATTGTAATTTCAGCATAAAGAAACTACTTTTGAAACTGTAGATAATCTGATACAGCATAAAAATCAGAGCACAACGAGTGTCTGAGTTAAGCATAATAAATCACGCAAGCCAAAAATATCTCTTCATAAAAGTTAATAAACGAATGTTCCTTTAAATTCTGTGACCAAACAAATAAATGTAGAGACCATTTTACACTTACTTGGGTTGGTGGTGCTGCTGTTGCAGTTGAGGGTCCGCCTGATGATACCTTACTCTACACATGTTTGGGCATATGCATAAATCAGCAAGCTTAATTTACAAAATTTCTGGCATCATGCTAAATAAAAGTGCAATAATGTCATTGATTTCACAAATCAGACAATGTGACTGCAATAAACTACATTGGACTTAAAATGGCAAATCTACCATCATTTTTCATCACTATGACGATGAAATTTACCATGTAAAAATATACATGAGTAGAAAGGCAGCCTTAGGCAGCCCCCAGTCCAGCTGTCCACTATTACTGTACCACATTTGATACTTAAAATTCCATTTCTGGAACTATAAAAATTTCAAACATCACTAAGGAATTCATATGCACCATTAGATAAGTTCAGAAATATACATTTGGTGTTGCTGCTGTTGCAGTTGAGGGTCCACCTGACGATACCTTACTCTACACATAATTGGGGCACAAATCAGTAAGCCTAATTTATAAAATTTCTGGCATCACATTAAATGAAAATGAAAATGAAATATTATTGATTTTACAAATCAGACACCGTGACTAAAATGAACTACATCGAACTTAAAATGGAAAATCTACCATCATTTTTCATCACTGGTGACAAAATTCACCATGGACAAATATACATAGCAGGAAAGACAACCTTAGGCAGTCCCCCAATCCAGCTGCCCACTATTACTGTACCACATTGATACTTAAAATTCCATTTCAGGGACTATAAAAATTTCAAACATCACTAACGAATTCATATCCACCATAAATAAGTTCAGAAAAATACATTTGGTGGTGCTGCTGTTGTGGTTGAGGGTCCGCCTGATGATACCTTACTCTACACATGTTTGGGCATATGCATAAATCAGCAAGCATAGTTTATATAATTTCTGGCATCACTCTAAATGAAAGTGAAATAATGTTATTGATTTTACAAATCAGACAATGTGACTAAATAAACTACATTGGACTTTGAATGGCAAATCTACCATCATTTTTTATCACTATGAGGACAAAATTTACCATGTACATCTATACATTTGTAGGAAAGAAAGCCTTAGGCAGCCACCAGTCCAGCTGTCCACTATTATTGTACCTCATTTGATACTTAAAATTCCATTTCACAAGCTATAACAACTTAAAACGTTACTACGGAATTCATATATGCCATTAAATAGGTTCAGAAAAATACATTTGCAGCGCAGAAACAGCAAATTACTTTACGAGAAAAGTCTGAGTAAATGAATGTCAGCATTACATCGCTGGTAATTTTCATCGAAGGGCTAATGAACCCAACCCTTGAGGTACAACAATACAACCTTAACAGATGCACTGTAAGAATACCAAAAGAATATCAATAATAATATTAAGCTTCCTGTATTTCTTCATAGGCAATAAACCAAAATATGCATAAGTCACAAAACAAACCCAGCCAGCACCTCTCTTAGCTATTGTTGTTTCTATGCAAAATGAGAGATAAGGAAACACCCCTACCCAACAAACCACGCCAAATATAGAGCCAGTTCGGGAAAATTTTCACCATCTTGGCATGAAAAACAGAGAATTAAACAAGCAAGCAATAGTACTTTTAGTGTATAAATTTCAAAGTTCTCTAAGTGCATCTAATGAACATGACCAATCTTCCAGCACAATGACTAATTGTTGGCTTTATGCTGTTATGTATATTCGGAATTCTCATCATCTCCTTCCATTTAAAAATCTTCCTTTTATCACTAAAATTAAGAACAAAGGCAAGAAAACTCACCTTGCTTAACATAACAACAATAAAGCTATTTTCAGCAACTTTACTTTCATCCAATGTTGTATCGTCTTTAAGCACTTTCCCTTGATAAATGAGCATCTGCTGCGCCGCCGGATAAACATCCGCCCCCTGTACACTCTCTATGTTTTTCTTCACTTCAACCACCTAAATTAAATTAAATTAAATTAAATTAAGAAATAAAAACTACTAAAGTTAAACTAGACAGCTGAAAGAACTGGGGGAAAAAAAGAAGTAAGAGCCTGGGTAACCTAGAAAAAAATTCGAAAACAATACACCAAATTGAAATTGAATACTGAAATTAATCCCTAAAACAGGAGTTAATAATCCATAATCAGTATAATTAGCGTGAGAATCGAAGAGTTGAAGCGACGAGAGGAAGATGAATTACCGTATCTTCAGGTTTGACTTCGATCTCGAAGTTAGTACCCTTCAAAGTCTTTACAAAAACCTTCATTATCTTGAATCTGAATTCGTCGATTCCTCTTCGTCGGGTGAACACTGATCTCCGGTGGCCGCCGGATAGAGAGAAAAAGAGTAGAGGAAGAGGCAAAGTAGGAGTCGATGAGAAATTAAAGTGTGGGCTTTGGTTTTGTTGATATTAGCTGGACGAACGAGTGTAGGGGTTGAGTAACGGCTATGTTTATTTGGGAAACGGTGTGACACTCAATTATTTAGCGGCACGTGTAGAAGTTTGGGAATTGTGCAATGTGTTGTGTTTCTATTGGATAGTTAAGAGAGAGAAAGAGAAGAAAAATAGGGGATGTAGACGTGAACGGAGAGCGTAGAGAAGTAAAGAAAAGCCGAGTTAGGTGTAGATCTAATAAATTTGTAAAATTAATATTTTTTATGATTCAGATAAAAATAATATGTTATCGATTGTTGGGACTTTTAATATTTATTCCAATATTACACAAACAATAAACCGCGTGGGTTTTCCACTGTTCAGTGCACTGTGCACACAGACACAGTGCACTGTGGATTGCAACAGTGGTGTTTTTTTTTTTTTTCGTTTCTTTTTTTTGCTTTTTTTTTTCTAATTATTCTTTTTCTTCTTTTTTTCTCCGTTTTTTCTTCTTTTTATTTTTTGACTTTTTTTGTATTTTTTACTTATTATTTTTTTCATTTTTTCTCATTATATATATTTTTTTCTACTTATATATTTTTTTGGTTTTTTGTTTTTTAATAATCGGGGTGTCCGAGCTTACTTAAATGCACCACGATTAATCTCCATATCCAAATTTTATTGATAACCAGGGTGTCCAGGCCAACTTATGCATACCACGACAATCCCCAGACCCACATTTTTTTTTCTAAAATGTTTTCCTGCTGATACATTTTTTTTTATAATTTTTTTATTCACTTATATATTTTTTTATGACCTGGATCTCCGACCAGCTTAGGCACACCACGACTAATTCTTGGGCCTAATTTTTTTAAAAAAAAAACAATATGGATTGCCACAATGCTTTCACGCTTATACTTTTTTTTTTGTTTTCTTTCGCTTATACATTTTTTTGTAACCATGGTCAGTCAGCTTAAGTTCTTTTTTTCACTTATATTTTTTTTTTATAACCACGATCTCCGGGCCAGTTCAAGTGCACCACCACTTCTTTTTTTTGATAATCGGGGTATCCAGGCCAGCGTGGACACACCATGACTAATCTCCGAACTAATTTATTATTTTTTTTCTTATACGTTTTTTTTGTTCACTAATCTCCGAACCAATAATAATGATAATTTTAGTGATTATTTTTTTTATTAAAATCTTTTGATTTTTTTAAATATTTTTCTGAAATTTTAATTTATATCAATGATCATTTTAAAAGTAATATTACTCTATTTTTCTCTTTATTCGTTTTTTTTTGTTTTCTGTTTCTTTATTTGTTCTCTAGATTATATGATTTTATTATTTATGCAATAATAATGATAATTTTAGTTATTGTTTTTTTATAAAAAAAATCTTTTGCTTTTTTTTTCATGGAAATTTAATTATTTTAATTGTTTTGGAAGTAATGTTAGTAATAATTTTAGCTTTAATAGCAATGATAATGTCAATAACGTCGAGATGAATTTTTAATCTATGTTTTCATCTCTTTGTTGATAGAAAATTAACAACTTATTTTTTTTATTTGATTATTGTAGGTATTTTCACAATTTATATTTTATTTTTGTTTGATTTAAAATGAACTAATCTTAATACAGTGAACTTAATAATTCAGATATCCGAGTTTTCTTGCTTTTTTAATGATAATGATTAATTTATGCTGATTATTTCATTTGAAACTACTAAACAGATAAATTTATATCGATTTTAAATTCATATATTTTATAAAAAACTTTCACTTGACATGAATTCTGCACAAATTTATTATTTTAGCTAAATTTATATTATAATAAAAATTACACACAATTAATATTTTTTACATTGAAAAAAATATTATGCCGCCCGCGGCGAAGCGCGGGGGTATTGTCTAGTATTAGAATAGATGAGGTAAGAATTTTTTTTAATTGAAAGCAATTCTTTCTAAGACATTTATTTTACTTTTTCTTAAAACTTTACAATTAATATTTTGAATTTATGTGATATTTAACTTTAATTATAGTTAGATTTTTTAATTTAAATAGTTTTGTTTGGTATTAAATAAAATTAAGTTATAGTGAGACCCAATTGCGTTAAAAAATATGATATAGTTAGATACAAGGCTAAAAATGATATAATTTTAAAAAGAATTAGCATAATTTATGGAATGAAAATACCATAATTTTATTATAAAAAAATAAAACACAAAAAATAATTTAAAAAATTAATGCTTAAAGACTTTTATTAGAAAAGAGCTACATAATGAAAATACACATTTATGTTTTTTTTTTGGATAATTATATTGCAAGTATGACTTCAAAGTAAACTTCTAACATAATAAAAATATATGTCAATGTTACAAATATTTTTTATAGTATCATGATTTATTTTAATTTAGTAGCACAAAGAAGCTATTTACAATTTATTAAAAAAAAATAAAAAATACATTTAAAATTGATAAACTATGAAAGAGTTATTAATGCTAAATAAAGACTTAAATGAAATACTATTTTTTTTTTTGGTAGAAACCATCCGGTAATCCGGCCACTGCCGACTAATCCGGATTCGAGCCGGGTAGGACCCTTAAGGGCGGCAAAGCTCTCCCAAGCGAGTTTTAAAGCAGCTGCATACCCAAGGCTCGAACTCGAGACCTTGGTTAAGCTGGGAGGACCCCCTACCAGTCCACCCACGCCCCCGTTGGTATGAAATACTAAATGTTGTCTCATGAACTAGGTTAAGAAAAAATACATGAGGGTAAAATTAAAGAAGTCAAAATGATGAAAATAAAAACAAAAAGAAAGAGAGTAGGCTCTTTATTGTCAATATAAAGAGTTGAAACGCTATAACAAACTTTAATTCTTTTAGTTGTGTAGTTAATAAAACTAGACATATAAAATATAATATCTAAGTGCTTGTAAATGTGTTTTTTTTTAAACAAATCAATCATCGATATGGTTCAATCAAATAAGTTATTTCATTTTCAATACATGAATAATGAGATTGAATTATCACTCGAGGTTAATCCCAAGTTAGCATAATAAACATTTAACTTTTGATAATAAAGAGGTGACTCAACTTCGATTAACTCATCAAACATGTGGCTCATGATATTAAATTGGATAATCTAATAGAAAAAAATAATCAAAGAGATTCACAAAACCCTATTTTTTTTTTTAAAAAAAAAAACCAATGCTGAACAATGGTATTTGAAGAGAAAATAAGTAAAAAAAAACATCAACCCATGTTAATTGCTCTTACATGTGAACCCATGTCATTAAATCTTAGGCACCATATATGGAGAAGAAAAAGGAAGAGAAAATCCAATTTTCAACAAATTAAATGTTGAAAAATAAAAATAAAATAATTATACCAAAGGATAAATAAAATGCATTTAAAAAAAAATAAACGATAAAAATTGATATAAAAAGTTAATTAGAGGACAAAACTGAAAAGAAAATCAATTAAATAAAAATAAGATCAAATTGAAAAAATATATCATTAATTTACATTAAGAGATAAAATTGGAAACAATTAAAAATTACATAAAAAATCCAAGAAAAATTGAAATAAAGGATAAAGTTTTTTAAAAAATAATACATCATAAATTAGGATTGAATTAAAAATAAAAAAAAGTAAACAAATAATAATTAAAAATCAAAATAATAATAATCAAAGTTAAAATATCAATAGTAGACAACTTAAAAATTTTAAATGCCCAAGTTTTTTTTCAAGTGAAACTGAAAGAATGGAAAAAAAAAAAACTCACTAAAATACAGTGTGGGTCCTAATTTATAATTAACTAAGTATTTGTTTTTAAAGGCAATAAAATTGTTTAATTGTGCAAAAGATTAATAAAAAAAATCAAGACACCCTTCTTCTACAAGCTCTCGAGTGCGTCTCTCTCTGCCTCGGAGATCATTTTGCCTTTGAATGGAACGCCAAAAGGGCAGGCACTAACTGCTCAATTCACTATGAACAAAGATATCCACATGAAAATGAGGACATGTTTTAGCTTTTCTTTTATTGTTAATATCTACAAAAACAAACCAAATCCTTCAAACAGGAAAAAAAATTTCTGTTCCACCTTCTCGTACCCCTGAGCATCATCAGCCATGGTTCCTCCAGCCTCCAATCCCCTTTGCTCCTCATCCATCATTACTACTGATCCACAGAAACCCCTTGTCAAAAACTCCAGAAGTTCACTCACCAGAACTCAATAGCAACCACAAGCACATCACCTGATTTCCATCCCACAAAAATGGAAAAGGAAACAGAAAAAAAGAAGGTTAAAAAATCCATGTCAGAAGCTGAAAGCAACGATCTTGATGACATCCCCTGCTTTTTTTTTTTTTTCTAAAAGGAATAATGGGTTTGTTTCTTTTAATCAGTATCTTCAGTCTCCTCCTCAGAGTTGCAGTTTCTCTCCATTCATATCCAGGTGCAGGCACTCTATCAAAACTTGGTGACTTTGAAGCTCAAAGTCAATGGATGGAGATTACAACTAATTCACCAATTTAAATATTGGTACTCTAACACTACCAACAATAATTTAAGTTGTCGGGGTCTTGATTACCCTCCACTAACCGCTTGCCAGAGCTACTTAATGGTCTTTTTATCAAGCATTTAGACCCAAATTCAGTCTCGCTGCTTACTTCTCGTGGTTATGAGATACATTTTGGGCAAGGATCGTAACCCACTTTCCAATTTGTGCTCTTTTCATGTTTTGTTGAGTTTCTATTTGTATTTGGTTTTGAGTGTTTTGTGTTTTGTTTGCAGGAAGTTGCTAATGAGGTGGACAGTTTTATCATCTGATTTATTGATATTTTCCCCTGCTGTTCTGTGCTTTATTCTAGTGTGTTATGTGGGTAACCGGTCCGGTGGAATAAGAGTGATGTAGTCTGGCATATTCCTGTTATTTTAACCAATCCTTGCTTGATCTTAACTGATCATGACCATTTTCAGGTTTGAAAACAATTTGTGTTTGCTTGTCTTTTGTTTATGATTGTGTTGAATTGTGAAGTTTGTGACTGTTCTAATATTTTATATGGTTACTTTCAGTATAATTGCATCAGCTTGGGCCTTACATTAGGTGCTGTTGCTGCTGTGCTCTCCAGAAAGATCTTTTAGCATGTGTTCTGTTCTGTTTCTCTCTTAACCATAAACAGGTGCTTGTCCTTCTTTTCAGCATTATTTGACTTGTTTATCAATTTAAAAGGGCCTTCTGTTAGTACTTGACTAGTTTAGAGACAAGTGATACATGTTTATTACACCATATGCTCACGTAAAGGTCTGTATTTTGAATATGCTCAACAACCTAAGTTAATCGGAAATGGGGACATTTGCTAGTTAGCTTAGCAATTCGTTTTCCTTCAAGAATAAGAAGGACAGCTAACCTTATCAAGTTAAATTAGGCTGGACGAGAGCTGTGATAACATGTTTAGCAAGAAATGTACTCAAAGGAGCTCCTTTGAGGATATCGGAGAGTGTATGCGTATCTTTGTTGAATAAACTGACTGCAATATACAAGTTTATCGGTTTCAGCAGGAAACAAGCCAAAGGAACTCTTTTGAGGGAGTGCTGGAAACTGTATCATAAACTCACTGTACAAGTTAATTGACATACAGTATTATGTCAATGACTAAATAGTCTGGACTCGGCACTAAGTCTTATAAAGTTTTCCACCCATGACTACAAGGACCCTGCACTTTTTTGGAGAAGTAATTCCCTTATCATGTTTCATATACAGAGTGAACATATTGCATTGCCATTGTCTGACCAAATCAATTAAAGGCTGGAAGAATAATGACCTAGCAATGGTGACTACCCTAGCACGACTGCTTAAGTGTGACCAGGTTTGATAGGGGACTCTGATTGGGAATGTTTAGTGACTAGCGAGTGGATGCTCAGTGGAGTCTTATTTCATGGTTTAGAGTTTGAATGCATTTTATAATCTAATTATGAGAATAGTTGTTACTGCTTACCAAACAGTGACTGCATGATTGAGAGGGTTGCTAATTGTTGTGTCTATTGGACAATCGTAGAAGTTATTGGTGTGACTAGTTGTCTGAAGGTTTGTTATTTTTATAATGAAGTCACATCTGGTTTTGTACTCATAATGTATTATGAGTAACTTTGCTTTGAGGGGCTTTAGCCAGTGCCTGTATATTCTGATATTCTTATCAATATATATAAAAGACCTGATTCAGGTATCCTTACTGCTGGATCGCCAAGAAGCAGTGACACAAGACAATGAATGGCTATCTTTTGACTTCAGTTGTCTATCTGGACTGACTTAATTTTTATTTTGCATTGGAATATGTAAATGTATGAACTGCCCATGTTGGGAATATAAAGTAAATAAGTATATACTATCACTATTTATAATAGACCGATCAACGGTCCTGATGCCATTTTGAACATCTCATATTTGAGTTCATGTCATCATTGACACTGGCTGCCTTTCTGTTTCTACATATTGTACCTTAAAGGTATATGGGTAACTACTCCTGCTATTTATGATGTGCAACTTGCTTGAATACACTGGAGGATTTCGTTACAGAAATTGCCAGACTTCTGGTGCCAGACCTTTAATTATCAGTCTTTCATTAATCATGTGAAAAGTGGTTCCACTGGTTATGAGAAGTGGTTGGGCTGAGCTTGATTAAATTTTCAGTGTCGTTGCCTGCATATATTTATGTACTTGTATAAATGAGAACATTGATTAGACTATTAGAACGAATCAAAATGCTTGAGGGTCTTCACTCTTCTCTAAAGTTGATTTGTTATACTCAAGTGATATTTACCTAAAGTTGGTGCTTGCCACAGGTTCTTTCATTGCTTGCTCCTTTTGAGAGAGGCATATATGAAGATTATGTGGCTAACTTCTGGTGCAGTACCTCAGTTTTGAATTAAGTGGAAGAGATTATTTACAATGAATTCTCTGAGGTTTCTTCACTTTAGTTGCTACTATACTGACATTTCTGCCTTCAATGATTCAACAAATATGATCTCCCAGCAGCAAAGGTTTCCTTTATGGATCGCTGAATAGTTCTTTGGCGTTCTGCTCATTTTCATTCTAAGGTGCGCAGAACTTTCTCAAATATTTTATATTTTTTTATAATCTCATTTGTAGCCAGTATTTGAATCACTGATCATTAAATCTGCAGTTCATGAGAAGTCCATTCTGCTGCCGCTGCTTCTGCCCGCAACCTTGTTGGCTATGGAATTGCCTGGTGTACTCTCTATATTGTTAATGCTTTCTGTATTGTTCTCTATGTATCCTCTTCTGTGTTGTGACAAACTTGCTTTGCCTTATATGGCTCTTTACATGCTTTCCATCCTTCTTTGCCTTGCACCTTGTAGAAAACAGCATGTTAAAAAGCATCTTTCCAGGTCTATGATCACAATCTCAACTGTGATTTCATACCTGTGCTCCCTTGTTTGTTCTTCATATTATATACTTAACCCCACCCCCCGAGAATTATTCTTTCCTTTTCAATGCAATGATCATGAATTTCTGCTTTCTCTCATTTCTTACCAACGCAAAGCAAGGGATGTTATCAAGGGATAAAGAAAAGAAACTTATTTGATTTTTTGTGTTTTTTAGTTTAATTTTTTAGAATTAGCATTTAGAATTTTGTTGTGCTGGTGGGTAGCATAGATATGGAGGAGGTAGCAAAGGGCATATGTATAAGCAATTTGCTGCCTGGCAAACTATTGATTGGATCATATCTCAATTGAATTATGCAGCTCTAGTCTCACATTTATCATTTTGTTCCAAATTTTTAGATTTTAAAAATCTATTTTTCAGCTTGATTTTATTTAAAAGTAACTCAAAAACATCCTAAAAACTTTAATAAGTCTATTTTCAATCTATATTTTTTTTTCACGGATCTATTTTTTTTACATGTTTTGTGGGGAAAAAAATCTCCATTAAACTTTCATTTTCAAGATAAATTCATTGACATCAACTTCAACTTTTTATGGTTAAAATTTGGTTAGATTGGCTTTTTCTCTCGATAATTTGACTTTCATTTCTCAACATACAAAGACTAAAATATGATAAAAATAAAGTTAAGAATCAAAACATAAAAAAACTAAGAAAATAGTGATCAATATACAAAAATTAGAGCTAAAGTATCAAATTGATTTTTTTGCTCTCTTTAGAACAATGCTAACAAATAAAGGCTCTGTTGTTAGTTTATGTTAATTTTGGTCATTGTTTTTTGTTTTTAACAATATCTTAAAATTCTATTTTGTAAAATTGATTTTTCATTCAAGGCCAGAATATTCTCTGACATCTTGCAAATTATACTGTAAGAGCATGCAAACTCTCAACAGATCTTAAAACATAAAATCATACTAACCTAACTTTTGGGAGAGCAAATTAAGTTCAATAACTAACGCAACAGGAGTTAAAAACTTAAGGGACCAAAAAGAAATAATGGCACTGTAAATAGCTGCATTGTTCTGCTGATCTCCCTCAGTTACTGATAGAATATTGCAAAATAAATTAGAGAATTATTGCAACTAACGCAGCAGCAGATTTCTTGCTAAGATTAAGGAAATCGTACCCATTCCCTAGTCGACAACAATGCTAATATAGACAATCTTCTGTCTACTAAAGAAAGATGTCTTAGGTTAAATTCTTTCCGTCGTAAATGCAGGGTTAAAGTCAATAAAGGTCAACTGATTTCAAGTCTGCATAATTGAAGAACTGGAGCTGCGAAGATCATCAAATTTCCTTTATTGTTTTTTATTGTGTTTTAAATTCAAGAGTTTATGTTTTAGTTAATTAAGATCAAATTATATTTGATCATATCTTGTTGCTTTATTTTCGCATATTTATTTCTTGTTTTAAGTAGAAGAGATTGTAATAGGTTTGAATTACCATTCTTGTATTTTGATCTTCTTTTATAAATAAAAGTGAAGGGATGACAGTATCCTAACAAGCAATTCTGCCCCTTGTTCTGTTGTTTATTGCTTAATTACTTGTCCCAAAATCATTAAGCAAATTCTGGAAAATTCTGGAAAATTGCCCTGTTCTTGACACTAATTTGAACAGTGTCTGTTTGTCACTGTCAGAGGTAAATTCCTGACAGTGATCTGAACAGTGCTTGTTTGTCCTTCAGAAAATTTTCCAACAGTAACCAAGAAAACTCAAATAGCACGAGACAATGTTTCAGGATTAATGATCTACCCAGTGAAAAGAAATTATCAAAATAGCAACAATATTGGGAGTCGAAGCTCAAAACATCCAGCTCGGGCCTGAACTTGTAAGTAAATTGATGATTAATGAGATTGTGTTCATCAGAAAAGATCGAATAAAAAGGGAAGGAAAGTTAAAGATATTGTATAGAATGTTAAGAAAAGAATAAAAACTCATGGGCTCATTTGTGAGGACAGGCATTGATTCCTGAATATTGCATTAGCCTCTGCCTCAGGTTTCTCGAAATTATCCTGAGAAAGAGACCTCTCATATTTTGATTGATTTTTTCAGGCTCGTTCGTCAGTGACAATGTTTTGAGGTTCATCATGGAGAAGACTTGAGAATGTCCTGTAGTCAGTATTCATTTTAGTCAATGGGGTTAGGTTTGATGTGAAAATACATGGAGTTTTCCGTACCCAGAAGTATGAATTGTACACAGAGTCGTTCTTTTACAGTGTGTATCAATCAAATCTCATGTTAGTGGCCATCTTTAAGACCCATTTCAGGCAAAAAAACCCTAAAGAATTTTCTTTCCCTCCCTCCATTTTTGGATAGAAAGGAACATGCCCTTTACTTTAACAAGTGCTGAATCAAATTGGGCTCAATCTAGTTTCCAGGCTGGGCAGTGATTCGAAAGTAGGGTTTTGCAAGAGGTTTCTATGCCAAATGGTTGGCAATGGCAAGACGAATAAAATATTTTATGCCTGTCATCACCAACCTCAGCTCATCTCATGTGCGACTAAAGTTTGCTCTGGGTCTCGTTAATATACTCTAGTTTTCATCAAAAAACATAAATGAAAGTGTGAGCAATGGTGTATGTTCGTTTTCTTTCTTCTGTATGTTTTTCACAATCACAAGACTTATTGAAGAATCCATTAATGAAAGTGAGAATAATTATGCACACATCAAGATCACTCACTAATTTGTGTTGAAGATTTTATATTTCAAATAC
Organism: Salix suchowensis; assembly: GCA_029030765.1. Lineage (NCBI taxonomy): Eukaryota > Viridiplantae > Streptophyta > Magnoliopsida > Malpighiales > Salicaceae > Salix > Salix suchowensis. Next base: position 4,035,507 of record CM054996.1, on the reverse strand, counting down.
AAATTAGAAAGGTTGTCGGAAACCTTTTTTCGTCGATATTACACAATACATCTAGAAGAAAGACATAAATTCACTAGCTATTGGTCATTGTGTTTTGTCTCACAATTCACTAAAAACGACACTGTTCAACAATTTTTTTTTGCTGTGTTTTTCTTCTTCTAGTTTCTGTGATGTTTGTGATATTTTTTTTTATTTACATGTTTTTGAGAATTTAAGGTTTTTGATAAAATTTCAAATTGAATTAGAAATCAATTTGGTGTTTAAATTTGTAATAATTAAAAGGAAAGAGACCAACATAGCATAATAATAATAATAATAATAATAATAATAATAATAATAATAATAATAATAATAATAATAATAATAATAATAATAATAATTGTGGGGCTTTTCTTAAATTGACATAAAAAAAACTTATTTTTATAAGAAAATATTTATTATTTCATTTTGATCCCTTTAGTTTTATAATTATTCCACAGATTTTGATGAGATTGTGCAAAAAAGTCTCTTGAACAAATGGTTGTTGAGATAAAGAAGATGAGTGCACAACTCCTAGAATAAATAAGATGTATTTGACTCAACTAAGTGCAGCTATGGGAGCACATTTTTCTCTCTTTCCTGGACGTGTTGGTTTAACATTTTTTTTATTTTCATTGTGAAATTTGCAGGCGTCAATTTTTGAAGAAACTTTATGGTAATGGGTTTATTGTATATGAATTTGTACTATTTATGGTTGTGGGTTTATTGTATATGAATTTGTACTATTTATGGTTGTGGGTTTATTGTGTGTTAGCAATTGTTGGCTCAAGGATTTTTTTTAGATTCGAGAAAACCATACCTCTCGAAAAGCATACTTTGTGGATCCAGGTGAGTAAATAAAATCCTGATTGTCCCAGGTTCTTACAAGAAGTACATGTCTTGACTCGAACTCGAGATCTGTTGTGCAAATCTCAATCTCTTTGCCATCACGCCACACCCCTTGCAGATTTTTCTTTTTTAGATAAAACAAAAAATTGAAATTCTCAATGGAATTGCCGACAAAATCAATATTTTATTGGTGATTCAACCAAAATGTTTCTAACCATTCAAGAACTTCTTGTAAAACTCACATAATATGTAACAACTCAATGATAAAACTTCCAATGGAATATTCTATGAAAAAAATAAATGATGATGTTACTTTTGATGGAAATAGGTGGTAATAACTTATTTTTACGCGTGAATATTTCATTAGTGATTTTTTTTTTGATAACCGGGATGTCCGGACCAGCTTGTGCGCACCACAACTAATCCCCGAGCTCACTAAACATCCTGCAAGCCCAATGAGCATATAAGGCACTGCGAGGGTGACAGGTGTGCCGACAAGGCTTGAACCTGGGGTAAGAGTAAGGGAGAAGCTCTTTTTAGCCACCAGGCCAAGACCTTGCTGGCTCATTAGTGATTTTATTTGTATTGAAAATTATTGATATGATAAAAAAAAACCAAAAATTTATTTTTTCAACAGTCGTATCCCGTCGTGGTTTTCGTCAACAATTTTCAATACCATTAGAAATCTTATTTATATGTTGCAAAAATATTATTTGTTTTTCAATTTTATAGGAGTGTATCCACAAGTTGGGTTAATGTTTTTCCCCCCGTATAAATGAAATTTATTACCTTAGACAAGAAACCAAGACAGCGCATGTACAAGGAGCAAATGGAACACACATGCATGGGTTGCCTTGCCTCGATCAATCCATCTCATTTTTTGAAACAAAGGAGACAAAACCAGCAAGAATTTTCTAAAACAACAAAATAAGTGCACTAACATGTTGCATGTGGAGTTCTTTCGTTCAAAAAATTGTCTATACTTTCTCCATGAAATATAATATAATGCATATTTGAGAGTGTGATTGAGATTGTTTTTGAAATTATTTTTTATTCATAATTATATTGAAATAATATTTTTTTTTAAAAAAATTATTTTTGATATCAGCACATCAAAATATCTAAAAACACAAAAAAATTAAAATAAAAAATAAAAAAATTTATTTTTTTTAAAAAACATTTCTGAAACGCAGTGTCAAACAAATACCTCGTAATCCCAACTGTACGAATCTAATATACTTTTGAAACAACGTAAGAATTGTACAAGAGATGTTCTTTTACAGTGTGTATCAATCAAATCTCATGTTAGTGGCCATCTTTAAGACCCATGTCAGGCAAAAAAAAACCCTAAAGAATTTTCTTTCCTTCCCTCCATTTTTGGATCGAAAGGAACCCTTTAATTTAGCAAGTGCTGAATCAAATTGGGCTCAATCTAGTTTCCAGGCTGGGCAGTGATTCGAAAGTAGGGTTTTGCAAAAAAGAGAGGTTTCTATGCCAAATTGTTGGCTATGGCAAGACGAATAAAAGATTTTATGCCTGTCATCACCAACCTCAGTTCAGCACATGTGCGACTAAACGTTTGCTCTGGGTTTCATCAAAAACCATCAATGGAAGTGAGAATAATTATGTATGTTCTTCTTCAATTGCAATTTTGAATAGTTTCGTACTCATATCTCTTATTACTCATATCTCATTGTTGTGCATTATTTATATGAATTTGCTATTTAAAAATTTTCAACCATGAAAACTAACAGGTCTGTCTATTTATCATTTATTCACTGTGAAATTTGTTTGCGTCAAATTTTAAAGAAACTTTATGGTCTTGGGTTTATTGTATTTGAATTTTTACTATTTATGGTTGTGGGTTTATTGTGTGTTAGCAATTGTTGGCTTAAAGATTTTTTTTTTGAATTCAAGAAAACTATACTTCTCGGAAAGCGCACTTTATAAATCCAGGTGAGTGAATAAAATTTTGGTTATTCCAGGTTCTTACAAGAAATGCACATCCTGACTCGAACTCGAGACCCGCTGTGTTGATCTCAAGCTCTTTGTCACCACGCTACACCTTTTGAGGACTTTTTTTTTTAGATAAAAAAAAAAATTGAAATTTTCAGTGGAATTGCCGACAAAATCAATATTATATTGGTGATTCAACCAAATTGTTTCTAACCATTCAATAACTTCTTGTAAAACTCACATAATATGTAACAACTCAATGATAAAAATTTCCAATGGAATATTCTATGAAAAAAAAAATGATCATGAAACTTTTGATGGAAAATAGGTGGTGAAAGCTTATTTTAATTTACGCGTTAATATTTCATCGGTGATTTTATTTGTATTGAATATTGTTGATATGATAAAAACAAAGATTTATTTCCTCCCTATAAACGAAATTTATTACCTTAGACAGGAAACCAAGACAATGCATGTACAAGGAGCAAATGTAACACACATGCATGGTTTGCTTTGACTCGATCAATCCATTTCATTTTTGAAACAAAGGAAACAAAACCAGCAAGAATTTGCTAAAACAGTAAAATGAGTGCACTAACATGTTGCATGTGGGGTTCTTTCGTTCAAAAAGCTGTCTATACTTTCTCCATGAAACATAATGTCTATTTGTAAGTGTGATTGACACTACTTTTGAAAATATTTTTCATTCAAAATATATGAAAATAATGTATTTTTTTATTTTATTTTTTGAAATAAACACATCAAAATGATAAAATACATAAAATAATAATTTAAAATAAAACATAAAAAAAATCATTTTGTTTTCAAAAACGCTTTTGAAATGCAGTGTTAAACACCCCATAATCCCAACCGTACGAAGCATATATACTTTTGAAACAACGTGAGACTTTAATCGAATTTTGTGTTCCTATGTGTGTGGTATAGTGCCCCTAACAAGGACACTCATGCTCCTATTTTCCCATGAGAACATGTTCTTTGCTTTCGTTTAAAGGTAATTCTCTGGGACCAATGCATATGTTCATGTCCTCCCCATCCCATCCTTTTTGATTGACTCAATCAACAATTCCTCTTAATTTATATTTGAAATGTGGAATCAATCTGCAGTTTCTTCATTGCCAAATATGATTCCCTGAAACCCTTTCCGTTTTCGATGACACTTTTTTAATTAATATTTGTTTTAATTGCAATACTATGATTTTGTATACGTACCTTTTAGAAAAAGTTACTTTCGACCCCATTTTACTATAATCATGAAGAAGTTCTACGCACCGACTCACCAATCCCTGCCATGAGATTAGCTAGAGAGATTACATTTTCTGTTCATGGAACATTTCTAAAGATGATTCGATAATTTTTGAATTCCTTAAAGAGATTCTAAGTTCCCTTTTTTAATCATAATTTTAGCAAATCAAGATTAAATTCCTGAATTTGGGTGACTTCGTGTTCTTAGCTTTCGGTTGGGTTGATTCTTGATCCACTTGGTTTACCAGCCAAATGCTCTCTACTGGAATGTGCCAGAAGCTTCGCAGACAGTTAATTGGTTCCTTTTTCCTGTGCTCTTATTTTCATTTACATGTTTGCTTTGCATGTGCCATGCATTGTAAGAGACTCTTTTCGATTATATATAATTCTCATGGATAATTAATTATATATCTATTTCTATCGTTTGTAGTAAGTATATATAATTCTCCACGTCACGAATATTAATTTGACTTTTTCATATAATCAAATCGTGTTGGGTATCCAATGCAGGCCCCGCTTCTCTAACCAAATATATATATAAAAAAATATTATTAATAAACAAAACATCTAAAAAGAGATCAAATGAAGAGATAAAAAGGAGACGAAGGAAAATCATGCACCTCTAAAAAATAAAATAAAATAAAATAAAAGCTTTTACTAATTATGCATGCAATGACTCATTTTAATCAAGATAGTACCGTAGTTGACCGATAAAAGTTGTCAAACAACAAGATATGCCAAGTCAAAGCAGCATCGTCTTTGCCTTTTGAACTTATTCTGTGCCAGGAGTCGACCGAATAAAGCAACGAAACTGCTATATTTTATTTTATTTTTGAATGCGAGAAACCTTACCTTCCTTCAAGTATTTTCTTACATTGCAAGTTAATAGAGTAAAATTTTGATTATTTTAGATTTTTATAAAATAAATATATTTTAATTTGAATTCAAAATTTACAAGATAAATTTTAAATTTTTTATCATTACACCATATTTATTGTGAACCATGCTATACAATACAAAGCATAGTTTCAAAGATACAAAGATTAACTTTGGAGACAAAACCAGTTAGATTTTGCAATACTACTAAAACATTAAAATTCTGAGAATCCCATTTTCAAACATCGAGTTGTGTTTCATATCACAAGTAATAAAAACTAAGGATTGCAATGAAATGATTAAATATAATGGAACTAATTTTACTATTTTTGAATTTTATTTTAGTCTTATTTGTTTTATTCTAACCCATTCAGTCCAATTAATTCCAATTACATTCAACTAAGTTAAATTAATTCAATTTCCACCCATGTAAACCATGTTTTTGGTCTAATTGATTCAATTTAGTCCATAACCCAATTATGCAATCATGACAATTAATCCCAAATTTTAATCTCTCAATTTTAGCTCTTTAATCCCATCAATAAAAAAAGATTTTAAGCTCCTCAATTACAATATCAAATCAAATTCTAGAACTCATTCGATGACATTAGATTTTCTACATCAAATGCCCAAAACTTTTGGCTCTCTTCTAAATTTTAAAAGGCCAAAGGAGCAACTTGCAAATGAAGATAAGGGAGAAACCAGACAACACAGAACTAGCAACCTCTTATTCACCAACCATTAAGAATTCATAACCTTTCTTCCTAAAACATTAACACTAGAGAATTTCCCAATTTCTCTTCCATCCAAGAATAAAAATAACACCAATACCCTTAATCAATCACTTCTCACTATCACAAAACTAAAAAACTATATCATAAAAAAATATCATTTCAAAAATAATCACAAGCACAACATAAAAAAGGACAACCTATGATTCTAGGATCACGACAACAACACAAAAAGAAAAAACCTCTCAAGCACCCAATAACATAAATCTTGTCCATAAGGTCTTATACAAATTTTGGGTGGTTTTGTGTGTTTTGATTATATATGATGATTCTAGATGTAATTTTTGTTTGTGAAAAATCGTAAGAGAAATGGGCATGGGTGTGATGCATAATTTTAGTTTTTATCATATGTTAGACCAAATAACATAAAAAAATGTTTTTCTATTAAAAATAAATGGATTATGGCCAAGCATAAAAAACATAAAAAAATGATCTTTAGCATATTCAAATGTTTGTTTTGTTAAATATTATATTAGCATAACAAATCATTAATATTTGTGTTTTGCATTAAAATGATTATTTGTTTTTAGCTGCATGCATTTCTATTTATCAAGCCCATCAAAAGAAATGGGTGTTTGTCATAGAAATGTGTGTTTTGAATGCATAAAGAAATGTGTGTGGGTGTGGTTTGTGTGTCGGTGTCGATATTGGTGTGATGCATAATTTTAATTTTTATCATGTGTTGGAACAAATAACAAAAATTACACAAAAAACTGTTTTTATTAAAAACAATTGCATTATGGTCAAGCACAAGAAAATGTGTCTTTTGCATAATTAGATGTTTCTTTTGTTAAATATTATGTTTAGCATAAGAAGTCATTAATATTTATGCTTGGTATAACAAAAATCATTAATATTCTTGTTTTGCACAAAAATGCATTTTTTTATCAAGCCCATTAAGCCTACATACACAAAAAATAAAATAAAAACCTATGTTTTCCTTTAAAAAAATAAAACAATGATAAAAAATCTCAATTTACAAAATTCTTTTTGAATAAAAGGGCCAAAACCTAATTTTTATAATCCATATGGGTTCAACACCCATTATGACGACAACCTCAATTAAATTTCTATTTTTAAGGCTAAACATCTATTATATATATTTCATTATTAAAAAAGGATCGATGTCTAGATTTAAAATCAAATACGGGTTACATATATTTTTAGAAATTTTAATGAAAACCCTTTTTTAGAGCTTAACATTAACATTTTTTTGCGAGTTTTTATTTTTATTTTTAGAGACCGATTTTATCATTCTTAGGGTCTAAAACCCAATTTTTATAATCCATATGAGTTTAATGGCCATTCTATTAACAACATCAATTAAAGCTCTATTTTCAATGATAAACATCTACTTATATACATCTACCGATGTCTAGATTTAAAATCAAATGCAGGTTATATCTATTTTTTGATTTGTTTTATGAAAAAAATTTCTTAGAACTTATCATTAATATTTTTGACGAGTTTCCTATCTTTAGAAACTAAAGTCATTTTATGACGTGTCTAAAAGACATCAATTTTTTTTCACATAACAATTATTTAGAAATTTTAAAAATGAAAGCTAAAAGTAATAAGGATAATTAGGGGTAACAAAAAAGAAGAAGAGTTTAGGAGAAAACACATGGTAAAAGTGATATTTTGAAAGAAAGGATGTAAGAGTGACATTTTCTCTTTTAAGCATGACTATCTCCCTACCAAAATCTTTGAAACAAATGAACATTTTAGGATCTCTTCGGCATCTATAAATTAACGTCCCGCTCCCCTGATTAACTAGACAACCCTCCTGCCTTCAGCTCCTTAATTCTTTTTCCCTTTTTTCGTGTGGAATTATTTTTGCTTAGCTGAGAACTTGCTTCAATCGATCGCCACCACCAGCCATGGCTACGATCATGGTGCTGCTGACAATTCTATCAGCTATATTCCTTTTTTCATTCTGTAAGGTTGCATATGTTACCTTATCATGTTATTTTCTTACACCAAGACGCATCAGTAAAATCATGGCGAAGCAAGGAGTGCGTGGCCCGAAACCCCGCCCTCTTATCGGCAACATCATAGACGTCGCCTCTTTCGTATCTCAGGCTACTTCCAAGGACATGGATCACATCACTCACGACACTGTCGATCGTCTCTTGCCACATTACGTTGCTTGGTCCAGACAATACGGTAAGCACAGTCGAGGCGGGATTCAAACCAGAGACTCGGTCCATTGTCAGCTGAAAGAATCTCGTGTTTCATAGCTTTGCTGGGGGGTTTCTGTTTTCTAAAAGAAGTTTTTGATTTCTCTTTTTTCAGGGAAAAGGTTTATATTTTGGAATGGGGTGGAGCCAAGGCTGTGTATAACAGAGCCCGAATTGATCAAAGAACTTTTAACGAAGTATAGCTCTAAAGCTGGGTAAGTCATGGCTGCAAAGAGAGGGAGCCAAGCATTTTATTGGTCGTGGTTTGTTAATGGCCAACGGCAGTGATTGGCATCATCAACGCCATATTGCTGCGCCGGCATTCATGGGAGAAAGGCTCAAGGTTAATCCAGTTTACAGCTTGTTTCGTATTCTTGGTATTGATTCATTTTAGTGATGGAAGCTCTGAGAAAACTGTTTTTTTTTCTGGTTATGAAGAGCTACGCAGGGCTAATGGTGGAATGCACAAAAAGGATGCTACAATCACTGCAAAATGCAGTAGAATCCGGCCAAACTGAGGTAGAAATTGGTGGATACATGACCAGAGTGAGTGCTGATATAATTTCAAGAGCCGAATTCGATAGCAGCTATGAGAAGGGGAAGCGAATATTCCATCTCTTAACAGAGTTGCAGAGTCTTTGCCATCAAGCAACCAGGCACCTGTGCCTTCCCGGAAGCCGGTAAGTGTTCTTCAGAGAAATTCATATTTTTCTTCTTTTTCAATCTGATAAAAAGTTGAGTGTGAATTCCCATTACGTGGTCAGTGTTTTCTTCTTCTGATAGATTCTTCTATCACTTTCAAGTCAGTTCTGGTTCCTTAAAAATTCTTGGGATTCCTCGTCCGCAACAAGTTGCATTAGCAGATTCATGATCACGTGACATTATATTCTGATGTGTTTCCCTGACAGGTTCTTCCCCAGCAACTACAACAGACAGATAAAATCTAAGAAGATGGAGATGGATAAACTACTGTTGGGGATCATACAGAGCCGAAAAGATTGCGTGGAGATCGGCAGAAGCAGTTCTTATGGAAATGATTTGCTGGGGATGCTCGTGAATGAGATGGAGAGCAGGAGAATCGATGGGTTTAATATAAACCTTCAGTTGATCATGGATGAATGCAAAACATTCTTCTTCGCTGGACACGAAACAACTTCTCTTTTACTCACATGGACGATCATGCTTCTAGCTAGCAACCCTACCTGGCAAGAAAAGGTGAGAGCAGAGGTGAATGAAGTCTGCAATGGCGAAGCTCCTTCGATCGATCATCTTTCCAAATTCAATTTGGTAAGTGAAATTTACCAAGTTTTTCAATATCCTCTCCCTTTTCTATTTAAAGTACAAAACAGCGGGCATGGTGGTAAATCCAGGGGTGTAGGGGGGATTATCTGTGATTAGCTTACAAAAACTATCTGTAACTAGCTTACAAAAACTTTTAACTAAGAGTGTATTTGGCATTGTTTTTGCTTTTGAAATTGAGGTTGAAAAAAAACAGTTTAAAAAAAACACTTTTATTGTGGTTCAAAATAAGCTGTGAAGTGTTTGGTTAAAACTGTGGTTGAATTGGAAGTTGAAAAAAAAACAGTTTTAAGTGTTTGGTTACCAATCTTTTCATATTGCTTTTAACTTGTGAAATTACTTTAAAGGGCATAGATATATACACACATATTTATTTATATATATTTATATTATATTAATAATCATAATTTTATAATGCAAAGAAATAATTCAAGTAAAATGGATACTTCTTTTTATTCTCCCATCAAATTATTTGTAATTTCATCACAAACTAAATTCATACGTGAAGGCCTCTGCGATCCCTAATTATTTGATCGAGGATCAACATCTGATAACATATCATCTGAAATAAAATTAAGATTGCGAGACAAAATTATATTGTGATATCTTATAATATATGTATTTATATTTTAATTAAGTTTTTAGATTTTTATATTATTATTTTAATAATTCAAAAAATATATTATTTTAATATTACTATTTTAATATTATTATTTTAGTATTAAAAACTATTAATATTTTAATATTATTATCTTTTAATATTTGTATATGCTAACAAACCCCCCCCAAACCCATTTGCTTCGTCTCCCATCTTCTCCACCCATTTACTTCATTTGCTTCGTCTCCCATCTTCTCTGGAAGCTCTCATCTTCTCCACCCATTTGCTTCCCCCCCCCCCCTCTTCCCTCTTTGGAAGCTCTCATCTTCTCCACCCATCTGCTTCGTCTCCCCCCCATGGAAGCTCTCAACTTCACCATCTTCCTAATCCACTCACCCACCTCTGCTTTCGTGACCCTCTGGTTCTAGGATGTTTTTGGGTTTTTATTTTCAACGGTAATTTTTGTCTTTGAAATATTGAATCGCCGTTTGCTACTGTGTGTTTGCAACATTGAATCGCCAGAAAAAGCATGTATTAGCTACTTCTCTTGAAACGCCGATTGCATCAAAAATTTGTGTGGGTCCCATGTCAAAATTCTGCGTTTAAAACTTTACCAAACACTAAATGCATAAGCCGATTGGCAAACTCCGGTGGGATTCCAATGCCAAACGGGCACTAAAAGTTGCACAAGCCAAATCCTACTTTTAGCAGTAAAATTATATGTGACTAGCTTCCTCAGATAAAGCTACATGATTTTTATTTTAAATATTTTCATTTCTTTTTAAGGAAGCAAATCTTTTTGGCATTCAGGAGAATAATAAAAAATGGATCTTGTACTGTAGTGGTTTTAGTCGGCGAAAAATCAGCTACATGTTACAGAATAATATAAATCATATTCCGCAAACCTGACCGAAGAGCTTAAGGTTTTAGGTGAGATAGTTCCTTGACATGGTATTGAAGCCTTGTTGACCCAGCAATTATGATGTCGAATCTCACAACTCTCATTCTATTTGATAAAAATCAAGAACAAGATGGTGTGAGTCTGTATAATTTTCAAACCCCATGAGCTTTCACTTGAGGAGAGTGTTAGAGAATAATATAAATCATATTATAGGACGTCACCTGTAAGCTTAAGTTTTTAGATGAGATGATTTCTTGACACTACATTCTTAAAATTTATCTGCCTCGAAAGATTTCTTCATGGTCAACTAAGAACTTGTACAACAACTTTTTGCAGCTAAACATGGTGATAAATGAGTCTCTGAGGCTGTATCCACCGGCCACTTTGCTCCCTCGAATGGCCTTCGAAGATATCAAGCTCGGTGATCTTCATATTCCGAAGGGGCTACAGATATGGATTCCGGTTCTAGCAATTCACCATAGCAAAGAAATATGGGGAGAAGATGCAAATGAGTTCAATCCTGACAGATTTGCCTCCAAGCCATTTGCTCCGGGACGGCATTTCATCCCTTTCGCCACCGGACCGAGGAACTGCATCGGCCAGTCGTTTGCCATGATGGAAGCTAAAATCATATTAGCCATGTTGATCTCCCGGTTTAGCTTCCAAATCTCTGATAGCTATCGCCATGCCCCTGTTGTTGTTCTTACAACAAAACCAAAACATGGGGTTCAAGTTTATTTGAAGCCCTTGAATTCGTGAAAAAAGTATTTTGAAAGCCAGAGATTGTTAGTTCTAGATGCGACGAGGGAGTTTACATATTATAATTATAGAGATAGATGTCAAATTAGTAAAGTTTGTACTCTGATTTTGTAAGCAATTAAGGTTATATAGTTACTTATAAATAATAATGGGAGTTAAAACATTTATTTTTATAAAAATATAAAATAATTGGAGTTTTAATTATTTATTTGAACCTATAAAATATGTTTTTTTTAGAGTGAAGTCTCTTTATATCCAAAAAAAAACTCTCCATATTATTCTTACCCCAATCTGTTATTCTGCTCCTTCCACTACCCATTTTCTCCAATTATTTTTGCTTCAGCTTTCTATCTATTTATTTCTTTTCTTTTTCGCTGTTTTTTTCACTTTACACGACAAATTCCTATACCCACATCGCACAAATACATCGTAGAATGTTATGCAGTGCATATTTCTTTTGAGGTGATAACGATATCTTTACGTCAGTTGATTAGTTTTGATCGATATTAAATCTTGTTTTTTAATTGGTCACGACATTAACTTTTTTTAGGATACGAGGAAATAATATCTTTGAAAACTATAGATGAACGAGTAAAATTCTAATTGTTTCAAACTCTTACTAAGGATGTATAACATAATTCGAACTCGAGATCTGCTGTGCAGATTGCAAAACCCTCTATCATCACACCACACTCCTTAATTACTATTATGTGAACCTGACTAGCAAGAGATTGCAAAACGTATGTTAAAATTTTGGAAAATGTAGTTACTATAAAGAAAATTAATATGATATAAACATATTTGAGCTTTCCCTGACATTAAAAATTTCGTTTAATTTTTCTTTATATTTTATATTAAATCTTTCAATTTTTTCTATAAGTTTAATTGCTCTCTGTTTGTTCATTTCTCAATATATTCTTCTAGTCTATATTTTTCATGTAAATTGATAGAATAGCCGTGTGTCTAATTTTTTAAAATATATTTCAATTTTAAAAGAGACCTAATTTGTTAAAAACAATGTGAAGCTGTGTTGAAATTCAATTTCATGGTTTTTTTTTAATAAATTAGGGTAGGTTTTAGTGTTCTTGTCAAGATGTTTTTGTTAGCGTGGTCTCAAGGAAACGTGATGTGATGATAAAAGACTTGAGATCCACATAGTAGATCTCGAGTTCGAGTCAGTACATGCATCTCTTGTAATAATCTGGGAGAACCGGAGTTTTACTTGCTCATCTAGATCCACATAAAGTGTTTTTTTTCGAAGAATAAAGTTTTCTTTCATCCAAGAAAATAAAAGTTTTTGTTAGCGTGGATGAAAATATCTTATGCAAGCATAGATCAGAGAATGATTTTATATTCAGGTATAGATTGAAAAACAAATTACTTATAAAAATAGATCGAAAAAAATAAATATAAATTGTAAGAATAGATCGTTGAGCTAATTCTTCGAAGAGACATAATTTTGACAGGATACATAACTTCACCAAAATCAACGCACAGACTGTACGACCTCGACGGCACGTATTCAAATTTCAGGAACTTTCATTAGTGAGATTTTTGTCTTGTTTACGGTTATTTTTTAAAGTATTTTTTATTTAAAAATATATTAAAATAATATTTTTTTTATTTTTTAAAAATTATTTTTGATATCAACACATTAAAATGATTTAAAAACACTAAAAAAATTCATTTAAAATGATTTTTTTTCCTGAGGAAATGGCGGTACCACCGCCGTCCCAAACAGGCACTTCAATGATTCATCTGAATCTTGAAATTGAACCGAATTAGCAGCCAGTTAACCAAATTCCAATCTGTTCTAGGTTTAAAACATTGTATCGAAAGATCACGAGGAGTCTAAATTTGCGGATTAATAGCTGCAAAAGATCATGTTCAAACAAGAGGGTGAGAAGAAAATGGTTATCATTTTCACGAAAAAGCAGTCGCTAGTTTGAAAACATGAAAAATTGGGAAGAAAATGGAAGAAAGGCAATTCAAAACACCTGATCAACTAGCCGAAAGAAGAAACACCTTTTATTATTTTCTCTTAGGTACGTTGTCTCTTGCATGGCCGATGATTGTGAGTCGTCCTCACGAGTTCGGGGTGTCAACTCGATTCTAGTCAGAAGAATCTAATTGTTTAAGGATTCTAAAGAAGTATTGTTCAAGTTTGATTCAAGACATTTTTGTTGTAATATTTACAAATATTTTATTTTTAATTTATGAAATCCCATAAAAAGAAACACCAATAAACTCATATTATTATTCCATAATTTTAATTATCATCAACCCCGTAGTAATTTCATTGTTATCATTACGATAATTTTTATCAAATAGAATGAAGGTGATGAGAATTGAACTCGTGATTGTTGGGTCAACAAATCTTTAATGAAAAAGGGATAAACGTGCAACACGCTAAAGAAATTTTGTGAAGTATTAATGAAGAAAGACATCTTCACTTTGCAAAAAAAGAAAATGGAGAGCATAAAAGGTGAGAATTACAACACCATTGTTGTCATTAAACGTTCTTTATTCAATAAAGACAAGTTTACAAAAACAAAAAAAGCAAGAAATTGAGTTGACTATCAATGGTCGTGAATGGCTACAAAAACAGGGTCATATCGTGCGCCTTGCTAAAGATTTTCTCAAATAAGCTTTTCCAACGAAACGTAGGTGCTTTTATTTTTCTTTTGATGGTCAAAAATCGATTTATGCAAAGATATTCGTTGTGATGACCTATTTTAAACCATTTTTGTAATATATTTTCTTAAGAAAATTAAAAACTTAGAGAATGAAATAACAAGCAAGCCAAAGAAAGAGACCGAGATAAAATCTAAACATTTATTTTTAAAACAAGTGAATGATGAAAGATCAAGAAAGATAAAAGGAGTTAAAAATTCAAAACAAAATTTAAAGATTTAAAGCTTTTAAATTTAAAATAAATACTACATATAAGAGCTCTAGCTTCAAAAATATAAAATAAAATAACCAAATAAAGAGATTATAAGAGAGAAATCCATGAGAAAGTAAAAGAAAAGGAAAAAAAAAACATAGACAAGAAAAAACTATAAAGGAATTAAAGACAAAAATCATGAAAGAGAAATTTCGAACCCTTTAAATCAAACATAATCATCTTCCTTTTCTACCACCAGACTTATACCCATGTTAACAAACATAATTTACTAAATAAATATTTGAAAGTTTAATCGTAGTTATTTTTTAAAGTAATTTTTATTTAAAATATATTAAAATAATATTTTTTTATTTTTAAAAAATTATTATTAACATCAATACATAAAAACTTATCTAAAAACTATCAAAAAAATTTAATTTAAAAATAAAAAAATTATATTTTTTTTTCAAAAACAATTTTAATACCAGAGTATCTACCATAATCTTCTTTCATTCCTCTTAATAGCCACTCAACAATGTCCTCATTCTTCTCTCTCTTGAAATTCTCTCTATTATTACCACCTTAAGAAATAAAATAAAAAATTATATTATTTTTGCAAGGTCCAACAGCAGAGCATGAAGAACACGTGCGACCATCACTCTTAGGGTCTGATCTGTCAGTGCATGAAAGTCACGCACTCAGACTGCCCTGTCTTGCTCTAGCATGTTGTGGTCAATTACAGTATCTGGAAGATCATTTCTAAACTTAAATATTTTTTCACTTTTGAATATATTATAATACCATTTTTTTTTTTACTTGGTATGAATATTTAAGGGGATTTTGGTCCTACCCGTTGTGTGGTGTAACATGACAAAAACAAATTATATTAATGTAATGTCTTAATGTATGGTTGAAGTTATTTTTAAAAATATATTTTTATTTGAAAATATATTAAAATAATATTTTTTTATTTTTTAAAAATTATTTTTGATATCAGCACATGAAAATGATATAAAAATATCATTTTTTTAATTTAAAATAAAAAAAATATTTTTTTCAAAAATACTTTTAAAATATAGTATGAAACACCCCGTTGAGTGTGCTCTCTTTGACAGGAGGACCCACACAGTTAAGTGCTAAGTAACATAAATCTCTAAAAAAAAAGTGAAGCATTTAATTGTGATGGTTAGGAGAGCAAATTTCTCCACCAGCCGTCCCCCCTCCACACAACCTATATAATGTTCTATGCTGAGAATTTCAGGGGGGGTTAGGTGTATAAAGGCTGGTTTTGTGTATTTGAAAGGGCTGGAGTATTTTTTATATATAAGGTAAGATTTTAATGGTTTTTTTGTTTGATTATGTTGGTTAAGTATGATTTTGGGTGTTTTATTAGAAATAATGATTTGCGATTTAATTGATGTGTTACAGGTTATGAAATTGTATAGGCTTTGCTGGAGATGTCAAACTTTTATTTTGGTCATTTAATTTTGAAGATTTATAGTTTAGTCCCTGAACTTTGAGAAAGTATAGTCCAGGAACTTAAATTTTGATTTTGAAAGAAATTGGGGATGAATTATACATGAAGTTTCAGTGTAGCTAAGTTTTTGTCTCTGTTTTTGGAAAATTTTCATTTTAGTTCCTAAAGTTAAGAGAATAAACATTGTTTTCTTTATGCATTGGAGTCTTTTATTCGTGTTGCTCTTTGTATCTGTGTATTCATTGTAGGTAATCCTAATGATCCTCAAGAGGATTTTTGAGTCTTTCATCTAATATTCCTCTTACTTCTATATTTCTAGGTAAATGGAATAATCTTTAATATGTATGTAATATAAATAAATTATGTATATTGATTATATGATGAGCATGGATGATAATCTTGAATTTTATTATCTTCAAGTATTCATTAGTTTCTTGAATATGTGTTTGTATTTGTTGAATTAAATTGTATTTAATATGACACTCAATTACTTTGATAATTATGCAAATATATGTTATGTCTTGATATCGTACTTATCAGTAACTCTATGCTATGTAAGAGTAATTAATCTTTGTGCACATCATATTCATATTTCTAGTTGGTGAGAGAGTCATCAACCTATGTACGACTAATCATCCCACAGTAGTAACCTTCAAGTTTTAACTAGTAACTTTTAGATTTCATCTTATCACCTTTAGGTGTCATCTAATCTCTTATAGGAATTGCTACTTCATGTCATCTAAGAGTTAGAACATCTTCACCTCATACTTTAGAGATAGAATCTTAGAATGACAACACATTTGAAGGAGGTTTTAGTTTGGATGATGGTTAAGATCATGATAAGTAATTTAATGGTAGGGTGCCTCATGTTGATAGTATTTTGGATAATATTAATCAGGCCATATGGACCACGACGAATCTTTTAGCCAATAAAGAGAATGAGAAGGATAAAAAACTTTTTGATTTATTTTGAGCATAATGCCATGATGACTGTTTTTCTATCTTTCGCTTTGCACGTGACCGTTCCCGAAAGATGGGGGGAGGTGCGAAGAGAAAGAGTTTTTATAATCATAAAATTATAATTATAATGGTCGATGAAGGTATGAAAGTTTGAGTAAGGAGACTTTGTTGTACAAGAAGAAGACATTCACTTTCTAATGCACCCACATATCCTACTTGGATTTAATGAGCTAGTCATTCAATGTTTCATGGCAGCTGTGAAGCAAATGATAAAGGTTTTGCACCAACAAATCAAAGACAAACATGAGGTTTTGCTCTCACCCGGCAGGATGCTAAAACATCGAACACATTTATATCAACTATACTTTCTAAATGCTCATTTAAAGTTAAAGTCTTATTTGACATGAGAGAAACCTAGTCTTTCATGTCATTATAATTTGCTTTGAGGCTTTGTTAAGCAATCCATTTTGCTAGAAAGTCTTTTATGTATGGTAACCCCTTTCAGATAAGTTTATGTTTTTGAGGTATAAATGTATATTGATTAAGAGGTTGAGGTACATGGTAAGAAGTTGTTGGGTAGCCAGGTCATAAGACCCTTATAACACTATAGAAAATAAATAATTAGTTATTAAACAATATATTCAAGCAACCAAATTTTTAATAATAAGATTGAAAAAGAAATTTCAAACAATAAAAAAAGTCAATTCAACTCGAATTAACATGTCAAACATGGATCATAAGATTGAGAGAACCTCATGAAAAACAAATCAAGACGGATTATGAAATTTATTTTTCAATTAAAAAAGATATAAAAAAACTACCTGAGTCAATTAATCAAACTTGTTACCCGATTTATGAGAGTATCCTAACCCGTAAATTAATTTCATAAGATCATGATAACCTCATAGAAAACATATTAAAAATATAAATTTTAATTCTCAATCATACCGGTTTTGAAGGATTAAATTGAAGAGGAAAAATAATATGAATCAACTTGGGTTAACCTCTCAAACTTAGATCAAGAAATCAAGATAGCTCCATAGAAAACGAATTAAAAAAAATTATATTTTCAACTAACCCATTGTTAAATAATAAAATTAAAAAAAAATGACTTAAGTCAACATAATTAACTCATAACTCGAGTCATGAAATCAGAATAATTCTAGCAATTAAGATAAATTATGAGCAAAGTTGTCAATACCGTTCTGGTTGTCGTTCCGGTTTTTCTATTGGAACGGAAAGTTCCGGTTTCGGAGAGTTTCAGCGTGCCGTTTCGGAGTTGTATTGTTCATATATAATTAATTAATTAATTAATTAATTAATTATATATATATATATATATATATATATATATATATATATATATATATATATATATATGAAAAAACTTAAAAAACATAAAAATTAAATATAATTTTTTATTTTTTTAAAATCAAAGTTAACAATAATTTTATTTTTTTATAATATATATTTTTTAATTTTTATTATTTTGATTTTCATATTTTCAATATATCTCATATATATATATATAAAACTGTCTGCAAATAACAGTCACCTCACGCACCCATTTTCTTCCTCCCGACTCTCTCTTTCGTTTCTCTAACTAAAACGAAGAGCTAATAAGGAAATCAACAAATCATTTGCTTTCACTGATTTCCCGATTTCCTGTGCTCTTCTCTCGTGTACATTCTCTCTTGCTCTACTGATTATCAAAAGCCTTCTCCCTCTCGCTCGCCTGGTAACTCAAGAACGCAGGTAACAATTATTTTTCGATCGAGACTTTGAATATTGGTTTTAGGCTGTTCAATCGATAAAAATAAAGGTTTAGGGAGATTTTGAGTGAAATTGATTTGGGGAAAGGGGGTGGCGGGGTGCTGCACTTAATTCCATTTTTTTTCATGACCGAAACGGCACACTCAGAGTGATTCCGGGCGTTCCGACAGGAATTTTCGGAACGGACTGGAATGAAAACCGAGAGGAAACCTACGTCGTTTCATCCCGATTTTCTCACTGGCATGGCACGTTCCGGCCATTCTGGCCGGAACGGCACGGAATTGACAGCTATGATTATGAGCCTTAAACACAGTAAATATAATATTAAAAAATGACATTAAAAAAATAGAATTCATAAGAAAAGTGAAAAGGCGATTTGCTTTTAACTTGCTGCAGTGAGAAAGCAAAGTTGTTTTACTGTCTGTATGGAGGTGTAGTTGAGGTTGTTTTTTAAAGTATTTTTTCATTCAGAAATGTATCAAAATAATATTTTTTTTATTTTTAAAAAAATATTTTTACATCAGCACATTAAAATAATCTAAAAACACTAATGTTTTTAATTTATACTAAAAAATAAAAAAAATTTTTTTTTCAAAAACACGTTTCAAAAGCATTCCCAAACATAGTGTGGGCGTGTGTGTTAATTTGTTTCTTTTATAATAGGTGATGAAAAAATATCTCGATATCAAATGATGCGCCACCATCACCTCACCTCCACCACCTTGTCCTTCCCCCACCACTCTTCTCTGCCCTGCAAATGATAATGAAACTACAAAGTGCTTCACCAATATAAAATTCTCCTAAAAGGGAACGTGTCAATTCCATAGAACTCCAAAGTTATCATTTAAATCTACTTGTCCATTGAGATTCCAGTGGATCATTATTAATTGCCCATCTACTCCTAAGTGATAACTCGTGCAGTCATTATATTATGTAAAATTAGAAAATTCCCTATCTCGCACTCTCTTTAAACAGTTGATAGCTTTGAATGTTTACAAGTCTACTTGAAATTATTTTTAGAATTATTTTTTGTTTAAAAATATATTAAAATAATATATTTTTTTATTTTTTTTAAAAAATATATTTTTGAACATCAACAAATAAAAATATATCTAATTTAAAATAAAAAAATAAATTAAATTTTGTTAAAAAATACTTTTGAAATACAATATCTCAGCGCAAATGACAGGTTGCTGTCGTAGTTTACTTTAACATAACTAGGATAGGTATATTCATGATTAAATCAAGCCCTTTCCCCCAGCACTTGCAGGGTACGTACATATTGCTGATAAATTTCATCCGTGAGTCAAAAGAAGATGGGATTAGGCTTGCACGTAACATCAATGGCTAGAGAATTTGCAGCCAGCAAAAATAGCTTCCACGTCGCTCAACAATTCATGAGGGTGATTATTGTGTTGGGGATATGAACTCCCTGAGTTGACAAGAGATTTCGAGGGGCACTCACCAATCGGGTTGATGAGTTCTTAAGCTTGGGCATGAATTACTCTTAACTCGGTAACATCACTCATGTCACGTACATCGTGTCTCACCTTATCTTAGGTAATGGGCAATTCTTGCTCAAGAAAGATGACAGATAGATTTTAGACGAACTTTGGATCAGTAACCAAATTATAACCTAGCTCATGTATTTAAGCCCCCGAGTAAAAATAATGATACGTTAAAGAATTATATAAATTATATTTTGGAACTTCGCTTAAAGTTTAAGTTTTTAGGGTGAGATGGTTTTTTGACATGATATCAGAACCGTGTTGACTCAGCGGTCACGAGTTCGAATCTTATCACTCTCATTTTATTTGATAAAAATCAAGCACGAGATAATATGAGATGGAAAGGATGAGTTTTGATGACGTACGTGGAAATTAACTTATCATAATGGTAGTTGACATTGAGATGGAAACTCCTCGTTAATTCTCGCCATTTTAATTAGGTTATGCATCAGATCTTCCAAGTCATTATTAATTTAGAGGATGGTCAAGAACACCATGTTATAAAATCCCATTAGGGGCATAATTAACGGCTGATAATATTTGATGCCCTAACCGCAACCACTTATTATAACCCATAATTATCAAGATACCTTTAAAATATCAATTGCCACCTTTTAGTGAATCTTAAGAGTATCGGGGGACCTTTCAGTGAATCTTAAAAGTTTAGAGTATGATGGGGGACCTTTTAGTGAATCTTAAGAGTTTATAGTGTATATATATATATATATATATATGCTCAGGGTCTTGTTTGACTGATGCAAGAACAGATCCTACCAATATCTGCCCCCACCAATCTACTTAATCTATAAGGTTTTTATTTCTAAAGTTTGTAAGCTAAGATTTTGTTAAAACTACTTTAAGCTTCTTGGAGTATCGATTGGTTATTGGTTATTGGTTATGGACAAAAAAGATAGAGATCGTAGAGATAAATAGGATATGTTTTCATTTATTTTTTTATTTTGAAAATACAAAAATTTACTCCAAATTTCTTACAGAAACATATTTGTTTTTATATATATATATATATATATATATATATATATATATATATATATATATATATATATATATATATATATATATTTATTTATAAGCTAAATATATTATTTATATATGTTTGTCCTTAGTATTCTAGAATATTCTATTTGTATTTTATTCGGGATCCATGGAATTGCTGTTGTTTAAGAAATAAAACACTCACAATTTTAAGGACCGAATTGAAACTGAAATCCATAATTAATTTGCATAGAAGGATAAAATTGAAAGAAATCAAACTTTGTTACTGAAAATATTAAGGATTTATAATAAATTTGCATGGAAGGATAAAATTGAAATAAATCAAAACTTTGATACCAAAATATTAAGGATTCCAGACCAATCTGAAAATTACAAGAATGAGGACCTAATTGAAACTACAATATACAATCAATTTCAATTGAAGAAAAGAAATTGAAACAAATCAAAACCTATAAAATAGCAATAAGGGCCAGAAAAACAAATTCGAACGTTCAGAGACTGAAATGAAATTTGATAAAAAAAATTGTTGTGCTGATGTCAGTTTGCACAAGCAAGAAAGAGAAATAGAGGGGAATTCAAACGACCATTGATACGTCTCCGGACACCACTATATGGTGTCACTATAAACGTACTATTTTCATAGCAAGCAATAGATTGTTTGTCACTATAAACGACTTGTTGTTGCTTAATTATTAAAACAGTGGACGATGCATCATTTGCACCTGAGAAAAAAAAACACACACACTCAGTTAGGCCTGTGTACTTGACCTGTTTTTGTTTTTATTAATTTACAATTATATTTTTAAAAAACTAGTAATTTATTACAAATTTTAAATTAATTAAGAATATCTTTTGATACTATTTTATTAATATTAGCAAGCCTCTTTTTACAACCCATCATTATTTTGTTTTAATTACCTGGTTATTTTTTATAATAGTGTATGTTTTTATTGTTTATATAATTAAATAAAAAATACGACGGTAGAAAAACAAATGAGATTATAATGACAAAAGAGATGTGTATTTTTAAAATATATATTAATAAAAAAAGGGAATTATACTAGAGTTTTATCAGGAAAGTTTAAATTATTTCTTTTTTAATATAAAGTAATTTATTGTTGGGTACCAAAACGCCCATCGATGAAAAAACAAATCAATCACGAAAGAAATTCTATTTATCCCCCACCTCACCATTGAAAACAGCAACATTTATAGCTGGCTAAAGTCTTGTCTGCATTACTCCCAAAATGAAAATAATAAATAAATAAATCAAAAACTCAGTGCTGGAAAAATCATCAAACGATTTAGGAACCACCACCACCACCTCATCACAAAAGTCCATAAACCCCACTGCTTGTTGATGTTAATAAACAAATGTTTTATAGGATGTGCATATATATATATATATATATATATATATATATATATATATATATATATATATATAAAGTTTGAAAAAAGAGAAGACAATGAAGAAGTAACCATGAGTGCCATCAATTTCCATGGAGAATTGGGGGGAAAGAATGTAAAAGTTATTTTATGAAGGATTATGCATGTCTAATGTGTGGCCAAGTGCATGGTGACCTCTTAAAGCAAATTGCATAGTTTCGATTTGATATTATCTCCATAAAAGTTCAAAGAGATGAGTTTCGGTCGGCATCTTGATTTTTAGTTTTAAGCTTCCACTTACATGCATCAATCTATATTTATTTGTTTTAATTAACTTGGGTGTTCGGAAAATTTTCATTCATTTCAACTAATCTTACAGGTCCTGAAGTTAATGATTATATAAGTCTCCAATAATTATTATATTAATAATCATATAATTCAAAATTAAAACCACAAGAAAACACACTTTTAATTTCAAGTTCTTACGACTTGTCATCTACTTAGATTGTTTAACTTTCTTATTGATTTTGGTTGGTGTGTACGTACAAATTTCATGGACCACTTTCCATGCAACTTGCCATGGTTTCTGCATTTTGTATCCCACTTTAATTCCATACACTAGCTTTGTAGCTAGGCTTTGTTTAGGTTAGGAGTTGTTGAGGAATCATCTCATTTAAAAACTTAAGTTGTTAGGTGAGGCTTTAAAATATGATTTATATTATTCTCTAACACCCTCACTCAAGTGAAAGCCCTTTGGGCTTGAAACTTGCACGTAAGTTCACGCTACCTCGTGCTTATTTTTATCAAATAGAACGAGGGTGGTGAGATTCGAACTCGTGACCGCTGCGTCAACAAGACTCTGATACCATGTTAAAGAACCATCTCACCTAAGAGCTTAAGCTGTTAGGTGAGGCCCCAGAATATGATTTATATTATTCTTTAACATGAGTTTATTTAGTATTATTGTAGTGGTTATTTTTCAAAATATTGTTTGCTTGAAAATATATTAAAATAATATTTTATTATTAGTTTTTAAAATTTATTTTTAATATTAATACATCAAAACAAACAAACAAAAAGTGAGAGAGTTACTCGTAAATTAATACAAATAAAACTAACCTACTCAATTTTTAATATTCAAAAGCTATTCTCGTGAATACACTCTACGAGTACAATTATTTTTCCCAAAAATATCTTAATAATTAAAGACATGATGGATGATTGGATTCTTCCCTTCCAAACCAATCAATTTATCAAAGTAAGGTTTATGACTCTTAACCCTTCATTCATTCATTTTAATGCACCTACATAATAAATTGATTAGGAAACTTGAATAACACCACGACATATAGGCTAGGGATTAGGCATGAATTAAAATCTTGACAAATGAAAAAGTAGATCACAAAAAGATTATATGTAGTGGGTTAGCTTCTAAAATGGCTCGACCAACGTAGAGTTATAGACTAAAGTAGTGCTATATCTAATTTATGTAGTGCTTGATTTTACAATAAAGTATATTTCTGTAATTTTTATTGGTTGGATGAGATTAAAAGTTAATGGATTAACATTTCTTATTTGGCATTGTGTTTTAAAAGTGTTTTTTAAAAAAAAAATTATTTTTTTATTTTAAATTAAAAAATAGTATTTTTAGATCATTTTAATATGTTAATATCAAAAAAAAAATTAAATTATTTTGATATTTTTTTTAACAAAAAATACTTTAAAAAGCAACATTAACTACACTATTTAAAAGGTAATTAATCTCATCTAGATGGGGTGAAGAAAAACTGTTAAGATAAGAAATCTTTTATTACTAATTATTTTATTTTCTATCCAAAAACTATTTCAATTTAAGAGCTTAAGCTTAAATTATATAATAATATTCTAGTTATATTACTCTTTAACATATTCAAAATCATTTAGATTTAGAATTTGTGTAGATTTATCGTTGTTTTGTATTTAATTTTATTAATTTAATATGAAAAATATAGGTAATGAGATTTTACTTTGTAATCATTAAAGCTATAATATTATTTAAAAAATTAAAGTATTAAATAATGTATTGTGAGTAATTTTATATTAAACGTTTACAATTTCTAATGGATTACCATTTCATCTCATTTAGGTGGGGGTGAGGGGAAAACTGTAAAGAGAAGATAACTTATTAGAATCAGTTGTTTTATTTTGGATCAAAAAATTATTTCAACTTAGAGCTTAAATTTAAGATATTTAATTATGTTATGATTATATTATTTTTTTATTACATCTATTCAAGAAAAAATCATTTAGATTTAAAATTTATATAGATTCATCGTTATCCTACACTTATTGTTACTAAATTAATAATAAATATTATAGATGAAAAAAAATAATTTCATAATCATTAAAGTTATAATACAATTTAAAAAACCAAGCTATTAAATAATATATCACGAATAATTTTATATTAATTAACAATTTCTAACCTATCTTTAACTCTTCTTTCTCTAGATATAATCATTGGTCCCGTAAATTATTATTATTATTATTATTATTATTATTATTATTATTATTATTATTATTATTATTATTATTTATTAAATTTCTTCATTGTATACGCACTTATTATTATTATTATGTAAAATTTATTAAATTTCGTCATTGTATACGCACTTATTATTATTATTATTATTATTATTATTATTATTATTATTATTATTATTATTATTATGTAAAATTTATTAAATTTCGTCATTGTATACGCACTTATTATTATTATTATTATTATTATGTAAAATTTATTAAATTTCGTCATTGTATACGCACTTATTGAATATCTTTAACACACTACCTTTCAACTATTTTCTTACATCACTAACACTTCATCGTTCAACAAAAGCAAAGGACATTATCTTTTAGTGATAATTGCTAAAACAAAAGGGTTTTTTTTGGAATAGCTTTTCTACTTAAACGTGTGTTCATTTTTTTTATTATTGAAAGCTCTTTGCTAGAAAAACGTGATAAATTAAGTATTTTGGTTAATTTTCATTTAAAAATCGATGTGGTGCTCGTTAAATGGACAACTGACAATTAAACCTTGGGAAACTCCTCTTCAAGTTAATTATAAAATTGGTGCATAAAATAGTTGAGTTTTTTTTTTTTCTTAACTCGAATACTTGTATTCATTTATCTTCTATTGAAGGATCTATCATGTCAAGATTTTATCAATTTCGGTTCCTTTTATATCCTTTTTTTTTATTTTTTATAAATGTTTTGACTCTTTATTGTAATTCTTTTCTTTAACTAGTGTATTAGTTCTTATAAATCAAATATTTCATGATGGGTCAGAATTAACTTTTTTCTTTCTTTTTGGATTAGCTTCTCAACTCAGCAAACACTAAGCTCAAATCAAATGGGATCTGCACATCCGTGGATGAATATTTTTCTTTCATTTTGGGTTATTTCTGTCAGTTTTTCTTTTCTTTTTTTTATTGAGATTTTTTGGATATAGTTGAATATTTGATGTTGACACATGCTTGACCAATGAGCACTGTGAAACATGCTGGGTGGGAAGAAACAGTTGACTTTATCTGCCAAGAAAGTCAAAAGGACAGTGTTGCATTACAGGAGCTGGTGAGTTTTTGGAAAACACAACTGAAAGGGATTCGACTGTGCACAGCATTAGAAAATGTAGAGGTGAGTTAGTATTTATGGATATAATGGAATTCATAAGTGTCTAGCTAGTTGCATTTTGTTTGATTCATTGAAGATATGATTATGGCTGCATTTTATGTTATACTCCTACTCTTTTTTATTCTTTCATGATATGATTATCACTCTTACTCGTTTCTAGAGCTCTAGTTTTGATGATGATGATGATCGAGTTTGTTTTATATGTTATATCAGAGTTTTTTTTAGAAAAAATCAAGTGTTTTTTTTTTAATTAAATAAGCTGAATATTCTTATCGTAAAGAAACTTAGAAACCGGTTTGTTTTTGCCTTTCAAAAAACGCTTTTGAAAATAAATATTTTTATTTACTTTTTCTTTGTTTTAGATTATTTTTTCATGTTTTTAAATCATTTTGATATATTGATGTCAAAAATAAATTCTTCAATATATATATTAATGTATTTTCTATTACTACCAAACAGACTTTTAATCTTTATACGTGACAAAAAGAGACATTAAATTACTAATCTAAAGTTGATCCTTTTACGATATTGGTTAATCGGTGCCTTGATCATAAGTTGTAAAGAGAATCCTTCCTAACATACCACTCATGTAAGTTAGCAATCCAAAGTTTACATGCATGATACATCAGGGTGGTCATCTAAGCATCAAAGTGTGGCGTGATATCAAAGAACTTTATGATTTGCATGGCAGGTCTCGAGTTCGAGTCAAGACGTACATCTCTTGTAAAGAGCGTGGGAATAGTCGGGAGTTTTATTCGCTTTACTTTGGGATCAACAAAATATACTTTTCAAGAAGTGAAGTTTCCTCGCATCACTTCAAAAAAAATGATACATTTGGGTAATTAAGGGATGAAACATAACAGAATCTGAAAAGTTAAAGCATGATCATGTAAGAGAAGGTTATAACACCAAGTTCTTTTGCAAGACAAACCCACAAGAAATCTCAGGGAGGATTAGAGTTAGTATGACTCTCACACGGCTCAAATTACACTGAATGATGCCCTCGGAAAGTTTTTATTTAGTGAATTCAAAGTGAAATGCTGACAGCATTCTCACCCCAGTAGTTAGTGACGATAGCTGTCATCGGGCCGTTGATACCACAATAGCTCAGGTCCAGTTTTATGTCGACAGGTTTGATTGCATGGTTTTTATGGGTGCACTCAAATTTCATCACAGAGTCAATTTTATCATAAAGCCAATCAAAAATGGCTTGTGATGCTTCCTGTAGTGATGTTTTCAGCTTTGTAATGAGAAGATAATGCCACTGTAGTGTATCAATCCTTGTGTGGGCGACCATGGAGTATTTTCCATGGCACTAGGTAATGCAAACAAGATCAAATCTTCTACGTGGATCACCACGAGTCAAGTGGCCAAGTTGAAGGTGCACTTTATATTGAGGATGTGAGATGGCTCCATCTATTTGGAAATCTTTTCGGTTTCTGCTGAGTAGTGGATACCAGACTTATCCATTTCTGTATCGCATGTGCAACCTGACCCAGGCCCAGTCTCTTGTCTACTTCCCATTACAAGTTGAATCCAAATAAATACCGGGTGCCTAGCCTGTGTGCTACCCAGTTGCTGGCATTTCTATCAGGATCTGGTGCCTAGCCTACGCCTAGCATTCACAGGTTGTCTGCTTGGAGATTATGGATAGATATTGAGCTGTAAAGTTTGTGGAGAAATCATATCAATCCGTTCCGAAAATCCACTTGAGTAATTTACAAGAAACCTAGCTTGGTACTGTAAGCTCTCTGGCACACTAAACAGAGCTTAAACTCTGAAGAGACGACTGCTAATCACATCACTCCTTGTTGCTAAACCATCTGAATCTAAAATGTTTGTGCAAGTCAGGGAATCGAAGCAGGAATTTCACGGGTTTCCCAAGGATCTCTGTTCCTGAGCAGGTTTGAATCAGATCACAGACCATTTGACTGCCCATGTTAAAGAATAAAAGTTGTCTGTTTCCTAAACAGAAGTTAAGCAACTTGCGCAAGCCAGCCAAAATTGAACCACCGCTCCCCTAAAAACCACCAAGATAATGTCCCAGCTAAAACAACCGCTGTGCATCCTGTCCTGCTGATAAGTTGATCTGCCGGTCGTAGTTACGAAACCAACCTTCTCTCCAATAATAATTATTGTAGTTCGGACACTAGATGATAATTTATGGTACAAAAATGGACAAATCAAAGTCAGCAGCACTTAATACTGGTAAGTGCCCTGCTGAGCACTGTTGTTGTAGGCGCTTGGTGGCGCGTAGACACCTTGCTGAGCAGCCATGGAGTAGGGGCTTTGGTGTGCCCTCGAGTTTTGGTGCGGGCTCGGCTGAGCATTCATGTTTTGATAGGTGCTTTGCTGAGCATTCATGATTTGGTAGGTGCTCTGCTGAGCACTGATGCTTTGGTAGGGGTCCTGCTGAGCACTCATGCCTTGGTAGGTATCTCGCTGAGGATTCATGCTTTGCTGGGAGGCTGTTACATTGTTTTGGTAGGAACTTTGGTGGGAATTCATGTTCTGTCCACCAGAGGCCATGAAGCCTTGATAAAAACCTTGCCCAGCAGTAAAATGCTCAGAAGATCCATGATTCTCAACTTCGGAATTACCATAATAAGGATCTTGAAGCTTTGTCCTTCTTCCAGCAAACTGCATTTTGTATAAAGTGATTCATGAATCCTTTGCAAAAATAAAATTTTACAAATGTTTGTTAGTGTACAGTACAGAACAAAATTTCATAATATACTTCAAAAATTCCTCCAACTGTAAAGTTTAATTTTATCAAAAGCTTCAATTATACAGTTTTGAAACCACCAGAGTCGAGTCATTATTCATAGTGCGTTCCCCTACATATGTATGGCAATGACAGTGTAAATTCCTTCAGGGGTGGATACTGTTAAGGGCAAGATCAGCTCCAAGACTATCACTAAAATCAACTTTAAAACCATATGACCAAGCATGGATGATACAATAATCTGGAAATTACAACTCAATCTGCAGAGATATTAGTCTAGACTGGTGTGATGGGCAACAGGCAGTTGTATTTGTTCAGACTATTTAGGATTTTTTGATGGTTTCCTATTGTCTCTTAAACACTCTCCAGAAAAAAAACCACTTTCCTCTAGATGATCTATTTGAATTCAGAAACATTTGGCATTTCTCAGTTTTCACAATTCAATAATTTTAGCAGTGCTGTCAGCACTGACAGTAAATGGAGGCATAATGGTATCTACACAAACATAAAGAGGTATGGGAGATTTGGAAAATGAAACCTGCAAATACTATCTTAATTATTTAAAATATATTTGATATCTAGAGAAACAAATGGATGGTACCCCAATTGTGTTGTGTGGAGAGAGAAAAGGCCACTATAAGAAAGGGAGACAACCAATAGAAGGCAGAATGAAGAACTTTTAAAAGGAAGATTTTATGAGCTCTTACTTTTTCAATGGTCAGAAGCTATAAATCAGCAAATTGGGTTGGGATGACTGAATTCAAAAGGCAGTAAAGCATGGAATCGTCGCCAATGTCAGCTATTGATATGTCAAGTGATTTATATTTATGTTGATCTGGTATGCCAAGTCCACCGCTGACTCAACCACTTAGTGGCTTCATCAATCTAGTATGCAATCATTGATGAACTATACAAGATCTTGAAAGTTCATAAACTCTTATTGAAGGAAAAACAGTTCCAAAACTCAATTACACAATTTGAAAAGCATGGGAAATATTTGTGGTTGTCTTGAAAGTGTCCGTGTGTGTCATACCTCCCATGGGGGCAAATGAACCAAGAATGAATTATATCAGACAAGAAGTTAACACCTCAACAATTTTCTATGCTTCTGCTAAACCAGAAGGCCATGATATAAACATACCTCATCAGTAATTGGAACATCACGCCCTCCAGATCTCATAACAGAATTCATTCCATTATGTGAGTTATTGGCCTCCAAAACACGGTTCATACTTGGGTATCTGAAATTGGGAGAATAAGAAAGAACTCAAGACACATTATTATTCAAAAACTCACTTGTACTTGCCAAAAAAAAAATCATCAATACCCTGTAGCAGCTGGAGGAACTGGATAGCTCTGAGGCTCGTAATCACGTCTCCCACCCTTCAGAAAGGCATAACGAATAGGTATTATCACTGGGACATATCTTGACATAAAAAAAAATGCTCAAAAACCCTAATTAAGCATCTAAAAAAACAAACCATTAACTAGTGGTATCTTCTGTTATGTGAATTTGTGCTTATAAGTGAAGCAAAGTCAGGTACCAGCAACAGGCATGGTTTTTGAAATTGTTCATGAGAAAAGAGTAGCAAAAGCGAAATGGTAACCTCTATATATTGGTGAGAAACAAACATTATGCGTGTGTACCTGTGTTTTGTCCACATTAGAGACACACATGGAGCATATGCTTGACTTGCAGCAGAAAGAAGAATTATATTTAGCCAGTGCAAACACTTGTCACTGATATATATAGATCAATTTGTGGGTCTCATTTCAGACATTCCTAATTACCACATGGAACTGCAGCATATGTTCAACCAAGATATTACATCAATTCAATTAAGTCACTACAGAAAATGAATCTAAAAATACAAGTTATTGCCCAGAGTGCACTGGAAATACAATAATTCCCAACAAGAACAGTCTATAACCCTTGTTAATGAATTTATCACAAACACTAACCCAGTAAGTTGCACAGTAAACATAAAAAGTGCTTAAACATGAAACAAAAATTACCCTGCGCGGTTCATATCCACCAGAGCTGCTAGCTGCCATCATACCAGATGGTTGGGGTCCTCTTCCTGGTAAGTTTCGTGCCGGCCCAACGCCTGGAACAGGTCCAACAGGCCCAGGTTCTGTTCCAGCATTTGCATCACGCAAAGTTCTTGATCTGAGTCTGGATGCAATCTCTGCCAAAGCATCTTTAGCAACACCATAATTTCCAGATATCTGAAAAAACCAGTTCAAAGTTTAGCTCAAATAATAGCCAGGGTAAAAGGATAAGGGGAAAAATCACAGCATTGTCAGCAAAAGATATTCATTCAACCACATCACCTGTACAAGCTCTTCGTCATCGGATGCACATTTAGGCTTATCATTCTTGGGGTAAACACGAATGTCTGCCTGCAATCTCCTTCTCATTTCATTGATAACCTGACCTCCTTGTCCAAGGATGCAGCCAACCTTACTTGAAGGAACCAGAAGTCTAGTAATTATCATACCTTTTTCAGAAAATTCACTTGTTTTATCCTGAAGCTGAAGAATTGCATCAATGGCTTGGGATCTCGGATTCCAGAGACCCTGAAATATCAGTACAAAGCTGTTGTTAATGTATCAGTGAAATACAAATCTGCAGGCACAGTCAAACCTTATACAAACAAACTGCGATGTTTAAAGCAGCTAGACCTCAAAGGCAGAGACACGAATTGCACGTTCTTCTGAATCCGCTGAAGCATCCTCAACATGAATACTAGCTCCTGTCTCCTGCTGTACAACCTTAACATTAGATCCTCCTTTCCCTATTACCCCACCAATCTTCCCAGTAGAGCACAAAATTTTCATTGAGAACTCAGCTGAAGGCTCCCTGCCATGTCCAGGAGGAACACCATTGAAACCACCTGGCCCAAATTCTGAAGGGTGATTACCATATTCCCCCATCCATGGCATACTGTGGGGAGTGGAGTTACGATGAGGCCACATTGGATTTTCCGGGTGGAAGCATGTTTGGCATGGCATCACTAGGAGGATGAAAATGTTCGACCACCATAAGGCATAGGAACACTTGGCGGTTTGTCTTTGCGCGGATTCTGATGCAGCAGGGTGGATATTTCATAAAGCGCCCTCTTTGCCACAGCTGGTTTTCCAGAGATCTGAAATATAGCTCTTGAAATTATACTTTGTAGGGAATTGCAAAAATAATCCACCTTTTTTCATGATGAATGAAGAGGGGGAAATCCGCATGCAACCTTTCATAAAAATGAACTTGGAAATGTTACAAAAACAGAGAAGGCAGGGCACACAAGCAAAATGACATGATTCCATAATAGAATGTCATAACATAAGAGATGATTATGCAGCAAGAACTCATATTTGTGTATTTTATGATTGTTTTAAAAAGAATATATCATTTTGATGCTTTTGCATACAAATGCTCAAAAGCAGTACGCTCACACAATCATAAAATAATATTCAACAAGTAATGTGGTATAATCAGATTCACATTATGATGGAAAAAGTTTGTTACTTGTAATATAAATGCTAAAGTTACACCTCCATGGCTTCTGCTTCAGTGCAATGCAATTGACACACCATACCACCACATGCTTTCAATTAAGCAGTAGTTTAACAGTCCAGGATGTATTAGGGGCAATGATATGTGATACACAACAATCCAAATCAGGCTAGGTGTTAAAATCTAAGACCCTCGGTAATAACAGCAACAATCTGTTTGAAAATCTGGCCAAGATAAGGCTCAATAAAAGGTACTAGATATACTATCCTGACCAGATAATCACTAGTTATAGAGAAATATTAATATGACTATAGGAAAAACCAACAGGAGGAAAGTCTACCGTGTTAATGGACATTGGTCATAGGAGGTTAAGCCTTCAGAAAACCAAGACAGCCAATCCTAGCTATGAAATAACATCTTAAACTTCACCATACAAAATCTTAGTCATCAAATTCAACTTAAACAAGACCCCCAGAAGTAGATTATGCAATTAAATTAATGATTTAATGAATCTAAGAATTAATTGTCACTATCATTATGACCAATCTTATTTATCCGTTTCATCCAGCACGACAAAGGACATTTTTTTAGATTGAACCAGTTAAAAAGATACAAGGAGTAGCTAAACTTGCTCCCATAAATATGCAAGACCATCCACCACATTTCTGACTGGATTAGATATAGTATCAAAAAATAGTTTCAAAATTAAAAATCTATATAAAATGCAGTGGGGATAAGGGTGTAACCCAATCATAGCAACAATCATAAGAAAATGTGTAGTTAGTAAGTAAATTGTCGAAGCATATGTTAACAGCATAGCTATATGATGGGACCATGGCATACCCCTGTCCTACCCCTAACCCATCGCTAAAAACTCCCCACACGTAACTCTTCCTTTTCAGGGGCAAGGAGGTAAAACTTCCAATCTGGCTGATGGTTGCTAAATGGAGAAAGAGAGCCTAATTTTATGAATAGCTTGTCTACTAATGTCAGGGAAAATCCCATCAATCTTATATTAAAGACACAATACAGAATACGAGACAGCACGTAAGAAACATAAAACAAATACCAAAGAAAAAAGGGAAAGAAGTCGAAATACAAAACTATATCCCCCATCATAAATGCTATTAATACCCTAGCTATGCCAGTCTTCCTGCTTTAAATATAAAATTATGGTGAGGAAAGATCACTCCACCCACCTCTTCTCCTTGTTTTGCCTCATCCTTTGAACTTCCATGACCAATGAATGCTAGGATGCATATTCATTTCAGTATGTATCTCTGAAACTCAAACTTGAAACTATAACCTTCCTTCCAATATAGAGAACATTCAGTCAAGCAAATCAGTTGATCTTTATTGGAAAAATCATTGTCACGTCTTTGAGGTCACAGTTCATGGTGATCAAATTTGTCAACTGCTCATGAGAAGCAAGCAAACAGCTGAAGAAGCCCCATCTTACTAAGTGGACCTGCATTCCACCATGCTGATTCACAAGGCGGAATTCAAGTAAGAAATCTAGCAGTGCTTTGAAATCAGTAGAAAGCATAAAGATGTCAATGCCAAAGGTAGCCAAACAACGTTAACATATCCACTTGGGTAACGAGTCAACTACAGTACAATCCATTGGATGATAGGGTCATATCAAAATTCAATTGATCACTTTCAGATCATTTATTTATGTGACTTCAATCAACCCACAATCTTCCACATAAGGCACTTACTTGTCTACTTTATTCAACTATTGGCATATGCATTAAAAGAATTCCAACAATCCTAATGGCCTTCTTGTGAAGTTTTTGCCAAGTCCTTGGTCTGTTGAGTATCTCAATTAGCTTTACTCTTAAAGCACTGAGGGTCAATATCTCACGAGCCAATGAAAGAATATTTCCATAACCTGTCTCACATAATCGATTATAAACTCAAATAAGTGTCTGCTGGCACTTCTTAAACCCATCATACTGCAGTTACTATCAGAGGTTGCAGAGGCAAGAGGACATCTTGCATACCAAGGAATTTCTTATACTCAAATTATAAGAAAGACCAGACTGCAAATGGAAGAGCAGCATTATTTTTTATCAGCAAAATCACAAACTTGAGATATAATGCAGTAGAAATGGTTAAAGCTCCATCCTCTTCATTTCTTAACTAAAAAGAGTAGGCTTTGCAACTGTTCCTAATGATGCTTAAAAGTGAAACTTTATATGACTGGGCTCAGTACATTGCAAGCCCAAAACTAGTAAAGCGTTCAGAACCAAACCACAGGCAAGTAGTCTCCAGAAGGCACAGCCAGAAATCCTAAACATGGGAAAGAAAGCACTCCCTAATGATCTTCACCTTAGCAATTATTTTACTGAAGTAATGATAGTCAAGTGATAGAACAGGGTACAGAATAGTACTTTATATTCCACCATGTCACAAGGCCATCAGTAAGGTATTTTAATGTTCTTGTGAAACAAGGCAACCTTTTAAAGCTCATTCATCTCATATAGTAATGCAAATGAATCCTGGATCCTACAACTTAACAACTAGTTATCCTGGCTCACTGACTACTTGAACTCTAAGGACCAAGAACACACATAATAACAGCATTTGTAAGAGGAAAAAAAAAGAATCAGAACATCTTCCCCTGTTGAACATCCATGCAAAATAACAAAAAATCTTCTCTGACAAGCACATAACAGATTGCAACCTTTGGTACAACAAAGAATGCAATACCATCAATTTCATAACATATCTTTATTGCAATCTCATGATGAAAATCAAATTAATATTTTAAAAAAGGTTCAAGACAAATTACAATTCTCAAGCAATGCTAACTTAAAGCACAAGAGAGAGCAGATTATAATCTAATATGTCAAATGCACAAACATGAAGAATCCGTATTACATCATGCCAGCAAATGAATTTGGTGTCTAAACTACTCAAAAATCTAGTAGACCAAAAAGGCCAACTTAATAACTATAATTCAGTTACTAGGAAAAAAAGTGGAATAAAAGAAGAAAAATGCAGTGAGCCTCATGTCCTGTAAGACTTAATGTAGCAAAGAGAGCAACACAATTACCTGGACCAATTCATCAGTGTCCATAGCACATGAAGGGAGATGATCAGCAGGAAGAACACGTATGTTTGCACCAGTCTCACTTCTCAATCTCTGAATAACATCTCCTCGTTTTCCCAAAACACAACCCACCATGT
Source organism: Salix suchowensis (assembly GCA_029030765.1). Classification (NCBI taxonomy): domain Eukaryota; kingdom Viridiplantae; phylum Streptophyta; class Magnoliopsida; order Malpighiales; family Salicaceae; genus Salix; species Salix suchowensis. The sequence goes on along the minus strand of CM054996.1, from coordinate 3,999,903 downwards.
TGTTTGGAACAAGAAGTCTCGCAGTGATAACATTGTTATCATTATCATCATCCGATGCCATCCCACCAAAAAGATCCTCCTCAACAATTCGGTCATGAACTTTCAAGAGAGCATCCTGGGCAGCACAACGTAGCTCGAAGGCCTCCTGCTGTCCATTCCTCGCAGCCAAATCCTCATCGCCATCTATTTTTCTCGGAGGCTTATCAGAAGAACTATATATAATAATCACTCTCTCATCCGAACCCTGAACAGAATCAGCCACTGTGATTTTCGATTGCGTCTCTTCTCTTAAAGCTTTCACAATATTCCCACCCTTTCCAATAACACCCCCAATTTTTCTCGAGGGACAAAGTATCCTATAAACAGTATCACCATCACCTGAAAATTCTTCTCCGTGAGAGTCGCTCCATTTTCCTTTTCTACTACTGCCCACCCCTTTCCGTTTAAACAGACTGTTCCCCGGTTTCTTAAAAAATTTCCGCCTATTCCCATCCATTCTTCCACAGGATAATTAAAATCTTGCAGTAACAAATGCATTGAGTATGAAAATTAGGTAAGAAACAGAAATGATTAATTTGAATCATGATTTGAACACATTGACTGCTAATTAGAAAATTAAATAAGAAATCAGAAAATTAGGGTTTCCGAGAGTGTACGGAGGAGGGGCGAGAGATAGACACGCACGTACCTGAGAGAAAAAGAGGGGGGGAGTTTCTGAGAGAATATTCGTATAAGGGAGGTGGTGGAGGGGAGTTGAAGCAAATTACAGCTAAGTAGACATGGCAGTGGAAAGCTCCATGGAGAGGGAGGGGTTGCAGGATGAAAAAGAAGGCTTTGTGCATGTCTGATTTTCTTTCTTCGACTTTGTTTGCTCTTGGTTGGATGTTGGTATGGTGTGGCCCGGCCCATGGCCCAAACCATGAGATAAATTTCGCTGTATGCTCTCCTTAGGGTTTGAGCCCACTTATATTCTTTCCTTTCCATTTGCAAATATCTAGCATCAACTTTCTCCTGGTGGACTGGCTATTCCTTTTAAAGGATTTATTAAAAACATTTACTCTTCTCTACTCAAAATAACTTACATTCTTTAAGGATTTGTTCATGTTTCACTCCCACCTCTTTTATTTCCATTTTGTTATTTAATTTTTAATTTTATCCTCATTTTATTATTAATTATCCATGTTATTTTTAGACTTTTCATATCAACTATATCATGTTAAGAACAATTTTCATATTATTTTAATTTCAAATATGGTTAGGTAAGACGATGAGCTGTCTTCGGATGATCAACTAGGTAACGTTGAGATAATTTTCATATTATTTAGTTTTAAATTTTAGCTACACAACAAGTCAGAGGTTTTGGGGGTTAAAATCCTATATTTAGTGGATTTTATCAATTATAGTTTTATTATCTGTCATTTGAACATTTAATCAAATAATTAAAGCATACCCAATAACAAATTAGTTTGTCGCAAAAAATAAATAATTCATCTTTAATATATTATATAAATTATCTGCTTATAAATCTATTGGTGTAGTTATCTCTAATCTTTTTATCTTATTTCTGTAAAATTGTATTACTTATTATTATTAAGCAAACAAAATAGTCTTAGACCCCGTTTGTTTGCTGGAAAGTGGTCTCCTTTTGGAAAATGAATTCCGGGGAAAGTGAATTCCGATGTTTGGCAGTGTTATGGAAAATGAACTGGAAAACACTTCTCAGTGTTTGTTTGTGTTATGGAAAATGAACTGGAAAATAATTTATTAATAAATTATTTTTTTTTCAAGTTTATTAAAATAACGAGGAACAAATCTTACAAATTAAAAAGTTGAATGAGAATGAAATTGGAAAAAAAATATAATTTCATAAATTATCTCAAATAAAATAAATAATAATCAAAATAATAGAGATCAAATCTAAAAAATTTTAAAAAAATGAAAGGTGAATAAATTAAAATAATAATAATTAACATTTCATAAATTATTTTAAATAAAATAAGTAACAATAAAAAAAATGAGGACCAAATTTGATAGATAAAAAATTTCAATAAAAAAATGATAAGAAAAAGGCAAATAGCAATTATAAAAATAAGGACCAAAATTAATATAAAAATTAAATTTTAAGAGATGGAATTGAAAAATAAATATTCAAAACAAATTATATATAGCAATCAAAAGTTTGAGGATCAAATTTGATATAATCAGCAAATAATGACATTTCTAAATTTTTCATAACTTCCGGAAAGTGTTTTCCACCCAAATTTTCCGGAAAACACTTTCCTGAAAACCAAACCAAATTTTTCTTTGACTGGAAAGTGTTTTTCGTTGACCAACTTTCCGGAAAAGCAAACAAACACAGGAAAATTTGAAAAGTGATTTCCCGGAAAGTGAATTCCGGAAAACAAACACAACCTTATAAATAATTGTTTTTATCATTACTTAACAAAAATTATATCCATGCTAATTATTTTAGTCAAATATACAGGATTATAACAAAAAAATCACACTATTGAAAAAAAAATACATTTTAAAAGATTTAATTTCTCCCTACAGCAAAATACATGGCAAATTGCTCGTACTCTCTATCTCTAGTCTTCGTTTCTTACATCACAAAATAACATCCAGACTCACGATGATTGTAATGGGTTAAGATCAACAAGCTTATGTTATATGTTCTTATTGGGCTCGAAGCCCCTTTTGTTTTAGAAAGAACATGGGCCTACTCTGTCTCTTTCCCTTGTTATGTTTTAGGCTTTTAAGACCAGGTTTGCATCCCACGTGTACCTTTAAACAAATATATTTTCAGTGTATAATTAATATTGCTATAGTTTTATGTAGTTTGGTTGCGGTTCATAAAAATAATAATTTAAGAAAAATTATAAAATATATTTTTCTTAACTAAAGTTTTAAGACATAGCTTTTTATTGAATTCCATATAAAACTATAATATATGATAATTTAATTAAGCATTTTTAATTTTATAATTAATACAAAACAGAAATTGTACTTAAAAAACAAACAAAGCTTAATGCTATATGCCTCAAAAGTGGTAGGGGGTCCATTTATCCCGTAAGGAAAAATTGCCTTTCTCAGATTGGACACTTAATTGATTGTTTTTTATTATTATTATTATTATTATAGTTATTACTTTAAATCATTCTTTTGGTATTTTTAGATCATTTTTATATGTTTATATCAAAAAAATATTTAAAAAATATCATTTTGATTACATTTCTAAATAAAAAGTATTTTTAAAAACAACATTGATCACACTCCCAAACAGCTTCTAAGATTTTAAGCCCTAAAAAAATAGGATTTTAATACAATTATTCCTGGCCACCCCTTCAAGCAAACTAGCTCGTTGACTCGTGATTTGTAAGGAGTTGAACGAAATTCTTATTAAATAATTGCACAGGTGTTATTGTTTTTTTTAATTAAAAAATATAATTGAGATTTAAAGGGTGGATGCACAAATTTAGCTTATTGATTTGTTTCAGCTACAGTAGCAAAAAGTAAAGGATTTTGGGAATTTATTTCAATATCAACCTTTTTTTTAAGTTTTGATTATGTTTAATTAAAAAAATGAATTTTATTTGAATTAAAATCAAGTTTTCAAATTAATAGACGTAGAAATGTATGAAAAATTACTCAAAAATTAACCTTATCAAACTTACGTGAATAAGAAATCCAAAGATCAACGAGCGTGGCTTATTTCGCAGGAGATATGTAATTTAATATCTCTATAAATTTTCATCTCGCGTGTCCTGTTCTACTGAGCTGCTTTTAATTTACATTTCTGCCCCGCTCTGGTTACCTTGCACGTGCCTTCGCTCAACGAAACAAAGAAACACTCGGCAAGGTGACAAGGACAGTGAAGATGACATCCATGCCTTATTTGGCTTCTTTTTCGTGGAATTGCTCAGTTTTTTCTATTGTGTTTTATATTGTTTTTAAAATGATTTTTATTTAAAAATATGATAAAAATAAAGTTTTTTATATTTTAAAAATATACAAGAACAACAAAAATATATATTTTCTAAATAATAGAGTTTTAAAAAATTATCTAACATGGCAGAGGAGGAGCGCGAGGCAGATTCGGAATGACTGGGGGAGGACCGAGCAGAGGAGCTGAGGGCAGGGCAGGGCCCGGGCAGGAGATAGGGTTCCTGATCGGATGGAAGCCATGCTGCCCGCTGCCCCCTTTCCCTTGTATGGAAAGTTGAAAGGACAGAACCTACGCCAAACGGCTCCATCAAAAACAGTCCAGCTCCGACCATTTTCTTACAAGTGCAAGACATGCGCATGTTCGTGTCAGAGCAATTCAGTCCCACCTGACTCTTCACCGGCAACCCAGATTCCTTCTTCTGGCACCACCAGATGCTGAATTCATTGTACGCTCGGAGAAAAGGGCCATCTACATTTTCCACCCTTTCAAGCATCATTCTTCACGTCAAAACCTGCCAAACATCTGCAAATCCAGTCAAACACAATCAAATCCAGTCAAACATCCACAGTAAATGCTCACCGTCGTCTACACCTGCTCACGTTAGCAGTGAACCACACGACCTGTAACCACCATTGATTGCAAGATCGAGCGATCTCCTCATCAAGGTTGTTGAAATTGAAATTGAAATTCATTGCTGTTGAATCCCTTTGCAGTGTAATGCCTCCACGTATTGATGTCAAGCTTGAGTTTTTAAAATTGTACCACCACCAGATATATAAAAACATACTAAAAATTAGTAAAATTATATAAAATATGAATGTTATATAGGTTCTGAATTTCCTAGACTATGGTTGACAGGTTAGCTAGTTCTTTAGAAACTGGTTTCCGGGTTCAACTTTTATTTTTAGTTTTTCATGTATTTTAGGATGATTGAATTTTTATTTCATTTTTTTTTAATTGTATTAGACTATTATTTACTACATGGTTTAATTTATTAATATAAAATTAATCACAATATTTTACAAGTTCACATTGTGTTTGGGGGGGTCAAGATTTCTTCTTTCTTTTTTCTTACAGCCTTGCCTCCATATATGTTGAAAAGGGACCGTGATAGGCCGTACATGTCCTGTGAGACTCGTAACATCTCGGTGAGTCATCCATACATGATCCCCACACAGCACAGAGTCGCTGATTAGCATGTGTAGGTTCGGGCTCCTAAACGAGTGTAGGTTCGGGCTCCTAAACGAGACCTGCACAGCAACTCATCAGATGGTTTTGGATGCTCCAAGCCAAGCGCACAAGCAGAAGGTAAAGAGCCAAGGACAGTTAGAAAGATCCCTACGTTGATCATTTACCATGTCTTTGTTCCAGTAAAACCAGATTTGTACAGCTCTATTTTCACCATTAAGAGCCTAGAAAGATTATAAAAAAAAAAATTACAGTTGGGCAAAAAAGGAAAAAAAAAACACAGCTAACATCTCTTCTAAAGAAAACCCAAACTCAAGCCGCAAAAACTGGACTTTCTCATTAGCAATTTCCCCCCCGGGATTCACCACCGCTTCAAGGATATTCAAGTCTGAGCTCCATCTTACACGTGTCAGCATCACTGGACCCGCAAGCCTCCACCTTTCTCTTCTTCACAGGGACCACGTGGTGTGCACGTGACACAGGCTCGAGGCCGAGGGTCAAGTCCAGCCCAAGTTCAAGCCCAGCGATTTCGTCGCTCGCGACATCATGGGCCTTGAAATCGTTTTTCGACTCGGGGTTGGGTGGGAACAGCAAAGAAGCCTCGGCCGTTTCCTCGGACACCATGCTCTCACCACTCTCTTTGCTCTCGCCATCCACCATTGCCAACTCGGACTGGTGACTCACCGAGGAGTCGTGGCTCGTGCACCGATTCAACTCATCCCGTGCCGCCAACTTGTCAACTACGATTGACGCCAACCCATTGCCAGAAGAAGCGCGCTTGCTGGCTTTCGGCTTCACAACTCTCCTGACCCGGCACCGAGTCTTGGCTCGGTTTGCATCATTTGACGCGGCGGAGTTTTCTTCTTTCGAAACGTGCCGTATATCATAAACTTTTAGCGGGGGGCCATGGCCATTAACGGCAGCTTCAGAGTTAATTGGAGTTATCGGAGCACCTTTTAGTACGGCTTCAACAGCGGCTTGACAGAGCTGCCAGCTTCCCGACCACATCAGCCCGACCGATCCATAAATCGGGTTCACTATCCTCCCGCATGCTTCGTAGAGCAACGACCTAAAAATCGCTGTCACAAGAAAATAACAATCAATTTTAAATCCTTGGCATGGAAACTTGAGGCATCAACAAGAAATATCCTTGAATCTCTAAATGAAAACCTTAAGGGATCATAAAGAACATTTGAATTTTCCAAAGCATTTCTTGAACTTCCAAAAGCCAAAGCTTGTGTTTTTTAAATCAAAACTCAAAAAAAAGAACCCCGAAATTCTCAGAAACATTTCTGCTAATAATCTTTTGGGTTTCTCAAGATTCTCAAAGCTTAGATGTATAAACTAACCAGGTCGGAGATGTTCAGGGCCAGCGTTGATGAGGTTCATAAGGCCAGCACGGCCATAAAACTTGGCAAGAAAAACAGTCGCGTTGGCTTGAGACTCAGAACTCTTGATCCACTGTAAACAAGGCCTGATACTACAATTTTCACTACAACCTTTGCGTAAAACTCTACACCCATTACAACTCATCCGCATTTTGGATTCCAGTTTGTCTTTTAAGAAATCAAGAGACTACAAGATTGAAAGGGAAAGGAAGGAGCGAGAAAGAGTGTCTGAAATTGGAGGTTGGGGAAGGAGAGAGATGAATATTTAAGAGGATGAGTGGTGCGTGTGTGACAAGAGCGTGTGCGTATGTATGTATGTGTAAGAGAGGAGAAGATAAGAGTAGGAGCCGCTGGATTTAGAGGTACAGGGGACGCAACTTGTTTTACATGTATCTTCCGAAACACTGGTTTCCACATTCAAGGAGGTTGGAGTTTGTACTGCTGCTTCTCGTTTCTTGGCGTGCTTAAAATATTCATTTTATAAAGGTTCAAAAGTTAGTGGAGTATTCCTACTTTCACTTGGGGCGCGTGAGACAACTCCCAATCGTAGAAGCTTGCTTGATGTGCCATCGGTGGGGAGCTGTTTCTTTGCGAGCCAACATAGGCTAGAAGTTTTGTTTTGGTAAGCATAATTGTAGCTCTTATCTGGACTTCCTGGTTACCCATATGCCCCTGCTATTGAGTTATAATTACATTCTTTTGTCTACCTTTTTCTAAATTACTTTTTTTTCGTTTTTTTTTGTGAAATATGGTGTTGTTTGGGAGTGTTACTAGTACTGTTTTTAAAATTATTTTTTATTTAAAAATTTATTAAAATAATTTTATATTTTATTTTTAAGAATATATTTTTGGCATCAACATATAAAAATAATTTAAAAATCACTAAAAAAAGTTAATTTAAAATAATAATAAAAATTCAAAAATAATTCTGAAGCGCAATGTGAAATAAAACCGAAGCATATTGATATATAAGATTGTTTTTACTACGATAGTGTATTTATAATTTATATTTTCTTCTTTATTTATGTTTGAAAATAAATTATCTTTATACACGCATGGTAAATTACTTTATAATATATTCTTTGCAATCAGCTATTTAATTTAATAATATAATATTTTGGTAAATTTGAATAATATAATGTCTATACATTTTATCAAACAAAAAAGTAAGTTTCATCGGTTGAATATCTACAAAACCCATTTATTTTGAGGGAAGCACTTCTCATATATTTCTAATATTTCAATGGGTTTTTCAAAAGTCAATTAATAAAATTTATTTTTTATAAAAATAAATAAAATGAATTGAGAATCTCAATGGTATTTTAAAAAAAAATAACTAATTTTTACAAAATCAATCATCCATAAAGATATCATTGTAGATAAGGTTGTTATCGGTATAAATTAGTGAAAAATCATATATTCGATGGTCCAATGATAAGAATTTGAGACTTGAAAGTTTGTTCTTCTTGTGATCTCAGGTTTGAGTCTTGTGGTTATTAATATGATGATCACTGGAGATTTGTGTAATCGTTAATTTCAAGACCTTCTATAAGATTGTCTAGTGGTAAGAGTTTAAGATTAAAAAATTTACTCTTTTATGGTCTCACTTTGAACATTTTAGAAGATGACCTAGTAGTGAGAGGATTAAGGGATTTATCCCCTGTGGTCTCATATTTGAGTCTCGTGATTTATAATATGATGATAATTAAAAATTTATATAATTATTAATTTCAAAATCTGTAAGATTAATTGAATTACTTGCAAGTTGATTTGAACACCCAGATGAAATAAAAAAAATAGTTACGAGCGATGTTGGTCTACAAAAACAGATGGATGGCAAAACAGTCCTTGGAAATATAGCATGGAAGAGGAGGGGGGTACGGTAGAGCCAGGCATGCAAGTGGGTCCCGGCATCGAGATTACCGGAGAGGAGCGCGTGGTAAGCACTCTCGGTGTCAGAGAGCGGTCGAATCGCCACATAATCGGGAAAGAGAGTCTGGGTCCACGGGGAGCTCCCGGTATCCAAAAAAAATGAGAACGAGAAAGAGACGGAAACTCCCGGTTTTCGGGAGGTCGTGTGCTGAAACCGCCTGGAGGTAAAACAAGTAGCCGGTTTCTGGGTTTGTTCGGGTGTGGTATTGGGACTGTGGGCGCGCTAGAAGACCGATGCAGCCAACGGTATTGGAAAGGGTCATGGCGTTGTTTCTTTGTGCTTATCTTCCAACACAATGACTAACCACTTGGATTAGATTATATTATCAGATTAGTTAAAACTGAAAGGGAACCGTCGTTTCAGAGCTCAGGGGCAAGTGGGTAATTAAACTAATGATTCCAAGGTCAGCATCAGATGGTTGGTCGATGAGCCAGGACTGCTTATCTTAATATCAATTTTAGGGTCGGTTTCGTCTGGTTTTCCTCCCCCTTTCTATTTTTTTTTATAACTGGGGTGTCTGTGCCAGCTTACACGCATCACAATTAATCTCTGAATTCACTAAATATCCTGCAAACTCAGTGATCATGTAAGGCACCGCGAAGATGACAGGCGTGCATGGTGGAACTTGAACCCTGGTGCAGAAAAAAAAACAAGTCCCTTCAACCACTAGGCCAAGACACCACTTGCAACCCCTTTCCATTTTCATAGGATAGCTGTGGATAGGCCTTTTGTAGAAGTGGAGTGACCTGGATTTAGTTAGGTCACTTTCGTGCGGCGGTGTTTTATTTTTAAAAATATTTTTTATTTTTTTTAATATCAAAAATATTTTTTAAATAATAATAAATATGTACTATTTTAATGCATTTTCAATAATAATAAAAAATGATAGACATTATCTTAGTATCTGGGGGTACGGTGGTTTCAGGGAGAGAAATAGATAGAGGGAGGTTTCGACCGCAACATTGAAATAAAGAGAAAATTAAAAATACCAAGAATTTTTTTTTCTTAATATCATTATTGTTTTTTTTCTTTCTTTCTGAAACTAATAACAAAAAACATTTCATTGTGTTTAGTCCTCTTAGTTTCTCTATTTAGTCTTTAATTATTGTTTAAGACATTTTTTATATATTTATTGGCAAATATAATTATTTTTTATTAAATACACATGTCAAGTTTTCAACTAATTTATAATTGAGTTTTTTCTTAGTTTCCTTTAAAAAAAACAAAAAACACATATTTTTTATGATATAGATTATTTAAAAAACATTATTTCAAAAATATATTAAAACATATATTATTATTTTTATATCATCGTATCAAAATTACTATAAGTTTTTTTAAAAATATTAAATTAGTATTTTTTTTTAATTCAAAAAAGATATAAAACCGAAACACAACAGTAGCTGCCAGTGGAGTGCGGTCCCTTGACCAGCACTCGAAGTTATATGCAAGGCGTCAATAATGAACAGTGACAATTGTATTATTTGGACCGTTTTGACCTTTATAGATTTTTTTTCCCCCTTCCTATTAATGCATGTGATTAGGAAATGATCTCTACGGTCCGTAATTGCAAGTTATGGATTGTACATCGACTAATTATTAAATATTGAATGGGCAGGTAGGAGGCTGCTAAGAATTTGGAAGGCAAAGACTCCCACCTACGTCAAATACCTCATTTGTGATTTGTTTAGATTTTAAGTCATGGGCTTTGACCTCTTAGCAAGCTTCTATTTTATTTTATTTTATTTTATTTTAAATTAAATATTTTTAATATTTTTAAATTATATTCATATGTTGATATCAAAAATATTTTTAAAAAAATAAAAAGAAATATCATTTTAATACATTTTTAAATGAAAAAATATTTTTAAAAAACAACATCAATTATACTATTAAATAGTCATACAAATGTGACTATAATTTTAATTATTGCTACTTGCATAATTCATCGTGAAACTCCTAGATTCTAGCTAAGAATTTTCTATACTTGGATGTTTTTTCCTCTAGTTGGTCACTTGCCCGATTACATGTTATTTTTAACTTTAGTAAGCGAGTCTCTGTGATAATTTTTTTTTTAAAAATATAGTTTAAATAAAATTAAAAGAAACCCATTTAATTAATTAAAACGGTTTTGTTAAAAAAAATTACAGGTAAAAAAAATAATCTCCATGAATGAAAATTAATCAAATTATTTCACCTTTTATAAAACTAAAATATAAAATGCAGAGTCCAACAAAAACCATAAATTAGAAATCCTGTGGTATCGGCTGCCACATTCGAGCCCCCAAGCTTTAATAAGTCTCACCTGTAATCAAGTGCTGGCTGTCTTTCATCTTTAACTAATTAACACCAAGTTCAACAAATCATTATAATTTTTTTTAAGAAAAAAGAAAATAAATCATGCTAACAAGCGAACGTTGCTAAAAATCTCACAGGATTTTACTATTTTTTTTATATTTGTTTTCTCTAACGTGATGGTATTACAAGCCCATCTTTCATGCATACAAAGATATTACAAAATGCAAGTGATGTTTTAATCTAGTGGTTGAAAGAATTTGTTTCTTTATTCTGCACTAAAGTTCAAGTTCTACAATACATGTCTGTTATCTCCGCGGTGCCTTACATGCTCACTGGATTTGCAGGATGTTCAGTGAGTCCGAAATTAATTGTGGTGCGTGTAAGCTGTCCGGACACCCCGATTATCAAAAAAAAATTATAAACTATCTATTGGGAAATCTAATGATAAAAGTTTAGCAATATTATAATTATTAACACATTATTAATAATAATAATAAAACATTATAATTTAAAGGTGACGACTGGAGCAGGTTGGCATCCATTGTACGAGTCCAAAAGCTTTCTGAAAACCGATGCAGCCACAGCTTCGGCTTTTTGCGACTGCTGGTAAAAAAATGCCATGAAAGCACCATCGAGCACGGCACTGGACAGGCTGTCGATAGAATTAAACTACAAAAGCAAAGAGAAGGTTCTGTTACATTTGAGGGCAAAAGACACGTGGACAAGCCCACGTGATAAAGAGGTTAAAGTCTCATGCAATAGAGTCCAAGAATGTCATGCAAATTGTGAGGCCAGCGCGTGGCACTCACCTTTTCAAGTGAAGAATGCAATTCTCAGATGCCCTCGAGATTAATTAATGGCCACTTTTCAGAGAATCGAAATTGGAATTCCATGTATTTAGGAAAGTCCAGGGATCGGAATAAATAATTAAAAAAATCAGGTGACCATTGTTTTTTGGGTTTTGTTTGGACCTTCTGGAGTTTAAAGATAATTATAAATTAACTGATTTGATTAGAATTTTAATCAGGTTCAGGGTTGATTTGTTGTTTTGGACTATTTGTTGAGTTATTTGAAGGATTAAACAAGTTTATTTCAATCCCTGTAGTGTGTTTGTTTTGCATTTTTAGGTAAAAAAAGGTTTTAAATGAGTTTTTTTAGGTGTAAAACATTTTTGCTCTACTTTCATATGACCTCTAATAGCTGAGGTGTAGGTTTAATAATATTTTTTTCCTTAAAAAAAAGGCAGCTGATTGGTCACACCCCTATAAAACAATTAAATAGACTCCTGCTACTAATCTTTTATTTCACATTTTATTTATTTATTCGTGTTTATTTTTTTTCTATTTGATCCTTTTATAGTTAGATAATTATCGAATTTTCTTGTTTTTTTTTCATTTCATTATTTAATATTTTATTAATTTTTAATGTGGCCACATATTTATTTCTGGTTTGCTATTTGTAGGTTTCTTGTAATATCAAATAGACACCTTAATAGTTTAGTTAATTTTTTAATTTTGTGAGCATGTATTTGCCTTATCATATAACTAAATGCAAACTTATTAAATAACATTGTTGAATCTGATTGGGTTCATAATTGGAATCACAAGTTTAGCAAAACAACTCAAGTTTAACAAATTAACTTGATTTAGTTAAGAATAGGACTTCCCAATTTGTTTTAGTTGTATAGATAGTTATTAAATTAAATACATGCATATCTATATAGTTAATACCTGATGCATAACAAAATAACATAAGGTCAGCCTTATTTTGGATTTTGATTTTTGCTCCAATTCATTCCCTATATCTATAATACATGTAAATAAATGATAATTTAATGTTTTTATGATTTATTAATAAAAAATTTTTTGATGTTTTGTGAAAAAAACCCTAGTAATAATCTAAAAAGGGACCACTAAGAGGGTAGTAACCCGTTGACATGTGGGCGAGACTCACGTCCATACCTAATATTCATAGGCTTGGCATTATGCTAACCCTAGCTGACAAACCTTCACTTGTGTTATAGGCCTAACATGTTGAGCCTAAGCAAAAGTAGGATCGATGATGTTGCTAAACCTAATATAATCATGTTCATCCACGTGATAAGCCTAATTAAACATGGGATTGGTCAGTCAATGATTTATTATTGGAGGGATTATAAATCCACCAAAAAAACATTATTTTGCAGGTGTTATATCCATAGTTGTTAATTCCGTTCCGTTCCGTTCTGTTCAACAAACTGAGACAAAACGACGTCGTTTTTATCTCGGTTTTAATTCTAGTTCGATCCGAAAATTCCGGTCAAATTCCGGCCGGAACCCCTCGGTTCCGTTCCGGGCGTGCCGTTCTGGGTTCAAAATCTATTTTTTTTTTTAAAAAAAATTATTTTTGACATCTATACATCAAAATAATTGAAAAACACCAAAATATTTTAAATAAAAAAGAATTCAAAATTTTAATTATGGTTGTTAAATTAATATTTTATTTTTTTCATATATATAATTAATTATATATGAACAGTATGACATCGAAACGGCACAACGGAACACTCCAAAACCGGAACGACGACCAAACGGTATTGACAACTATGGTTATATCTCTTGCCACCATCTATTTACTCAATAATTATGAAGAAAAAAATATTATTAACCTAAACATGTGATCAACCACTATCTAGAACATCAAATTATGCATCTTAGGTTTTAAAACTTCATCACGAGCGTTCTCAGAAAACTGTGGACGAGTTTGAGAGGAAAAGCTGTGAAATTCTCAATTCCACTATCTGAAAATGCAAGTGGTCATCGTGAACGTCAGTTTTCTTGAAACCACCATGTTGACACTGTCTAGAAATCAGCTCCATGTTTTTAGGAAGCAAAAACCATCTTCGTGAAAACCATTGGCATGTCCTTAACGAGGAACAGAGCCTCCGACCATGGAAATTACCTGCCGCCTTAAATAGTTTTAATCACCGTCAAATCAACCAAGTCACCCCCACTGACGAGCCTAGCAAAAAAGTTGATCAATTTATGATTAATAGAAACAAAAAGGAAAGATTATTCACCATGATCGTACGTACAGTTCCTGTTAGTCCATGGACTCTCAAAAAGATTAGGCTCGAGATTTTCTTTTGGATGGAAAAGAAAGGCTCATACCATTTTGGAGAAAAAGTGGGACTGATCTCATAACCCTAGAGAAAAATTTCACGTTTAAACAGCGATTACAGTAATAAGATTCCATTCTTCAAATATTTAATCATATTATTTACTACGAAGGTGTGTTTGGGAGTACTTTTAAAAAGTAGTTTTTGATAAAAAAAAATTATTTTATTTTTTATTTTAAATTTAAAAAAAATAGTGTTTTTAGATTATTTTGTTGTGTTGATGTCAAAAATAATTTTTAAAAAATAAAAAACATCATATTAATGTATTTATAAACAAAAACTCCTTTAAAAAATAACCACAATCACACTCCCAAACAAACACTAAATATTAATTCTTCGCTAGCTAGCTCCCAGTTTTTTGAAAGCCTAGTGACCATAATCAAGCAAGAAATTTTAAAAAGTTTTAAGATATCATCGGGCTAATGATTTCATTATCTTGATGTGAATTATGATACGTTTGCCGATCCCACCATCTGTAATTTAATTAATATATTTTTTTTAATCACAAGTCTATTCACTCGTATCGTCCAGCCAGTCGATCCATCCCCAGAAAACAAAATCAATTGTTTTTCGAAAGTTTATCAGCAACTTGACGATACATGGTGAGTGCATGATTACTATTTTCGTTGTAAGATTTTAATAGATGTTTTGGCACTTGCGCAGGCTCTTGTGCGACCAATCTCTTGTAACCAACCAAACATTCCCTCGAGTACTTTTTTAATGCTGCTTTCCTCAGGTTCATCCCCCCCTGGAAATTGTCGTCGAGCCAATCAAGGTGCTCAGCTAGACCGAGGTGGCCCACACCAATTGGCTTCGCAATCTGGGTGCCGTGATCTCGGCTTGTGATCGATGCCTAGAAAAGGTCATTGATGCTATATGCTAGAGTTAATTAGATTCTCAACCAATTATTGTCATTGAATTTTTTCAGCACCCTTTAATTATTTCATCTTATTATTCAATGGATGATCTTCGGGTTTCAAATCCCACAAAAACAAGCCATTTTCACTGATTCAATGTTTTGATAAACTTTTTTATACTAGAAATCTTATTTTCTTAAAAGTATATATTCTATAAAATTTTAATAAAAAAATAAAACTTTAGCTGCTTTTAAATTTTTACAAAAGAATGTATACCCTGATTTGAACCTATATCGCAAGCTCTCTGATATTATAATGTTTTGAAACCTCTATCTTGAATTCAGTTAAAAGATCTATAAATATTGAAAAATTAAATTAAATTAAATAATAAACCCTATTGTTTACAATTTCAAATAAAAGAAATGATCTTTTCTAAAATACTCATCTAGCTAGTTTTTCTGTAAAAAGGATTTTTGAAGAAAAATAGGAGTAATGTATGAAACAAGATGCATTGAATTTTATGCTTCCAATAATAATAACAATAATAAAATATTGTAGTGTCATAATGGGTTTTTTAAAGCACTAAATAATACGTCCCTCCGGAATAAATAAATCAAGACTTTTAGAAATGAGGAAAGTTGAACCCATAGTATACAAGGAAGGGGAAGATGTCAAATTAGAGACGTGGCATCCATGCAAGTAAAGGTCCAATAAAACATGCGTGACGTGGCAGTGCGTTAAGACGTGTAAAAAAGGCAAATAACTGAGACCGAACCCTCGCATGCATCCCCTCGAAAACGCCATTTGATAGCTCCTTGTTTTGAGGAACTCTTTTTTTCCACGGTTCCATCCGATTTTTGCTAGATAAATCAGCTTGTGTTTATTTTTATTAATTTTATAGTTTTTTAAAATTAATAATTATATAAATTTATAATAATCACGTGACTCGAATCAAAGATCATAACAGAAAACAAACTCTTTAATCCCAAAGCTAGACCTACTAATTTCTTATGATCTATCCAATTTTTGAAGCTAAAACGGGTGAATGGCTTGTGGTTTTTGGTGTGGGACCATGGGCGTTAATCTTAATTTAGAGGAGTCTTGTAAGTAAGGGTTAAAGTATGGTTATAGCACAAGCCTTGGAGAGAGATGTTTGGTCGAGCCCTAGATTGTCGGCAACTAGATACATTACTTTCTGGCAATAATTAATAAGTGCCGCTAATCAGGTTGTCTGCATATACTTTCCTTTCGATATCAAAAGAATGGTGTCTTGATATCTCATGGCATCAAGTTGTCTATATCCTTACCTTTGCAACTGGACGACAGTGCGGTTATTTTATTCAGCGATAATGCCTAGGTTAGGAGTTAATCGGAAGTTGTTTTGCTACAATCTCTCTCTCTCTCTCTCTCTCTCTCTCTCTCTCTCTCTATATATATATATATATATATATATATATATATATTAATAAGTTAATTTTTATGAGGTCTAATAAAAACATGGTTCTGAAACTTGGCAGCTGATTCGCTTATTCATGGTATTTTAATGAGTTATGTTAGTAAGAAAATCTATGTATTTTTTTTATATACATATACATACACACACACACATATATATATATAGTAACTTTATTTCATTTAAAAAAAAATACAAAAGTTGAAGCAATTCCAAGGTTTTTTTGTTGTTGCCGGTTTTACATTTAGTCAGGCTTCTCAACTACGATGGGTATTTAATATATATATTTTTAATAATATTACAAAAATTAAAACATTACATTTATATTTGTTGATGGTTTGAGATTGTGGTTATGATTGTTTTTTAAAATATTTTCGTTCAGAAATATATTAAAATAATATTTTTTATTTTAAAAAAATTATAGTTGACATCAAATAAATGAAAATATCTAAAACTACTATTTTTTTTTAAATTTAAAGTAAAAAATAAAAATAAAAATAACTTTTTCAACTTTTTTTCAAAAATATATTTAAAACACTAATAATAATAATAATAATAATAATAATAACAACAACAATAATAGAAGCATCTCAAAAGCTATATACCAAGATATTGGAGTGTGATTGCACGCCTTTTCAAAGAGAGGTAGGCTGGAGCAGCCAGGTTTCCAATTATTTTATTTTCTGGGCCACCCGCCAACAAATGGGCGGCCGCTGAGAATTTGGAGCTGGACTAATGACTCCCTCCACCTCTAATAATTCATAGCATTCCCAAGTCTTCACAGGCACAAAGTTTTAGCAGTTCTCTCTATCCTTTTGATTTTGACTTTTTCATTACTCTTTCCGTGACAATCAATGCTTTGACTGCCTAACTTCTCCATGCCTAGCCATCTTTATATTTTGCTTTTATGCCCGGAAGTTTTAACATGTTCTTTGTTTTGCCCCTTAATTTGCATCACTCGTGTTATTTGTAAATTGTATTGTGCTCGTTGTGAAATTAACCATAGTTGATTGTTTGATAATGAACTTCTATGTTATGCTGTCAATAAAATTACTTAAATCACCATTAAAAATAATTTAGTTTGATTTACCTCAATCTAATCTAATGTTGAATGATAAAGTTTTAAAGTAAACTCACTTTTTTTATTGTTTTGTTAAATTAAATATGTAAAAATTCATAAAACAAAGGATAATAAGAGATAGCAGGGAAGAAATAGGAGGTGTTGTGGTGGGGTAGCATGGAGTGAGAAAAAATAATAACGGGCTGCACACTGTATGGGCCCACATTCTACTGGTCAGGTTAAGTGCTAGACCATCTCTTTTGTGTCCCCCCTAAATATGGATCAATGGGCTTCATAAATACACTGGGCCGGATGATCCAAGCTTCAGGGACATGAATCTCTATGGGCTTCCAGCTAGCTGTGGGTTTCATTCTCGATGATGGAAGCTGCAACCCTTTTTCAGTTCATGCAAGTTTCAAGTTTTTCTACTAATTAAAAGCTCCATTGTGCAATTCAAGATGGAGTGTAAAAGAGGCTCGAAGAGTTACTGTCGATCATCACATTGACATGCCGATCGAAATCAAGTGCTCAATCCCTTAATTGGAAGAGGTTGATTTTGAAAAAAAAAGTTGACACACTTAGTGCCTGTGTTAGGAGTGTGTTTGAGATTATTTTGAAAAATATTTTTTTGTTCAGAAATACATTAAAATAACCAAAGCCCATATAATCGAGCTTAACCAAGATGTTGTTGCCAATAGCCGAGAACCAATCTTTGTAACTAAACATTCCATTCCAGTTGAAAAAATAAAACACCATTCGAAAAGGAATAGACAACCTTGATTTCAAGTTTTTCTTGTAAAAACCCCTCATTGTGCAATTTATATGCTCATATTAAAAATAATTTTTTAAAAAACAAAAATATTATTTAGATACAATTCTAAACAAAAAATATTTTTAAAATCAATCTCAACCATACTTTCAAATGGATGAAATGTGATGCGAGCTTAGATGGCTAGAGCCCATGTGTATGTATGATCGAGCTTAACCGAGATGCTGCTGTCAATAGCCGAGAACCACAAAGGTGGTCATGGACATGGTGAAAGAGAGAGTAGAAGCCAAACATTGTCACTAGCGATAGCATGGAATTAACTTGTATCACACATCCACGTCCTCCATGGGATGAGATAAGGTCCATGAGCTTCTTCCACGTGGCAATTTCATTGCGGTGCCTGACGATAAGGCTAGCATTCCCCAACCTTCCTGTGGACAGAATGGTGTCATGTGATCGCTTATCAGATATCCAACGGTCACATTTTGCTCAGCATCACCTCCGATAGCTTGTGACCATAGGATATGAGATAGACATGTTGAAGCATTATATATACGATGTGGTAGGGGAACTTTAAACTTACAGTACTAGCAGATTCACATATAGAAGGGGCACTAGCTAGCTAATTAGCTTGGAAGAGATGGCTTCCTCTATGATCTCATCGGCAGCCGTTACCACCGTTAACCGCTCCCCGGCTCAGGCCAACATGGTCGCGCCATTCAACGGCCTCAAGTCAACCTCAGCTTTCCCGGTCAACAGAAAGGCTAACAATGACATTACTTCCATTGCAAGCAATGGTGGAAGAGTTCAATGCATGCAGGTAAAACCTTTTAGACAGCTCTGGTACAACGTCGTCGTTAGTTTCACTTTACTTGCCTGGAAATTAGCTTTCTGTGCTCGCCACTCTTCTTTTATTTTGATTTTGTTTCTGGACAGGTGTGGCCTCCAACTGGTTTGAAGAAGTTCGAGACTCTGTCTTACCTTCCAGATCTCACCACTGAGCAGTTGGCCAAGGAGATTGAGTACCTTCTTCGCTCGAAGTGGGTTCCTTGCCTGGAATTCGAGTTGGAGGTGAGAAATCCATCTCATATTCATACAACCTTCACTAATTATTATCATTTATATCATTACAAGGTCATGATTAAGGACATTGACTCCAATGGGAGCCCTGCTTTGTGCTTTGTATAGGTGGAAAAATATTTTTGAAAAAACAATTATTTTTATTCTATTTTAAATTAAATATTTTTGGTCTTTTTATATCATTTTCATCTATGTCAAAAATAATTTTAAAAAAAACAATAAACATCATTTTGATGTAATTCTGAACAAAAAACAATCTAAACCACACTACCACACATGCACTCACTAGCATACTCTTACATTGAACACATTATATAATTATTGGGTTTGATTCATTATTTATGAAGATTAATATACTTGTTCATTTTCGTACAAATTATCAGCTGTAACTTGTTCATCTATATATATATATATATATATAGATCTTCAAATTTGTTAGATTTGCACGAGGAATTATCATGTAACTTAATTAAGCATTTAAGCAGGTTCTTAGTTGCGGGATATAAAGTCACATATGAGGTTTGTGATTGCTTGTTTATAAACACTAATTATACGTTGAGAAATTATTTTATCTAAAAACTTTGAGTTGTTAGATTAGATTTTAAAATATAATTTATATTAAAATCTTTTGGGCTTGAAACTTACACGGGCTCACACTAACCCCGTGCTTTATTTTTTTATCAAATAGAATGAAGTTGTGAGATTCGAACCATCTCACGCTAAAAACTTTAACTACGAGGCGAGATCCAGAATATAATTTATATTATTCTCTAACGTTATATATGTTTGATTATGCAGAAAGGTTGGGTCTACCGTGAGCATCATCATTCACCAGGATACTATGATGGACGCTACTGGACTATGTGGAAGCTACCCATGTTTGGATGCACTGAGGCATCTCAGGTGTTGATGGAGCTCGAGGAGGCAAAGAAAGCTTACCCTAACTCCTTCATCCGTATCATTGGATTCGACAACGTTCGTCAAGTGCAGTGCTGCAGTTTCATCGCCTCCAAGCCAAAAGGTGCCTGCTAAGTTCCAAGATTTGATGCGTCCCTAGCTTTATGTTAGGGTTGCATTGCTCGAACTGTACTTATGCGTCGGCAAAAACACTGCTGTTTTCCTTTTCTTTTTTAATTTGGGTTTTGTAAGATGAATATTCTACTTTGTTTTCGCTTTCTGGATTCGGATGCTGAATCGAACGCTGAGACTTGTTGAATAAAAAGTGTTTTATTTTTAATTTTAGATGATCCATGCATGTGAAATGATTCAGTTGGCATTCTCTTTGCCGGCTCAAGCATCTTTGATGGATGTTTATTAGGTTAATTATTGAGTATTTAACCTGAGGATTTCGAGTGTTCATCTCTTAATCTTCCATTCCACATGAATAATCACACCAGACCTTGAACACAAGATTGAATGGAACACAGTAACTTGATGTTCTTAATGAAGAACGTCAGTGTGGATTATTGATTTGCAGCAGACGGGCTTTTCTGTCGTATTCAGCCGTTCCCTCCTGATCCTATGTTATAATATCTGCCAAATTAAGAGGCTAGTTGTCTAAGAAAATAGCATTTTCTAGCTTGAAATGACACTAATGATTGAAGAAAAGGAACAGCTCCCAACGTATAAGAAAATGGATCGAGCATTCAAATTCCTGACTCAGTACTGGTTTTCATCAGAACTCTAATCTAAGTACAAATGGCCTGGAATTCACAAATCGGACGAAACAGTCACATCCATCAGAGAATCCAATCATTCCCTGCATATATTCTACAGGCATCCCACATTAGCACGGGTCCCCAAGTGCAAAACTCTCCCGAAGAAAGTAATTAACAGCTTGAAATTACAAAGTAGATTGGCCTGAACACTCCCTTTTTCTGGGAAGTCTGAATTAAAAATCAATTTTTTGCTTAGAAATGGGGAAACTACTCAAATAATCAAGAAGCCAAGCAAGCTCGAGACAAAGCATGATGAATGATGAATGTATATTTATTCTGTATCTCGTTTAACAACTTAAGTTTTTAGATGAGATGATTTCTTAATATGGTATCAGATCCTTGTTGACCAAGCAATCACGAGTTCGAATCTCACCACTTCCATTCTATTTGATAAATCAAACATAAGATAATGTGAACATGTGCAAGTTTCAATCCTAAAAAGACTTGAAACTTGAAGGTGTGTGTTAGAGAATAATATAAATCATATTATGAGGTCTCACTTAATAACTTAAGTTTTTATGTAAGATGGTGAGATAATTCTTTTAACAATATATATATATATATAATCCCACTTAATATATATATGTATATTCATATGTGCCGTGAATATGAATGGCTGAGCCATTGATAGCAATGGGATTGACAATTATACTCCCTTTTTTTCTTTTGGGTCCAAATTAAAAACTACTTTCTTCTCGAGAGACGGGGAGACTTTTCAAATGAAACTAATCAATAAGCCAAGCTAGCTAGAGACAAGCGTGATAAATGTAGAAAGAACAATACATTTAGCACTGCGGTCGAGCCTATTTCTTATGAATTTTTTATTATTTTCCCAAATTAAATCTTCCAAGAGAATACATTCATATGGTTTGATAGCTACACTTGTGGGCATGCCATCACTAAGATAAGATGAAGATAGAGATAACAAGTGGTCACTCGTTCATCTCAGTCACCGCTCAGTTATTCTTTATTTATTTATTTATTTTCATTTTGTAGTTAAAATGTCAATGTCAAGGTATTTTCACCATACAGATGGTAGCTTCAAGACAAAAACAATTTACAAAAATCAAAACAAAGCATGGGTTCCCATCATTGAATGATTTTTTTTTATTATTCCTGAAATTATTGCTCAATTAATTCTCTATATTTCAATTTAGGGTTTATATGGCCGCTGTGCTAACTCAGGTCATTGTCACTCCAACATTTGCAGCAAGTTTCAACTTTTGTGCTGTCTTTTGGCTCATAATCGAAGCTATCACCACCACATCGACGGATGTTTTTCATGAGGTCCCAAACATTATTCACCACGAAATCATATGTGATCGAAATCGGAAGAGCAAACCTTTCATTTTAATGGAATAATGACAGTTATCTCGACAAGAACTCTGCTATATGCTGGTCGGGTTTACTTGTATTTTTTTAAAATAATATCATTTTAAGCTTTTAATAAAACGATATTGTTTGAATAAAAAATTAAAAAATAAACCTTTAAATAAGTAAAAAAAGAAAAAAAAATCATTGGAGCTGGTTGAATTAAATTTTATTTGAGTTTAGCCACTTGCTTTCCTATATTATTATTCAAAAGCAAACCCATGGTGGCTCTGGTCAGCTAGTCACTGAGTCAGACTCACCAGGCTATGGTAGAATTGGTATCTATGACTATCATCGGGCTTCAACTTGTATAATGGGCTTGACCCTGATGACTTCATGTTTTTTGCCCATTATGACTTTAATTGGGCTTCCACTTCTATAATGGGCTTGACCCATATGACTGCAATTTCAGTTTTTTTGCCCTACACTTCGAAGCTGTTTGAAACGCCATTTCCTCTTTTTTTTTTCTCATTTTAAATAAAAAAAAATAGTGTTTTTAAATCATTTTGATGTGCTAATGTCAAAAATAATTTTAAAAAATAAAAAAAAATATCATTTTGATATATTTCTAAATGAAAATTTTTTTCAAAAACTACCGCAACCGCCCTCCCAAACAGGCCCTTCGTTTGTTGAAATATTTTAGAGAGAGGGGGAGAGAGGGAGCAGACAGTTGTGAGCCAAAGAGAAGGAATAGAGAGTGAAACTAAAAAGAGAGCAGGATGTTCTTACAGTGAGTACTAGCTAGTGAAGAGCCATTAATTAGGGTTTGGACTGAAATGCAGGTGTTAATAATTCCCGTTTCATTTTCTAGCCAGGGCTTCATTTTTTCTCTCTCTCGAAAATAGATGTGTATCGTTAATCCCATGAGTCGACTCAGAGCTATCAGATTTGCTCTCCTTGATAAAAATATCAAATAAATATAGAAAAATTAATTAACAAGGCAGAAGAGAAAAATATATTATAAGAGAAGGGGAAATACTGAAGTTACATCTGTACAGTACACATAGGATGACGTGGAGATTAGCCATGCAAAATAAGGGAGTCATCGACGGGCCGGCAAGTAGTTTGGCTATGAAATTTCTACTCTCGCTGGATGTTAATTTTCGATGGTTTTAGTTAAATGTTTTGTCTCATCTTTTAGTTTAATTAACTAGAAAGGGAAAAGGAAAAGGCTGACGATGATGATTCTCGTTTGTTTTCATTAAATTTGATTTTTGACAACGATTTTCAAAATTGTGACAACTCTCTGATCGATGGTGTGTTTGGTTCGATTTCAATCAAGGGAAAGGAGAGCTTAGAGTTATGAGTTGATTTGTTTCTCTTCAAACCTTAAATTTGAGTGCTCTTTTTTTATATATGTGTGTGTATAATAGTTCCGGAGCATGACGCGATGATAGAGAACCTGCGATCTATATAGATGGTTTTGAGTTTGAATCAGGATGTGTATTCTTTATAAAAGACTCGAATAACCAGAGTTTTACTCGCTCACTTAAAAACACAAAATATGTTTTTCAAGGGGTGAGATTTCCTCGCATTAAAAAAAAATATAATGAAGATATTATTGTATTATTATTATTATTCTCCTTTTGTTTTATATTATAATATTAAATACACACACCATGTATGTACTCGTGATGTTTATATAAGATTACCAGCAGATATGATTGAAGAAATTATTGTTTTAGCATGTTAAAAAATACCTCTTTCTTGTAATTAACAAAACTTGAGCAAATCATTGTAGATATATTCGTAAAATACTATTTTACTAAAAAAAATTGGAATTGTATCTGGTAGTTAATTTTACATTATGTTATGTTATAAAGCCTAAACAACAACAATTTATATTATATGCTTCCATATCTAGAATCGAAGTTTTGTTTTAAGATTCTCTCAAGATTATTCATTATTTGATTTATTTATTTATTTCATTTCCACCTTTCTTGTGTTTTCTTATTTCAGAAAGGTATGTTGTGGGTTGATTATATGCAAGAAAAAGAAGGTTAAAACAACTTGAAAAGTGGTATATTCTGAAACTGACTCCATACGGATCTCTCCTCTGATTTCTCTCCTTTCCTTCTTTCTCCCTTTTCCTTTTCCTTCTTTCTGCTTTTTTTTTGGTGGAACTCGAATTCAAACTCCACTCCTGTAACTTCAAAGCTTGTTTGAAACAATTAATGAATTTTATGGAGCTAACCGACGTGTGGATTTGGAGGTTTAACGAGTCCATCTCTTTTTTTTTTAATAACCGAGGGTATCCGGGCCAGTTTGCACGCACTATAACTAAATCCTCGGGCTCACTGAACATCCTACAAATTCAATGAGTATATAAGACACCGCGGGAGTGACAGTTAAGGGGAAGCCCTTCTTGACCACCAGGCCAAGCCCCTGCTGGCACGAGTCCATCTTTTGTTAATATCAGTCGCTGGCCAGACCAAATTCGAGGCAACTAAGCGGGTGCTTGAAATGAATCTCAATGTCCTGTTCCATAGCAACTGCTATCAATCCACAGCTTGACGATGCAACTACTAATAAACTAGAATAAGATATTTGTCTCTGAAAGACCGAAGCCATGGGAGTTTCGACGAGAGAAGCAACATATCCAGTTTGGTCTTTCCCCAGTTTATAGTTGACATCATAACATTAACAAATAAAAGAAGCATCTGGGTGAGTTATGAGGAAAAGACTTAAGATAAAAGAACAGACCAAATACATTAACAATTTTCCAATATACATTTACAGGGTAGATGATAAAAATTCAACCACCAATTTGGCTCTGTACAGGAATTTGTTTTCCATGGTGATCATCCAATAAAAATCCAAAGACCCTCTCCATACTAACCCCCACCTTAACATATATTACAATGACCTCTGCTCTCAAACATGCTCAAAAAACCTTGCGCAAGGTTCTGACCTCTCTTCTTTGTTCACTCAACTACTTACAGGATATTAGCAATGATCACCGACATAAACACATTATATATACAATACTAAGAGCATTTCTTCCCGGCAAAAAGATTCAAAACTCCTCTTGTTAAATCTGCTGTATCTGCGACTCTCGTGGCGATTTAGCTCCGTTTTATATACACTTAATTTTGTGAGTTCTAAGCCACAGCAGGGATGCTGGAATTTTGGCGATCCCTGTTGAGGCAATCAAATCCTTCTACTCTAACCTCAGCTGGCTTAAGCCCAAACTTCATTCTTACACACCCTCCCTTGCATGCAGAGGATGATGGAGATGATAAGCCCGAAGGAGATGGTATTGACAGCGGAGAAATTGGGGCGAGCTTTTCATCCCCAAATCTGGCATCTTGAATTAATGGGTTGCCAACCCTGGTTGGGGGTGACCCGCAAAAAAATGGTGGTGGTGATGAGGCCACCTGGTTTGTAGAATAATCTGTCCCGTGCCCCTCCTGTTAACACCAAGATCATAGTCAAGTCAGCACAGGCCCTTAACATGAAATTCAGCCTGCAGAATCCTATCCACGCCCAGAAACATTGAATGACCAGCAAACAAGCTGGATCTAATTAAATGGAGTAACAAAAATAACAACAAAATATCCTCAGCAAAATAAAATAATTCTAGTAAAGATGCATCCCAAATACAATTTCGGCTTAACAAAGATTATGCATCAACAGTATCACTTCCATACATCAAAACTATCAATTTTGAATACTTCCTGCGTAAAAACTGCAACGTCATCCTAACTAAATTCCAAACAAAAGAGACAACACCAGTTTACCTTCATGAGAATAATGTCCAGAAGCTCTGCCCCAGCTTTTGAATCACACATTTCGGCATGATGACTGCCATTCAAAACAATCATTAACATCCTCCAGAATTGCAAAACAACCTGGTAACCTTATCCCGGAAGCAGAAACCAATAGTGAAAAAAAAAGAGTATACCTCACGGGCCATCTCAAGGGCCTGATGGGATTATTAGCCAAGATTCCCACTCGCCGAGGCTTCGGACAAACTACAGGACTCTTGTAATCAGAAATTGAAACCAAACCTCTTCTCTCGTCGCAAAAGGTAATTGCGTTCTGCTGAAAACTGACTTGATTCATCCTCAAATTTGTACAAAATATCGACAACAGTCCTTAATAAAACCACAACACAATAATTTTAGACTCAAAAATCATATTTTTCCAAATAAAAAATTAATTAATCCCCATCTAAATCCCCATAAATCAAACAATTCTGATCTAATTAAAACCGAAAATAAAATTAATTAAAAATCAGATTTTGACATAAGAAATTATATAAAAAAAAACATGAACAAATCCGTTTCTAATCCTTCAATTTTCTTCTACTTTCTAAGCGACCAAACAAGAAGGACTCGAAGATCTAGAAGAAAACCAATAGAAAAAAACAATAAAATCAAGACCAAAATGAACAAAACAAAAACCCCAGATATTCCTCTTATCACCCCTAAAAAAATGAAAAATTAACAAATTTCCATTCAGTAAAAAAGGGTAAATACTGATTCTAAAACGATATATATGAATTATTTTTTAAAAAAATAAAAACAGCTGAGTAAGCCTAGGCCAGATCTGATCAATACTTAAATTAGCAAGGCCAGATCTGCTTAATTTACAGCTGTATAAGCGTAAGTATACACGGTCTGAACATAGGTAGAGCGAGAAGTGTACCTGAAGGAGAGAGAGGGGAGACGAGAGGTTGCCTGCCACGAGGGAGAGGAGAGAAGCAAGGGCCGGAGCGGGGCTGGGATTTATAAAATGGAGTAAAAAACGAAGTTGTCCCTGTCGACTGACTTTTGGTAATAATATTATAAAAATCTTAACTTTATTTTTTATACCTCTTTAAAAAAGGAATCATTTTTAATATAAAATGTTATTAATCTATAAATCCTAAAATATAAAGTGCAATTTTTAAAAAATAAATAAAAGCAAACTACGTGATGTTACATGTCCCTTCTTTCTTTGTTTTTTCCCCAGCCGATTCAAAAATGAAAGGAAGAGTCAAAGGAAGAAATTAGAAGATTTCAAACCCTTCAAACTTTAGTTTTAGATTTTTAGGTTTTCAACATGATATTTATTATTTATAAAAAAATCATTTATCATGTTTGAAAGGTTGGGTGGAAATTAAACCACGCGGTGCCTTTGATTTTTCAAGGGCACGTGAGAAGTTTAACATTGAATTTTCAAAGAGTGTTTCCAAATTTTTAAAGTAAATTGCTTAATCAATTAATATCGATGAAGATCATCTGATTTTAAAATTGTATTCCCACGCGCCAATAGATGACAGGAAGAAGCTGGAGAATTTATTCATCACAAATTAGAACACAAATCCAAAGTTTTTCTTTTCCAAATCATACACTAAATTTCATCATGTATTTATTTTTTATATTCTATTTATTTATTATTCATCATGTAATTGTTTTTTAGTAACTATACTTTGCATTAGTTATTCTTTACATTTTGTCACGGTGATAATTGGATTTTTTTTTATTTATAATATTATTTATGCTTAATATTCAAAAGAACACTCAACAAAAATTAATTTATCATAAATATAATTATAAACGGATCTTGATATTTTAAATAAATTTATTATGAACACTCAAATCTTTAAACTTATGCTTACAAGTGATTTTTAAACATGTATTTGTAATGAAAAGCATCATTTGGATTGTTTTTAGTGTTTTTTTATGATTTTAATACGTTGACATAACTAAAATCTAATTATGTTTTAATATATTTTTCAAGTAAAAAATAAAAATACATGTGTCACAGTGTCAAATTCATGTTTAACCATCAATAAAAACATCATCACTTAATAAAAAAAAAACAATGTTACAAAATTATAGCTAATGCCTTTTAGTTTATGATTTAGTGACGGTTTGAGAGTGCAATTTGATGTTAGTGTTTTTCGTTTAAAAATATATTAAAATAATATATATTTTTTTATATTAACATATTAAAATGATCTAAAAATACTAAAAAATTAATAAAAAAATACTTTTAAAACACAATATTAACTCCTATAAAATATAATTGGATACCCCTGTACAAGCGTGATCAGACAGTCTACTTGCTCTCTGGTTTCGTGTAAAAAAAATAATAAAATAAAAAAATAACTTGCTGCTTATGACCTTTCAAAATGCTTATCATTCAAGCGTGCCTTCTCTCTCTCTTAAATCCCTTTTGTATTAACAAAAAGATTTCATCATTGGAAAAAACAGAGCAGTAAATGATTTGACGTTGGACAAAATCACATGAAAGAATATCATTAGCCCACCTGGATCTCAGTTCTTATCAAGCTGGATCGCACGAACTCTTCTAGGATGTTACAGTTAAATTTAGCATTTAAAAAAAAAGATTTTTTTTTAATATATCCATATTAAAACAATTTATTTTTTAAAAAAATTAAAAAAATAATATATATATATATATATATATTTGTTTTTGTTTTCAGGGAAAGAGAGACAGAGACAGGAGGGTGAGTAGAGAGAGAGCGTGCGCTTCTGATCCTTGCACGGGCGTCATTTACGCACCGTAAAATGAGGAACAATGTAAGAAAAAGAAGCCGTGGGTCCCATTCCAGTCGTGTAAGAATCATAGACGTCTATTACTTTGACTTCACAAGTCTAATAAGACACGTGTCCTGCTCACGATAAACATTCTGTTTCGAAGGAAATAAGATTTCGCACGTGAACAACGTTGTGGGGCTGTTTGGAGATACTTTTTGTTTTTTAAGAAGGGCTTTTTGGAATCTCTAGGCATATGAAGCTCTTATTGCAGCCCGCAGCTTTGTTTTTAGCACCAATAATTGAGAATTGTTTCCCCCCACTTGCCGCGGCATCAATTATTAAGGATTTTTAAAAAACATAATTGTACGGATTTGGTTCGGAAAAAAAAAGAAAAGAAAAGAAAAGAAGCATAGAACAATAAAAAATGAGGCCATGCTTTATAAATCTAATGTATTAATTTCCTTTATTCAACCATGAAAACTAATAAATCTTTTATTCGCATTGCAAATTGCGAGAGACTCCTACCCAAATCACTACTGAATCGTACACTGTTCTTTGAAGTCTTAACTGGACGCTTGATAGTCGGACCCTAACCGCCGGCTGTCTTTTTTGTAACAGAGATGTGCATGACATCACTGAGTCGTCTGTTGTATGGTTTATTTATTCATCTGACTTTGTCTTCCTGCGCTGCGCGGTGGTAATAATTAATCTACTCGTAAGGATTTTATTTTTATTATTATTATTTGCGGATCTCGTTTCTTTTTGTGCTATGCATTTTGCCTCCTTTTGGCTTTGGAGCGAAGTGCGTGTAAAGCTTTTTTCAATGTTATTTTTTATTTTAAAATAAGTTTTTTTTTTTTTTATGTGTTTTTAGATATTTTTGATATGATTATGTCAAAAAAATAATTTTAAAAAATAAAAAAATAGTATTCTTATATTTTTCTAATAAAAAATCATGTTAAAAATTAACCTCAACTACACTCTCAGTGCTCCGAAATACAATAAAGCTCATTTTCATGTCTTTCAACTCTTCGATTTTTGTTAATCAATGAATGGAATCTGAGCTCTATGAGATGAGATCTGACCACCCCCGTTGCTCGGAAATTTAGGCCGTGTTTGACAGGGCATCTTTCTTTTGAAAAAAAATATTTTTTTTTAATTTTTATTTTAAATTAATATTTTTAAAATATTTTAATATGTTAATATCAAAAATAAATTTTTAAAAAATGTAAGACATCACTTAATATTTTTCTAAACAAAAATATACTTTAAAAAACAATCTTAATGACAATACACTTGGAGAGAGACAAACGCTGAGGGTTCAAATTTTTTAAAAAGAAAAACGCATTTCTAAACAAGAACTCCACGGAGTTGTTGATTTTTTTTATTCTTGGAATTTTCTTTTCTTCTACATTGCCTGTTAGATTTTGAAAGCAATTAGTAGTTAAAGCTACTAACTAACCAGGTTTAAAAGCAATTAGTAATTAAAGCTACTAACTAAATAGGTTTAAAAGTAGAGAGATATGTGGAGTAAAACATGTGTTTTTTTTTTTATTATCAAATTCTTACCACTACTAAAATCTCATTAAGTAAAAAAGATAAGTAATCACATAAAATGGATGTAAATTAAAATGAAATAAACTAAAATTAATAAGGATAAAAACTGAAGTTAAAGATAAATTAGAGTTCAATTATAAATTTCTAATTGAACGGTGAAATTAAAAAAAAAATTGACAAAAGAAGAAAAAGATTACAAAAATGAGAATAAAATTGAAAAAAAATAACATGCTATAAATTGAATTGAATGATAAAATTAAAAACTAATAAGACTTTTACTAAACAACCAGTGAAATAAAATTAGAAATAAAATTAATAAGAGTCAAATAAAAATATATATGATTAATTGAGATTGAAATATGAAATTGAAAATAAATATTTTTTTAAAAAATAAAAAATAACAAAGATAAGAACTAAAGTTGAAAAATTAACAAAAAAAGGGACTAATTTATAATTTTTTGAAAAGAAAAAAAAATCATCACCTATGATAAATCACTCCATTATTGTTCACACGCGCTGCGTTAATGAACTTTTTTCTATTTAAATAACAATTAATTCTTATTAAAACAACAAATTCTCCTCCATAAATCTAAATCTAATAATAACAAAAATAAAATCTGATTGAAAATATCTAAAGGACTCTTGATATTTTTGACATTTTTTATTTGCGGAGCTCGTTTCTTTTTGTTCTTTGGCTTTGGAGCAAAGGGCATGTAAACTTTCAATTCTGAGTTTAGAAATGTATTAAAATAATATATATATATATTTAAAATTATATTTTTATATTAATTTATGAAAATGAACTAAGGATTTTTTTTAATTTAAAATAAAATAAAATTCTTAATTTTTTTTAAAATATTTTTGAAATATAATATCAAATCAGCTCTGCTCATCGGAAATTTAGAGATAGAAACGCAATGACAAACATTAATTTCTTGGATGGAGTTATTGATTTTTTTGGTTCTTACATTTTTCTCTTCTTCTAACTTTCAGAATGTGAAAGCAATAAATACTTAAAGCTACTAACTAAACGCAATTAATAGTGAAAGCAATTAATACTAGTATAACTTAGCCATAAAAATTATTTTTAATATCAACACATAAAAATAATATAAAAAATAATTTTTTTTTTAATTTAAAATAAAAAATTCAAATCAGTTTCAAATAGTTTCTGAGGCTACGCTTGTAACTTAGCCAATAATCTGATATCTATATCTATATATTTTTTGACCGAGTCAATTTCGAGTTGGGGTCAAAGAAATAAGGCTGTTAAAAACTCAACCCTTTCAGCGTCAGATATAAATGACACAGGCGCTGACTCGCTGTCACTGTCACCTTTGTCCCGTTCTCAAGTCTCACGACAACTACGGATACCAATCCGATCTCCAAGATGACGTATTGTCTGACTGTGTCCCCCTTCCATTTCCCCCTACACTCCAAAACAAAGAAATCAGCGACTCCATAATTCAAACAAAAAATAAAAAAATCGGAATTAAAATTTAAAACCAACCCCTTTTAATACTAATTAATTTTGTTATAATATAAATATAGATCCAAATAATGAAATAGGAAAAATAACATCAGATGTCTCTCACACCCGCAAAAGTCTCCAGTGGCTGCGGCTTCTTTGAAGGTTAAAAACCAACCATTTATCATTATTTTATTAATTAAATTTTCTCTTTTGCAGTTTATGCTTTTTTTCTCGCTTTCCTTTTCTGTAATAACATAAAAGGTATCTTTATTTATATATATTTTGTGTCTTAGGATGTGCCTCGTTGCGAGGAAAGAGGTGGAGGCGGCAAAGGAGGGAAAAAGAAGCAGCATCAATGGCGTCACGTCCAGTGAAGTTTCCAGAAATCGACGATGAATTGAGAAAGATCATCGGTGCTAACATGGATGAAGTGCCTGCAAGAAAGAGTTGCTCGAGAAGCCTTTAAAGATATCCAGCTTGGAGTTGACCATATCTTGTTCAAGGTTCTATTTTTACGAAATAAACATTTATTATCATTTTTCTAATACTAATTGTTTGGGGGCACGTTGCTTTTATTATTATTATTATTATTATTACTGAGGTGATTATTTTACGTGGAGTGGAGTAATTTATTTTTCATCTTAGTGATGAGGGTTATTCGTTTTGTTGCAGACGCCATGTGATGGATTGAAAATGAAGGAGGTAAGAGGAAAAAAAACGGAACTTTTGCAGTGATAGTTTTGAGCTCTAATTTATGTAGGTAGGTGGGGCTGTTTGGTTTGGTTTAATTAATTAGATGCTGTTTTGTTTCTCTGCTCTACTTTCAAACTGTTTTTTTGCTCTTGAAAATCTATTAAAATGGGATATTTTATTTATTTTTTTAAAATCTGTTTTTTTTGATATTCATATATTTAAACGATCTCAAAACATATAAAAACTCAATTTTTTTAGAAACGGTATTTTGGCCGCAATAACAAACACATCCTTTGAGGCATTTGAAGGCTGTGAAGTTGAAGATTTACTTAGGAATTTAAATGGCATAGTGTGTGTGTGGTGAGAGAAAGGACGGTGCTTTCTGATAGAAGAAATGGGGTCTTAAGTGCTTCTAATTAAGGCTTCAATTGTATGTTTTGTGGAAGATGTTTAATTGGGCTGTGCCCCTTTTAGCTGCTGTAATTAAGTGCAGAAAAGGGTTCTTCAAAAGATTTTTTTTAAAAAAAAACCCACCTCTTCTTTTCATCATCTAGTTTAATTACAATATTGGTTCTGGGTGTGTTTTACTATGTTGAAGAAAAGGTGCTCAATTTAAATTGCGTTTAGAGGCATATTGATTTGTGTAGGTTAGTTGCTGCCTCAATAAGAAACTACATGGATCTTCAAAATACTTTTACTTTTTTTCTTCATTGTGTCTTTTGACTCTGGCATTCGGTTCAATTCCTTACATCTTTGAATGTAGAACAGAAATGCTGTTGGCAGCACGCTAGAACTAAATGCCATCTAATTAACTGTTGTTTTGCGGTTCTTCTTAGTTGTGGCAGCAGACCTTTTTTATATTTGTTTTCATCCTTACAGTCGTACGAGGTGAATTCTAGAGGACTGGAGATTTTCACAAAGAGTTGGCTTCCTAAGTCTTCCTCCCCAAAAGCAGTGGTGTGTTTCTGTCATGGTTATGCAGACACATGCACATTTTTTGTTGAAGGCATGTAGCTATCGCCCAGTAGTAGTGACCAATTTATAATCTTATGATGGGACTTGACTGATTCTAGGCATTGTTTTCAGGAATTGCAAGAAAGTTGGCGTCATCTGGATATGGTTTTTTCGCTATGGATTATCCAGGATACGGTCTTTCTGAAGGTCTCCATGGCTATATCCCCAGCTTTGACAGGCTAGTTGACGATGTTATGGAACATTACTCCAAGGTCAAAGGTGAGTCAGCTGTTTTAAGCTTTCTGTAAAACTCTCATGTGTGGCAAAGTCTTATCTTGAGAAGTATAGAAGAATCATTGGCCTATTATCAAGATTATTAAACTCTTCATGCAGTTATTACCATTTTTCATGTTTTAGTTGGTATCCTTAGGATTTTATAGACATGGATGAATTAGTCCATGGCAGATCATGCTGGAAATAGTAAGGAGCAAGATGTCTTTCTTGTTGATTGAAACTAATCACTACACTCAACAAATCAATGCTTATACATGCTTTACAAAAAAATGTAGCATTTTAGTATGATTCTCAAAACCATTTTTTCCATGTCGTGTCTCATTGAAGTTCAAATTTTGGGCTCCTCAGTGTAGAAGAGCTGACTGTTTAGAACACCTGTCATCTGTCAAAAGGAGTTTTTTGATGTAATCAGAATTCAGATTTTAGTGTTTTGATCCAAAAGCATGGGCTGAGGGCTGCTTCTTCAGCATCTTCTGTCAGAGGTGGTTCTGCATGTATCCATTTTGTTTAAATTGGGGTTAGCTGCTTAAGCGTTCATCTTTGTGTAAGCGCAACTCTACAGTGCTCATCGTATTCAGTAAATTCCCTCTTATTTGGTGTGAGTTTGAGACAAGTTACACATAGTAGCGTGCTAAATGAGTTTGAGAAAATTTACTCTCAAAATTGCTGATCTTTATGCAAGCAATGATGTGGATAAGTTGAATGTCATCTAAACAACAATGGATTCAAAATATGCCATGCTCTTACTTCAAATTTCTGATTCTTTTGGATTGTAGAGAACCCTGAGTTTAGTTCTCTACCAAGCTTCCTATTTGGAGAGTCATTGGGCGGGGCTGTAGCTCTGAAGGTGCATTTAAAGCAACCCAATGCATGGAATGGTGCCATTCTTGTAGCTCCTATGTGCAAAGTATGTTTTCCCAACTTAGTTATGTTCCTGCTCTGCTTGGCTGTAGTTCCCTTGCCTATTAATTCGAAACACTTCTCGTAGATTGCAGACGACATGACTCCACCATGGTTACTGACACAAATGTTGATTGGCGTGGCTAATTTTCTTCCAAAACACAAGTTAGTTCCACAAAAGGATTTGGCTCAGGCTGCTTTTAGGGATCCAAAGCACAGAAACCTGGTTTATTTTCTTACCTGGATTACACATATTGCCTTTTTACGCTTCTATATGAGAATTGGTTGTCAAATATTTTAGTATTTTGTAATATTGACATCCTTTTATTCTTCCCTACCTATCTCCCCCTTTCTTTTTCATCCTGCATCCCGCTCATTGCTATATACCTCGGATGTCCTTGATCAAATTAATATATGCTGAGTCTTTTTTCTTACTCATCGAATCGATCTTTTCATCTAATGCAGGCAGCCTATAATGTCATTGCTTACAAGGACAAGCCCCGCTTGAAGACTGCACTCGAGATGCTCAGAACCACTCAAGAAATAGAACGTCGACTCGAACAAGTACGCCATTTTCCTCTGCCCTTTTTTTTTATTATGTCATGAAACTTGGATGCATGAACCACTATCTTATATCTGGTTTCATTCTATCTAATTTCTGGCATTGTGGAGGCATGCTCAACCAACCTCCCTTC
Organism: Salix suchowensis; assembly: GCA_029030765.1. NCBI lineage: Eukaryota > Viridiplantae > Streptophyta > Magnoliopsida > Malpighiales > Salicaceae > Salix > Salix suchowensis. Next base: position 3,964,630 of record CM054996.1, on the reverse strand, counting down.
TCCCTCCTCTTGTATTTCTGTTTATTGTTTTCATTCAGAACATTTCGACGACTTGACTGGATGATGTTATGGCTGCAGGTCTCTCTGCCGCTACTAATTCTTCATGGAGAGGCCGATATCGTAACCGATCCATCCGTGAGCAAGTCATTGTATGAGAAAGCATGCAGCTCGGACAAGAAACTAAAGCTATACAAGGATGCGTTTCATGCTCTCCTGGAAGGCGAACCAGATGAAGTGATACTTCAGGTTTTTAATGATATCATTTCCTGGCTTGATGAGCATAGCAGGGGAACTAATTCTTGCTGATAGCATTGCCTTGCCCCTCTCGTTTGTACACCAATAAGAGAAAATGGAGGGAGGGTACTTTGATTGTTTCAAGTAAAAAATTAATAATAATAAAAATATATTTGTGCAAAACTCTCTTTTGTGCTTTACTGGAATAGTGTACTAATTCATTGATCCCACTTAATTTATTGTTAATTTTTGCACAGTTTCTTTATTATTGCCAGTCATGTAGTTTATTATGTAAAATTAACTAGTTAATTTATAGTTTATTATTGCCAGTCATGAATTCTCTTTTTCATGAATGTTGTTTATTGATCTGATATAACATTTTGTTTTAATTAAAAAAAAAGTTTAGTCGATAACATATCAGGGATTGACATGGTCAATCTAGGTTAAACTTTTAAATTTAAGACTCGAGTCATGAGACTATGATAGCATTTAGATGAAAACAAATAAGAAAAAAATTATGAAGTTTTAATTACTAAATAAACTTTATTATTGAATGATGAAATTGGAGAGGAAAAACACAATAAAATAACATTTCTGAATAAAATTATGAAATTTAAATAAAATTCTAAAAATATAATTGGCAATCTCCACAAAGCTTTTATAAACTCTAATTACTTTAAAAGTCAAACTTGAATTATAACATGTAAGTAGATTCTTTGTAAAATTTAACATGATATAACAGTTAAATTGAGAAATATAATTAATATAGTAAACTATCAATATTTTTTAAAAGAAAGTAAATTTTTTTTTAGCTAAAACAAAACTAGAACGTTTCAATCAGAATTTGAGTGAGATTTCTAGAACAAATTGAGAATTTAACGAGATAAAATCAATTTTGTTTTTTAATCTGGAACAAAATATATAGTCATTGCAGATAAAATAAAATAAAATAAAAAAGTTTTTTATTTATGGTTAATGATTAAAGAAGTTCCAAGAAAAGAAGCAATTACTTCGACATCATTTTTCAGGCTTCAGTGACTTGAAGAAAGGGTGAAGCAACCTCAAACGGGCCGGGGGCTATAACATGCAAAAGAAATTACCTTTTGTTTTTAAAAGATATTTAAATAGGGTTGGTGTCCATAATGACCATCAATATTAATAAATAATTAAAATTAAAAGATATTAAAAGAAATCTTCTTTCTGAACAAGATTTTTAATAATTAGCTATTTCCTGTGATTTATAACCATTAATATTATTAAATAAATAAAATTTAAACCGAAGATAGCAAAAAAAACCTCTTATTTACTTATAATCTCCTAGATTTGGGTGGCTACTATTTTCAATTTTACCATTTTGCCATTTTTAAGGTTGCTCAACAACACTTTTTTCTATGGATGATTGGTTTTTTTGCAGTAAAGACATGGTGGAAATGTAGCTTGAGATGCACCATTCACAATTTTGTTTTTGCCTCGTAAGTCTTTTTTGTTCCTAAGCCTGTAATTCATGCAACAATTTTACCAGGTTAGCACTTACATATCTTTTGAGCTTTTTATTGTCTTTAGTGTCATGATTCTAGTGAAAATCAAAGATGAAACAGCTGCAAATAAGCTAGATTTTACCTTTGATTTCCTTTTCTTCTTGTCCTTATGATTTTCTTATGAGACATAGTTGAATTGTTGGGCAAGAGAGGAACTTCTTCATATGTATTTGCAACGGTTTTTTACTGATCATCAAAATCAAGATAGGCTTCCCCACCCGAACAACTCACACTTAATAATTCATTCCATCAAATATTAGAGGTGCTATTGAATTCGATAAATATTCTAAATTTATCTTGGATTGGTAATAGGCTATTGTGTTTTGGATAGGTGAGATTGTGAGTGTCTAAGACAAGTGGTTAGTTAGGCTCACTCACTCAATCCAGTTCAGAAACAGCCCACAAAGCAACAAAACATATGTAGTCGAAGTGGACCATCAATCCATCATCAACCCCTGTTTCAAGATCAATCCCTGTTTCTCATGTTATTAGTGCTGCTAATAGTACTATAAAAGTTAAGCCATAGCTAAAAGGTGTGGTGGGTGTTAGTCACTGAGTGGGTATGGCAAACAAGATGCCTTCTTTTAACTTTCTTTCCTTTCTTCAGCAGCTGCCTGCCTGCCTGTTACCCAATTTTCTCTCTAGTGGGTTTCTGCCTTATTTTCGGTAACTTGTATTATTATTAGTAGCTAGTGTTAACAGGATGAAGAGGCCATTATTGCTGTTGAGCAAATTTTTTTGGCTTCAGTCATGGCCTTCTCTTCTTGCCTTTTCCATCCTCAATTCTCACTCAAGGTATGTTCTTTTTGCTCCTTTCAATTCTGAGTGTCTATTGATCACGTGAATAGATTGATTTTTGGGTGTGTTATGAAGTATAATGATCATTTATTCATGCTATGCATCTCAACTAGATTAAATGGGTTCAGGTTGTATGGGATTTTCTGTCCCTCCAGTAGAAGTGTTGCATGCACTGAATCTGTGTTTGAATTGCCTTTAAGAGTGTGCCATGAAAGTGAAGAGCTCAGATTATGCTGACGAGCTTGAGGTTTTGTTTTTCTAAAGGTTTATTTTGATTTCTTGTAGAATGATTGCTTGGGGCAGACTATAAGATCTCATCACATTGTTGGGAATGATCGAAAGTTATTTTCTTCCCTCCAAAGTAATAGCACTGAAATCTTTGGTCGGCGGGTTGCAAGAGTGGGAGCTGACTTGCATAGAGACTGGAGTTTTCTAGGAGGTTCAAGAATTGTCATCCATCCAAAACTTCCTAATTTCCTCGTCTATCGAAAAAGCTCAGGACTAAATGCATCATGTAATGCTTTGTTTTTGCCAGTTGTCCCAGTTATTCAACATATATGATGTTTATATTTCATGAGAGATTTCAAGCATTTCTTTTCTTCCATTTTTATTTGCTTATTTGGATTCTATATGATTCGTTGCTGAAGTCTCCAATATTTAAATGCTTGAAGATTTGTCTAGTTTGTGTGCATTCTAACTGTGCAAACTTTCTGGTGTTCTTTTCTTCTCCAAGATGAATTTGGGACTGCCTTTTTCTTTTTTTTTTTAAAAAAAAAAAACAAAGGAAGGAAGAGAAATAGAATATGTAAAAAAAAACCCAGTTTTTTCTGTGATAATTAGCCTGGAACAAGTAAGTTTCCTTCCAGGCTATTATCTGTTACTGCTAAGAGTCCACAACTTATTTCTTTCAAATGCGGTGCCGCTAGCAACATCTATACTTTAAGTCTCTATCTTGTAGATGTGATTTCTTATTATTTTCTTGCTTTATATTATAGGGTTGACAAGTTCTCAGATTGCGAGCAGTGTTTTTACCTTGGGAACAGCAGCTGTTCTCCCATTTTACACGCTTATGGTTGTAGCTCCTAAAGCTGAAGTGGTATGCTTTCTGTGCTTGTTAGGGATGTTGTATGTACGCTCACCCGTATTTCTCTTTGAAGTCACATAGTATCTGTTCATTGTGTATGAATATTCAACTTCCTGAATTTCGCAGAGTTTGCACCGAAATCTTATGTTTGACTTAGTTGTTGCTACAATATATTCTGTTTTGAATCCTGATTCTTAAGTTGCCGGGGGTTTTATTCTTAAACTATGTACACTTCATAAATATCATCCACTATCAGTCACAACACTTTTATCGAATCTTCTTTTTTTCTTGCAAGTAGCACTTCTGATAAATTTCAAGTCAAGATTTTTATTATTCCCCTGAGCTGCTGAATCCTGTGCTGGCCTTTAACGTCTGTCTGCATGTGATTTTCCTTGTAAGCTCGTTGATTGCCTTGTTTTCAAACAATCAACATAACTTGCTAAATTTGTGCACACTGCAGACTAGAAAGTCTATGGAAAGTAGCATTCCATATGTTGTCCTGGGACTTCTGTATGCATTTCTGTTATACCTTTCCTGGACACCTGAGACAATACATCTGATTTTTGCAAACAAATACTGGTTGCCAGAGGTATGAAATATCCTCGTTTTTTTTTAAAAAAAATAAAATTGGAGCAGATTGTTGTGAAAGGTTAATGGAAACTTCTATCTGATTTCTGCATGTAGTTGTCTGGTATGGCAAAGATGTTCTCCAGCGAGATGACATTAGCTTCAGCCTGGATTCATTTGTTAACTGTTGATCTTTTTGCTGCAAGGTCTATCTCTTGAATCCCCCCTCTCCCTCTCCCTCTTTTGCAGCTCTAACACTTCTGCCATTGTGATTATCCAGGCAGGTGTTTGATGATGGACTAGAAAACGAAGTTGAGACCCGGCATTCGGTTTCTCTTTGCCTGCTCTTTTGCCCGATCGGAATCATCACTCATGTCATCACTAAAGCACTAACCAAAAGTGCCGGGACTAGTAGACATGGCATGTGATTCATGATTGACTTGTGCTGAAAGAATCAAATCAATTTGTAGGTGGCTGGAAAAAAAACTGGATTTCCTGAAGTGAAAAAAATACCAAGGATCAAATCAGACTCTTATAACTTGTTCTCTGCAAAACTTTTGTTTTCTTTTATCATCAAATATTATATGACTTGGTATTTGTCTCTACCGAGGATCAAGCTATCACAATATGGATGAACATATATTCATTCTTCCTTAGGTTGCACCCCGAACTTGTTGATAGAATGTCTTAAGAAGCTGCAGAAGACCAGGAAGCTGTGCTGCTGCATGTTGAATGGATTTTGTCAATAAAGATCTCTACTGCAGACCAAGATTTTAGGAATAAATTACTGATCATATTTGATCTTGTTATGCAATGTTTTTGAATTTTGAATTGTTTTTGTTTCCAAGTAAAACTCGAACTCTATTTAAAGAGTATTCTGAGATCAATAATAACACACTTCTGCAAACTCTTCTTCATGTCTGTAATTGCATGCACTGTTGTTCTGCAATTAAAAGAATTATAACCATCAGAACTTCAGATCTATCTTCTCTTTAGCCGAGGCAATGAGGGCTAGCATGTCTTGAGAAGTTGAACCACAAGCATTTTTGAAGTTCGAATGGATGTTAGAAATCATTGCTCCACCTACTCTGAAACCTTTTTCTCGATCAACTCAGCTGCTGCAACTCCAAATTCAGATGGATTTGTAAACACCGAGCCAATAATGTCTTGCTACCTGCAGTTGGAAAGTTACTGCAGCAATAGGTGCCAAGTCTTTCATATCTTGAGACGGAGAACATGGCAGCCAAACTTAAGATCAATCCTCTTAAGAGTCTGACACTTCCCTTTAGTTGTTATTTTATCACTATTTTAAAAAATACTAATAATAAAAAATAGATGGACTTGGAGGGGTAAAAATGCTGGGCATAACCACTTCAATGATGATTATAAGTCCAAAGTGAAAGCTTGTTTAGAATTACGTGTTTAAGGGGATGTTAATTTTTATTTATTTTAAATATAAAAAATATTTTAATATGTTTTTAATGTAAAAAAAACATTTTTTTAAAATAATTGTATATCACAGTAAAGACACATCTCCTAAAAAGGTGCAATGATTTGCGTGAGTTTCTTATTTTCCCAAAAAAGCAAAAATATCCCTTCCAAGTCAAGCTGATACCGACAAGAGATTTTATTTCTACGTCTAAATTCTCTCTGACCACTCAAAATCATGTGTTTCTTTTATTATATTATTTTTTTTATTACAGAAAAATTGTATTTTTCAAGGAGTATACTGTAAGTTCCTTTCATAACCTTCTTGAACTCCTTGGGAAAATCTCCCCCCTGTTCATTCTCATCAGCAACCCAGAACCATGGCCATGGCCTCCTTGTTCATCTCTTCTTCACCATCCCTTTACTCTCTCTTCCCAAAACTTACACAAAATATCAAACAGCTTACTTTTTTAAAACCCTTTTCTATCAAAGCTTCTTCCACATCTGTTGATCAACAACCCACAATCTCTTTAGCCGATAAACAGCCCTTCCCTTTTAAGGTAAGAGCAAACCCAGCCCTGGTTTACAATTAGCTTCAATAAGTTTCTGGGTTTTCGACTGAGGATTCTTGTTGTTTGTTCTAGTTAAATTCCTCTGACAAAACCTTTTTCTTCATCCCTTTTCAGGCGAATAGCTGGCAATGGAAATTCCAGGACAAGTTCTTAACAATTTATTATGAAGAGCATGGGAAGGAAAGCCCTGAACCAACCAAAAACATTTTAATGCTGCCAAGTATTTCTGATGTTAGCACTGTTGAAGAATGGAGATCGGTAGCTGGGAACATTGTTCAACGAGTCGGTAAAATCAATTGGAGGGCTGTGATTGTTGATTGGCCTGGTTTGGGCTATTCCGATAGGCCTAAATTAGACTACAATGTTGATGTCATGGAGAAATTCCTGACAGACTTCATAAGTGCTCCAGATGGTCCAGTGAAGCACTCTGGTGAGTTTCGATTTTCTTTTATTATTGCTAGTAATATTGTGCTTCTTTACTCGTACTTGAATGAGTTTCTGCCATTAATTCAGGAAAAGATTTAGTCGTCTTTGGTGGAGGGCATGCACCCACAATTACTCTCTGTGCTGCAAAGAAGGGTCTGCTGAAGCTAGCAGCCATTGCTGCTGTTGCGCCCACCTGGGCTGGTCCTCTTCCTATTGTGTTTGGTCGAGATTCCACCATGGAAACGAGGTATCATAAATTTCAGTGTAACCTTTGCTTATCCTTCAAGTTTTTAATCAGGAAATGCTTTGTATTCTGTTATAGTTCTGGCGGTTTCGTTTTGTTTCGGTTGAAATAATCGAGATGTTTTCTATCAGTTAAAAAACAAAATAAATTGGTGTTGTTTTTACCTTGGTTTAAATTCTAGGCCATTTTGGATTTTTCAGCCAAATAATGGCCGAAGCATTTCGGTTTCGTTTTTCCGTTCTATTTTGACCAAATAAATAGTCTTTTTTTTTTATAATAAATAATTTTATAATATCAATCATATCTCTTAATTTGACCGTTGGATTAAGATGAAGTTTTACGAGGAGTCTCTTGACATATTTATATATATTATATTAAAATTTCAGAGCAATCAAAAAATATAATAACATTGCGAGATTAATGATGATATTCTCATAATATTATACATCATAATTTTATTCAAAAAAATTATTTTATTGTATCTTTTTTAGATTAAATTGCACAATTCTAAATAATTTTTTTTTTATTTGAACTATTTTTTTTTTAATAATATATTACACACACACACACATAAACAGTACAATCCGAAATAGCATGTCGAAATGCTCCGAAACCAAAACATTTTATTGCAATTGAAGAAACGAAACAACAATCGAAACAGAATTGACAACCTTGTTATGAGAGTATAAAACTGATCTCCCCAATTCATTGTTCATTGATGATTTACCAGGTACCGGCTGCTAAGGGACAGCTTAAGGACCCCAGGAGTTGGCTGGATGATGTATAACATGCTTGTAAGCAACGAGAAGGCAATTGCATCCCAGTACAGATCCCATGTCTATGCAAATCCTGAAAATGTGACTCGTGAAGTTGTTGATAGTAGAATTGCACTGACAAAACGAGAGGGAGCTCGCTACGCTCCTGCTGCTTTCCTCACAGGTCTCCTCGACCCGGTTAAATCCCAGGAGGAATTCCTTGAGCTTTTCGCAGATCTGGATGGGAAAAGTGCCGGCTCTTGTTGTGTCAACCAAAAGTTCTCCGAAGAGGTCAAAGGCAGTAATGCAAGCACTCAAAGGAGCCAAAGGGGTCAGTAAATTTGTTGAGGTTCCTGGCGCTCTTTTGCCACAGGAAGAGTACCCCACTATGATTGCAGAAGAGCTTTACCAATTTTTGCAAGAAAGTTTTTGAGTTTAAACTAGCAGATAGGTGTTTAGTATTTGATCCGTTTATGAATACAGATTGATGAAATGTTTCAAGACGTATTTGACAGTCTTTTCAATCAATCTCTCACATATGCTATTATTTCGCCTACCAAACAATGAGAAATGTAGCGCTGTGAAGTCAATCTGGGAGCCAATACATCATTTATATACACTTCAAATCAATACAAAAATCAATCAACCACATGTTGGACAACAAAAGGAAGAATGTGAGATTTCGAATGTTATGATTCCACTCATTCTTCCCCAGTATTCCGTGAAATGTTTCAAATTGTGTCGAAGGAGGAGACAAATATATAAGAAATGGTAATTGTCTCCTAGCTTTCAACACTTGCTCTAGCTGTTGTGTACATGTGAAAAACTTACAAAAGAAATACAGCATACTTCAAGTAGGGAGTGGGGACATCTGAACTTGATCTTCCAGCACCCCGGTCAATGGATCAGATTCCTGAAACGAACCCTTTTTACCACGCTCCAAAGCAGTTGCCTCATAAATCCCTACAGCATGACACAGAACGAAGGAGACCATGAGGGGTAATTTCTACCAAATGTCAATGTGCTAGTGTTTGTGCTTCTTTACTGTATCTATGGTCAAATGGTTTTATTAGCGATGGGAAAAAATTATGTGGCATGCTTATCCTTTTCTTCTACTCCAATTTTTTAGGGAAATAATAAGCTTCTCGAATATGACATCTATCAAAATCTTTTAACTATTCTAGTCAGCTTATTATCCACATGCTGACCATAAAAAACAAAGGATTTCTCTCTGTTGCAGACTCGATAACTTATTTATGAATTGCAAGGAATTTCCCATAAACATTGAATGGAGAAACATTAATGAAAGACTTTTAAACATACCAAAGCCCAGGAGCAAGGAACATATTATGAAGCCTGGAAGAGAAAAATCCATTTTGTAGACAATTTCCATGACAATGATGCATCCTCCAGCTACCATAAGGTGCCTTGGTGAAGAGAACACCATGTGTAGTCTGCAAACAAATATTGTTCTTTTGAGTGTTTTAAATAATTGTCAAACTAGCAACTTACATTTACTTGCAAACAGCCAGCATATACAAAAATGTTCCATCAAAAAAATGAATAACATCCACTTAACTCTTGAATTAAATACAAAAGACAACAAATTCCATTAAAAAATAGTGAGTGCACAGAACATAGTCATAAACAAGTATAAGCATGATAGGTCAAATTTATGCGAAACGATAACAAAATGGAACCATTGTCTATCATGACAGTGTCATAAATGCTCCCCTTTATTGATGCATTTAGGCCTCTAGACTAGTATAAGCAACAGTGATGCAACTGAGTGGCTAGCTCATCTTCATGGACCTCAAGAAAATGAGAACCAGCTTAAAATCTTAAAGCAAAAATGCTCCAAGTGTTTTTAGTAAATGTGCCCCACCAAAGGAGCCTTGCAATTATGCCAAACGCTGAAGTGTTCAGCTAATGCATGCATTTTACAAACTAATTCAACCAAGGCTAGTCAAAACATGAGTATACTGAAAGACTCATCATCACTTGAGAAGGTACCTCTCCTCTGCAATACTGTCTATATAGAATATCAGGATAACTCCAAAAAGAGTAGTGCTGAGAAACGCCCAGGTTGAAAACGGAAGTTGTACACTGTTGCCAGAAGTTGATCCCTAAAGTACTCAAAAAATAAAAGCAGAAGATTTTTAATCAGGCCAGAGCTCCATGGGAATTTAAACAAAGAAATAATTTCCAAAGCTTGATACAGTAAAATTACAAATGGGACTGAAAATTTCAGATCTATAACTTACAGTGATGAAGTCCCACATGGCTACAGGAAAAAGAAAACATGTCGCAGAAGTAATGGTTATTGCATTAAGCCTCCTTTTAAGTTGATTCTGACAACAAGGAATGGCCAGGATTAATATTAGAGTTTCACATAATGCCCGGAGGGAAAAGGCAGATAGCTAGTTAAGAGAACAATGGTTAGCTGCAATCATTTGCCAACAGGATACCAAACAATAATGTAAATGGATGAATTTTAACACCTTGAGTGAAACACGGCGTGCAATAACCCTTCTTAAAGCTGATAAGATTCCAGCAAGAATTGGAACTACCATTTCTCCCATACCCAAAACTTCCTCTGTCTGATCCTCAGTAGTAGGGCTGTCTTTGAATGGTATTTCCCATTAAGTCAAAACAAGCTTGAAGAATTCTCACAGTAACAAAAAAAGAGGTATAAAACCCAAACAAGGAAACTGATGCTAGTAAATCACTAAAAACTTATTATTACAAATTCAATGAGAAAAATTGGATCTGCACAAGGATATAAAAGGGGGAATATGTGGCCATGGCCCACCCTTGAGATAAGAAGTAGAAAGATGCCAACATCGCAATGAGCCCGCCAATCTGAAGAAAATGAGGAAACACCATTATCTTCAAAATCTTACACTGAGCAATTAAATGATATAGTGCATATGATCATCAGATTGCTATAAAATTAAAAACCACATGTTCAATGAAGATGCTACATGTTCGATGGGCTCTGTTCAATCATACATGAATATAAAAGAACCATGGTAGCATCTATGTTATCAGCATCACGTACTAGTTGATGACCTCTGTTTCTTAAGCAACCAGTAGGAAATGATTTCGCCTCAGAAAACGAGAAACATGTCAATTATAAAATTGATGTGCTCAAAAGAACAGAGACCATCACCTTTTTCCAGATATGGCCCCTCCGTCCATATAATGCAGCAGATAATACTCCCAGAACAGCACCAGAATACTCCGCCAAGATAGCTCTAGAGTCATAACAAAGAATTAATTTACTAAAAGTCTATAACTACAAATAAGTAAAAGAATAAACAGAAAAGAAAAGGCAATCACGGCAAACAAAGAAACAGAAGAATAGGGCACTATCCCTTCAAATTGGTATAAATACGAGATCTAGGTGCAAATTCCTTAGGCATCCTGGCATATGTGAGCTATCTAAAATTTCCATAAAATTATTCTCAAGTCTCATTGAAAGAGATTGCATAAATATATACAATTTTGAAGTAATTTTAGACCTAGAAATAAGCAAAACACCACTAGTTAGTGAAACTAATAAAAAACTTGGAAGAATGAACAAATTCACGACATATCAATTAAAGATAAATCCTGTGAGAGGACTCTTTACTACCTAGACAAGACAGGAGATCATCCCGGGCAACCATGAATTATTCTTGGAGCATGTTTAAAAATGATTTGGCATTTAAGCTTAATTTTTCAGAAGCCTCTTGTATCTTGTGCACTATTCAAGACAATTTAAACCTATAAATACACCTATGATCATCAGTAAATAGTGGTCATTTCTCAAATTGCCAAAGTTGAATCTCGTAGAGCCCCCAACAGACCAGAGAAAAAGAACATTTACAATTGAACAAGCCACTTGAAATACTAGAATAATAATTTCAGATTGTTCAAGCTGTACAAGCATACCTAACTGGTCCGCATGACTTAAGTCCCTTTCCCCACAAGATGAAGTATAAAGCTGTTATCACACCATTTATAACCGATGGAACTACCTGAACAACAGTTAACACCATTTAAAAATCAGCTGGCACATACTCCCACAACAATATCTGAAATGAAAAGAACACATTTAGAGTCATTCACCTGCTGATTAGAGAGTGCTCTACCCTTCCAAGGCTTTTGCAAAGCTAAAAATAGGATTGACGATGGAATCAAACAAGTGAATATAAAAAGTACCACCGAAGCGCCAGTCTGAGAGAAATAGCTGTACATCGAATAAACTGACCATATTCTCAAGAAGTTGCCAATAACATGGATGATCTGCAATGGAGTGTGCCTACACCGAAACACCAAAAACAAAATCATCGATACCAACCACTTCCACTATATCAAAGCACAAACACATTGAAAAAGAGCGCATAAAGCATAAACAAAAACAGCTTGAATACTCAATATGCTTCCATTTTAAACTTAAAACAACCTATTTGCCAGACAATCTCGAATCAATTAACACGGAACTGAAACCGAAACCATCCCAACCCCGCCAGATATGCACCAAAATCGTATATTGACGTTCCTCCAATAAAAAACCCACCATTCAAACCTAATACAGTCATTACTAAACTATAGATTTCCTTAAGCTCCAAGCAGCTATTAGAGCGCTAAATCAAACACTTATTACAACCATTACATTATTCTTTATCCTCAAAATTACCTTAAGAACCCCAAACAGAACTGACTTTAATTTCGCAATAAACCCACCTTAATAACAACCTCGAAAATTCAAAAAACAAACAATCTTGGCAGCTTACACTAGAAAAAAAAATTCAATCAAAACCAAAATAAAGAGGCAAGAGAGACATCATTGGGGTTAGGATTAGGGTTTTAGAAAGTGAAAGCGACTTTGCATACCTGAAATGAGGAGAAGATCCTACTCCTCGATCTTCACTAATTTGTCTTGGGGTCATCATTTCTAATCAAATTAATGGATAATGTGATCCAATGCCAAATTAATATAACAGAAAAAAATGGGTGATTAGTGTTTTGCTTCTCGTCAGTGTTTATTTCACAAAAAATAAATAAATCAATACATTCAAAATTGAATCTGTCTCCTCTCTTCTCCAGTCTTCATTTTTTTCGATTTCTCTCTTGAAGTTGAGAATTTCGGGCTCAACCAGTTTTTGGACTTTGACTTCCTTCTCTTCTCGGTCCATTTCTCATAGGCCCAATAATTGTTAGGGCTTATATTGACTTTGGCGGCCTCCGTCCATGGGCTTACTTTTCTCACTTTTTATATATAAAAAATCTAAATAAATAACTCTTTTTTACTTTATCAAATGCATTTGTTAAGATTAATATTCAATTAATTGTAATTTGTATTATAAATACTTTTTTTTTGTTAGGAAGTCCTAAAAGGGGGGCAAGATGTTTGTTATTTCCCAAGACTTGTATTTGTTTTAAGGTTTTTAGGATTTGTAAAATTTATTTTTAATCAGAATAATGACTTGAATTAGCGATTAGTGTTAGTTTTAGGATCTATATTTTATTTTTATTATTTTTCATGCTTAATAATATTATGGTATTAAAATGATGAGATAGCTTTATGCATTTTAAACTTTGATAAATTTAAAAACAAATTGAGTTTTTTTTTTACTTATAATAAATTATGTTATTTTTGACTATTTATCTACAAATTTATCAACTTTAAAATAATATGGTTTATAATTTTCATGTATTTTACACTTCGAGTCATGCATATATATGTGTGCGCGCGCAAAAAAAAAAAACATTTAAAAGCATCAAATTCATGGATTTCTAAAGACATTTTGTGCATGTTTTGGAGTATAGTTGATATTGTTTTTAAAAGTATTTTTTTTGCTTAGAAATACATCAAAATAATATTTTATTATTATTATTTAAAATTATTTTTTTATAACAAGATATAAAATAATTGTTATAAAAATAAATTTTGATTTTTTTAAATATTTCTCAAACTGCGTGAATAATTTTAATAATTAATTCCTAGTATAATAAGAAGTATTGATGCTTTTCTCCGCTGAGTAGTCACTAAGATCATAGATACCACGTGATAAATTGAAAGTAAGTTATCAAGTGCATTCCTCAGTCATTATCATGGTAAGGTAGTCAAAACCTAGATTTTGACACTTGATCTAAAGGCCCAAAATTCCATCGTAAATCGTGAGGAAAGATCGCACCCGAAATGTCCGTATAAAATAGCATAATTATGGACATAAAACTTAATTAGTTTAGGTTCATACATGATGTAAAATAACTTCAAAACACATTACAAAATACAATTACATCAATAGAATTTCATTAGGTAAAAATAAACATATTTACAAAATAAATATTTTAATGGTATGCCATATATGAAATTAAAATCCCTCGTGTCCGTCATTCCTAGTTATTTTTAATACATTTATCAAAAGCATTATTATCGAAAGGATTACTTCACTAAATTCCTAATACTTGTATCAATAATAACATCAATATTACTAGTACTAGCTCCACCTAAATAAATTATTTTGACATCGATATAAAAATGATGTAAAATATCAAAAAATTTAATTTAAAGTAAAAATTAAAAAATTGAAGTATAAATTTTGAAGTTACATTGATTTTCAAGAGTGATTCCATTATATATAATTTTTATTTTTTTATAAAATCAACACAACAATTTTATTTTTTATAATATATATAATTTGTCCAACATCTGACACCATAATGTTCTCTCAATCGAGAACTTGAACATGCCTTAGACTCAATAGAGGATAAATTGCATCTATTCTACATCGACAAATGCAATGTTGTCTCCACCTCTCTCCTTTTAAATAGCTGCGAGAGTGTTAACTTCAAGTGTTTTACAGAAATAAAAAGGTAAATTTTGTATAAATATAAGAGTTAATGAATAATTCAGCCTAAATTGCCTTTAAAATAATGAGTGGGTTTGATCGTAAACCTGATCGATTCAAATTCGATTTTACGCAGTCAACCCGATTTGATCGAAGTTTGATCGGGTCTAATTTTCACTTATCAACTGAAGCTTTGATAACTCGCAAACTCGCACGTAGTTTGCGAAGTTGGGCCCAAGGAGCATTGACTACCTTGATCACAAGTCACTTCAATATCTCTCTTTATTGTCAAAACACATTATTTATTTATTTATTTAAAAAGAAAACTTGAGAGGCACTTTGCACCAGGGTATAAATTAATATGCATGAAAATAGTAACTATACAATTTTCATGCATAATTTCCAACTTCTTGATCGGAGTAATATGGTATTTCTTTTTAAAATTCATTATTTATTATTATCAAAGTAATTATGTGATAATTTTGATTTTTTGATATTTTAAAATTAATGTATAAAAACTATATTTTTTTTAAAACCAAAATTTTATTAATTGAGGTGATAAGATCCAAACATAGGTCAATTTCAAACTTTGACGTAAAGTTTTATATTGTCCGATTATACTCTATTGAGCATGTCTTCATATTTAATTGTTGTATTGTATTAAAACTTTACCAAATAATCTTAGAGTTATGTTTCTATGTTATAATGAAATTTCAGATCAATCAGAGTCCTATAAGACCTTGTGAAATAGATTATAACATACTCTACGAGTTTTGTTATTCAATTCCTTATGGCAAAAAAAAAAAAAAAGAAGCTTATTTGGAGTGTATGTTAGGGCTTATTTGGTTTATATTAATGAATATTTAGTTTGGGTCACATGGGATTCAAAATTAGCTTGGGTTAATTAGAATTTTGAGATCATGCCAGGTTTCTAATATATTTGGGACTTCTTATGGATAACAAATCTCATACTCAGTTTATTATTATTATTATTATTATACGAGGAAATTTTATTTTTTGTAAAATGTATTTTATGGGTTCAGATAAACAAATAAAATCTTGACTATTTCAGGTTTTTATAAGGGATATACACCCTGACTCAAACTCAAGATCTGCTATACAGATTACAAACCTTCTGTCATTTCGTCATGTTTTTTTTTTTTTGTTCAATATAACCTCCTATAATCAATTTAGCGCAAGCTTGGACTCTTGGTCTTTGAGACAACACCTTAATCAACTATCAAGTCATCTTAAAATGCTGTTCTTGGTCACGTTTTGGAGAAAGGAAATAAAGTGGACTCCTGATTGTTTGCTTTGCTGATCTACTGATATAGATTGTAGATAAGATGTTCTATCTGCTTTTTATTATTATTATTATTTTAAAATATTTATTTTCACTTTGCTCTAAGTCAGATATGGGAGGATGATGATCGATGCTACTGTGTGTGTGTGGTGGTCATCACTGAAGAAAGTCTTATACCACGGAACCATCTTTCATTGTGGAGGCACAAGCAAAAACCCAGGTGATGAAGATTTTTTTCAAAAAGGAGTCAAAGAAAACAAGAGTATTTCAGATAGCAGAAGCTTTTAAGATTCTTACTGTCACTTTCCTTTAAGAAATCTGAGAGCCCATGTTGCTCTATCTTCTTGTCAGCGTGATATGGCCCACTCAAGCTGTCTTCTATCTTGTATCTGTGGATGCAATGCACCTGTAAATTTCTTTGCTTTCTTTAGTGCCATTAAAATATTCTACAATTTCTTCCTTGCACTCATTCAAGTCGATGAATTGGCAACATCTATGAGATTCTGTTCATCCATATGTTTGTAGGCCCTATGATTCTGATAATCCCTTTACATTGTCTGTGTCCATTTATCGTTATTGCTGTATGTCACTAATTAAGTCTATTGTATGAAACTCTGTTTGTCCCTTCAACGCAAACCGCGCTTTTCATCTGATTGAAACTCATCAGTAATGAAAGGAAAAGGTGTGTTTTCCTTCAAAGATTTATCTAATAATCTCTTTTTTTTTCCTTTACCAGGGGTATCTCCAGCCCTATTGGGACTGAAACTAATCCCCATTCTTGCCGATAGCGCGAAGGTGAAGCCCTCCCAGCAACGTTTCCGAGGGATCGAATTTGTGTTCTCACTCTTTCTGGGGTAAAGGCCACTGTATGTTTCCATGATTTTAATGTTATTGAGCCTTGATGATGAAGCAATTGATCATATGGCGATGCATTTCTGATTGATTAACTTCTGGACTACTGTTGTTTACATAATGCACGCATCCATGATTGTTGCTTGGTCAAAAAGTATTATGGAGGGTAATGGCATGATAGAAACCTGCCACTTAAAAAGAACAGAAACCAGAGAACTAATAAGAGAATTATAGAACATTGCTTGTAAAGTATATCCCATTGAACTTATCTTTGAATCATCTCTGTAGCCAGCTAGCTACTTGGAATTGTATTTTTCTCAGGGCTTTTGATCATTATAGCAGGTTTTGCTTTAGCTACTAGTAATCTGAGTACAAGATTGATTTATGCAGGTGGTAGTCAAGGGGAAGTCTACTTGATCTGATCCATAGGGAATCAGACACCAATTACAATCACATGTTACTCGATAAGTATGATTGTGATAACTTTACGACTAAGAAACATTCTCCTTTCACCGAGAAGCGTGAAAAAAAAACACCGTCGCCGTGACAACTATGATTGTGAATTTGCCTGCATATGCCTGGTACATGGTAGCAGTATAGAGATTACATTTCTGATATTCATGTTCAGATAAGATCATCAATTAGATTCTGTTGACAGGTGCAAAATACTCCATTTTTTCCTGTTTCTTTGTCTCTTGCACACCAGAAAAAAAATCATGAACCACATGGAAGTGTCTGGTTAAAGGGTATAACAGACTCATTAAATGCCCCCTAATTCCAAATTTCAAATCATAAAGAGGGTGAATGTATAATTTTGTCACAGAATGGACAATGAATATACAAGCAATACATAAAGCCAAGACAGCCTCCTGGATCAAATTGATGCTCATGCCGACAAGGCATATCAATGCATAGGATGTTACAGCTTACACCCCACAGATCAATCACTGAAGAAAGTCAAATTTGATATATTAATAAAAAAAAAGAATAAGAAGAAAAATCAGCCCCCAAATTGGACAATTAAATAGAAATACAATCTCTCCTTCTTTGTACTTTATTTCTGGACATTTTTTTGTGAAGTAATGCAAATATCTTTAGCATGTCTGCCACATAAATACAGACATATTGATTTATGGAAAAGGATGATAGCTAAGGAGCATATCCATGTGCTTTATAGAGACAGAGTAATTGCCAAAAATGCAGTCAAATGGACCATGTAGAGTGGAAGCTCCATATCTTTCTCTCAGCCATTTCTCTATCTTTTGTGCTTCAGTTGAGCCTGTTCCCTGCACAATTAATATTCCAGTTTCAGTCATTTTTATACATGCCTCAGTCTTTCAGGTCACCACAGTTAGAGAAACATTGTGGATTTATTTGAAATGGAATTTGCAGCAGATATTGACCAAATTATCTAATCAACTGCAGGTCAACATATTAATAATTTGGGTAAAAAAAAACAAATAAATAAGGCAGCTTCCTAGCTGCTCAAGATTCAATAAGTTATTTTAAAACCACCTGATCCTCCCTCTTTGAAGATTCTATTGCACTGTCCAGTTTATTCAACTGAACAGCTAGCAGTTGCAAGCTCCATGGAAAGAAACTGAAATTTGACAGAACGAGTTTATTCAAAATATGCTGGTGTATGGAATTATAAGATGAAACTGTAAAAATACCAGTACCAGACTCTGTCATAGGAAATTACCTCAACTTGATTCTGCAATGAATGTACATAATTGATTATCTCCTCTAGCATAACTGCCATCCCCATTGACTATACATTCATGGAATCATATCAGCTACATTTTATTAACAAAGAACCATTTCGACCCAAAAACTTAAGCTATCAGGTGAGGCCTCGAGATATGATTTATATTATTCTCAAACTTGTGAGTATAATAGACTAATTTGAACTTCAAATATGTAGGAGTGCATGTTTTTAACAGTTATTTAAGAATAATACAAGCATGGACTATAATCAAATTAAACTTGTACAAAGGTTCTTACCTTGTGGCATCCAGGAACAAGGTCTTGCAAGCACCTTAACTTGTTATTGATTTTCTCTCTTCTTACCTGAGACAACAAACAGAAACATTTGCAGTAAGATTCTCCAGTTCATGAATTATATTAGTCCATTCCTGTTCTTACTTGATAGAAGAAAAAAGCAAGCCTAACCAATGGTTACAGTGAGGCTTTATTGACGAGACAAAATCTATTCAGTCAAAAACATATAAATTTACCCTTTCTGCTATACTGTGACTGTCCGTTGCATGGCCTCTCTTAGCTCTAACATGAATAACTTCCTCTGTTTGGTCCACTTCTTTATCTCTGTTTTCACCTTTCTTACCTCCTCCTAGGTTCTAAAAACACCAAGAAAAGGTACCAATCAACTTTCTGTTACAGAGGCTAGAAGTTAAAAACTGAAATCAGAAAACAAATGATAAGAACTTCAGGAAAACAGACAGTTACTCACATTCTTTTTCTTTGTTTCTTTTGAAGAAGCTGTAGGAGAAATGTTCTTGTAGCTTCTCGTTGACTGTTCCTTTGATTTTCGCTTCTTGGTCTCATGGGTACCATTTTGATTCAAAGTAACAGTATGAACAGCTGTTGTTGTACTCAAGATGTCAGGATGGAAAGTACTTGAAAGGTTGTTGTGATTATATGCTGCTGTGAATTCAGGTTGTTGGTGGGCCAACAAAGAGTCTGCTGAGAATTCAGCGGTGCTGAAATTCTCCAAGATGCTTGGATTCAGATCTGAAAGATGCTTGAAGATTTCCATGTTCATGTTCATGTTCATCATCTCTGTCAAGGGCTGAGAAGGCCTAAACCTCTGCTGATATTCTGCAAACTCAGCCATAAAGCTCAAAGGGCCTACTTTTGTTTACATAAAACTGAGTTCTGGAATAGAATTTATAAGATGCCAACATGGTGTATTATTATCTTAAAAGTTTTGTATTATTAATGGATAAATACAAGTAACTTGGATCTTGGGTTATTAAAATATGGGTATCAATGGAATTGTGTTTTGCTTTACAGCTAAGCAACTAAAAATTGAAAGCACAGGAGAAAATTACAAGTGGAAAATCTCATTTTCTGAATCTGAATTTTATTGGTAGGTCCATGCAAAGGATATAAATGTATATCCAGAAGTGTAGGCCATATATGTTTCTAGATTGGGACTTACATATTAAAAGAAATATGATACAAGTACACTTCTTTTTTCCTTTGCTAGAAAAGAAAAGGTTAAAGCAGAAGGTGAACTTCCTTTCTATCTAGCTTAAGACCAACTTGTGATATGGGCAATCTTTTGAACAGCAGGTTAGCAGCATACACTATTTCTGCACACAATCTGCCACCAGTTCTACTGTGTAATGCTGACAGTAACTTGTTGCAATCAATAATTCCAGAACATAACTCAGCATCAAACAAGATATGTGCTGGCAAAAACAACAATATAAGCTGGCAAAGGCAAATATATTTATTGTGATAGAGTTGAAAGTTTCTGAAAAACCAGACAACCTGGTAACAATGAACAGTGAGCAAACACCACAAGACAACTGCCTTCCAGATTCGTGCGCTAAAATCATGTTTTACAAAACAATCTTTTGTAGCTAATGATCATAAAAATCATTTTTACACCACAATCTTTTGTTTGTAATCTCTGTTGTCATTTGTAACAAACTTCTAATTGATTAATCTCACTCACATAAAACAGTAAAAAAAAGGCTAAAAATGCCATATAATATTGAAAGAGGGCTGTGAAAGGTCAAAATTTAATGTGGTAAATGAAGATTTGACAAGAAAATAGGTCAAATGAGATGAGATTACAAACGCTTATTAGTGAGTGAAAAAATGAAGTTTTTGTTAGTTACCTAAGATTGATAGCAATGGCTGCATTTTCTCCTCTCTTTCTATCCCAACCAAGCCTCTACACCCCAAAAATGACCTACAAAATGCGAGTCCCTTGTGAATTAAGGAAAGAGCAAGCACTTTTTTTCTCACCATCTCCCTTCTGGTCTGAACATGGAAGTGATTGAGCAGGAGGGTCTTGTTCTAGCAGATAAAGAAAATAATTGAGAGAACCCACCTTTGGTTTTTCTCATGGAAGTTATCATGCTGCTTGGTCCAGGGCGGAGCACTGGCTGCCCTTCTTTTCATGGTTTGGCTTTGCTTGCTACTCTGTTAGCTTGTTGTGGCAGGTCAGGTCTCTGCCATTCCCCTCTCTTCCCCACAACCGTTTGAGTTTCTTGATATTTGACTTTTGAATTCCTGGTTTCTTAATTAGTGTTATGATTTCAGTATCAGGTGTGCCATTTCCTTGGAAATTTGATACAGTAAATTGTAAATCTGCTCTTCTTTATTGGGATCAATTGGTATAAAGCTTGCATGACTGATATGGTTCAAAATCACTCTTTTCTCTTACAATTTCTGAAAGGGTTTGCAAGATTTGGAATTATTTTTACTGCCATTATAGCACTGATTAGTTTATGTTGCCTACATTAATGCAGGGTGATAGTGATGCAGCAGCTAGTCCAGTAGCTGATTCTCTCCAGGTAGTTTAGCACTCCACAAGAGTTGATGAAGAGAAATCCTTCACAGATTAGTGCGTCTCTTCAATTTGTATTCCCTCTTCAATCCTGGAACCTCGATGAAGAAAAACTGATGCATTACTTTCTTACAATTTAAATTTTCATCAAAAACACGACATGAGAATTTCTTATCCTAGTTTTCCATGAGCAGGTGACACGCAGCTTTTCAGGTAAGGCTTTCCAAACAGATCTTTCACCCTGTAAGGAACATTCTTCTCACCAACGATGGAGGATCATCTGCTGAAACTGTTAGTTTATATAGTTCTTCTCCATATTCTTAAAACCTAGTTTACTGTCCATGTTGTTCGAAATGACAATTGGACAATGCTCTCTCTCTCTCTCTCTCTCTCTCTCTCTATATATATATATATATATAATTTTTCATGTGTCTACTGGTGTTCATCTTACCAAGAATTAATGAGAGAAAGCTCAAGATGTTAGAAAGTCTACAGAGATAATGCTATGGTTTTTTTTTTTTGTTAATAATAAATACTAAACTACATGCTGAATATGTATTGTAAACATAGCATAACTCCATCGGTAAATTTATTTTATCATGTTTTGCATAATGTTTTTAATTCTATAAAAACAATAACCATTCGGTTGCAAATAATAAAAAATTTCCCATACGATACGTTTTACCTGATAAAATAAAAGGAAAGGACAAACAGAGACTAAATCTTTGGATTAATGTTGATGTGTATTCAACAAATATAATTTAAATCTAAATTTAAAGATAAATTAGTTCAAAAATATATAATTAAAATTTTAAATATAATTAAAAAATAAAAATTGAACTAATATGATCTATCGAATCGATGATTCCAAAAACAAACATGGACAACTGGTAAAAATATAATTTGACATTTTAAAAAATAAATCAAGAGGATATATTTTTTAAAAATTACTGAGACAACAACATATTGGATCGATTGAAGTCAACCTAAATTAATCTTGCAAATTTATAACATGGGTCGTATGATCATAATAACCTTAAATAAATCAAATCAAAAAATTATGAAATTTAATTTTTAATAAATTTATTGTTGATTTATAAAAATTAAAAAAAAATAGTCTAAAAAAAGGACTCAAAAAATAACATTTTTAAACAAAATTATAAATTTTAATAAAATTATAAAAATACTATTGATAGTCTTGCAAGACCTTTAAAAACATTAATTGCTCTGAAATTTAAAATAAAATAATATGTCAAAAAAATTCCTTGAAAATCTAAACTTAATTCAACGATTGAATTGAAAAATATAGTTTTATACCATTAAAACTAGATAATTTATTTTAAAAAACAAACAAACAAATAAATTATTTGATCGGAAATTGAATGACCAAACTGGAATATTCCCGACTAGAACTTAAAAAGAATTTACAAAGATTCTAAACAAAATTAAAATTTAACTTTATTTTGTTTTTTAAAACTAAAATAAAATATACTAGTTATTTTATGCAAAATCAGAATAAAAACTGACAACTTTAACTCAATCAGCTAAATTTCTCCCAAATCCAATGAAGATTTCAATATATATTTTTTAAATTTGATTTTGATTTTTTTTAATCAATGAATTTCGATGATATCAATCATATTGCAATTTGATTATATATATATATATATATATATATATATATATATTTAATTAATTAAAAAAAAAACAGAAACAATGAAGATTAACATGGCTATCTTCCCATCAAAATCTTGTGCTGGATCGACCCTCAGGTCCATTTAATTTAATAAATATGTGAAAAACTAATATACAATAATAATAGAAAAGAAACAATGGGCACATACGATTTTGCCGGCCCAAATTAAAAATAAGAAGCCATATAAAATTCCCCTCAACCAATCCTAACCGTTCAAAGCATAGCCAGACTAAAACCCTAGATCTCCCTCTTATTAAACCCAAAAGACAGCCACTTCCTTTCATCACTGTCGTCGTCTCTCAGCAGCAGCATCGGCAGCAACCAGGACGCCTTCTACTTTGGTAAACCTCATAATCTCTAACGGGTTCTCTTTAAATTCCCTTCTTGTTAAATCCCAAGCCTTTCTAATCTGAGATTGTACTTGCTATATTTCTGCTTCTTGTGACTATTTTGGCTTCTAGATCATATGGTTGCTTTATTATCCTTGCTCATCAACCGCTTTCTCGTTACAGATTGAATCTTGACATCTGTTTTGTTATATGCTTCCTTCTTGTCTCCAAAAGGAAATGGGCTGCTTTTATTTTCTCTTACGTTGCTCCTTTTCCGAGATCTTAAAGCTGCAGTCTTCTGTGTGCTTTTGTGCTCTTCTACTGTGTAGAAGCCCTAGATTAGGCTGATGCAGAAACCTAACAATTTGCATGTGTGATTAGATTTGTTGCAATGTCATCGTTTTGCTTATAGATTGAACGAAGATAAAATGTGAGAATGGGTTGTTAGGATGATGAAAAAGAGAAGTTTTTCTGCAGATAATTACTTGTATTGATTGAGTTTGGAATTATGATAAAAAAAGAGAAGTATGAAGTTTGGTCTACACTTTGCTATTTTCTCAACTTGATGGATTCTTCGTTCATGGAAATTTTGCTCTCCAACTTGTAGTTTATTTATGTAAAAATGTAGAAGGAAACTTCCTGTGCATGTATGACATTAAATTAGGTCCCATTAGGTTAACTCACAAAAGAATGTGCATATGTCTATTATATTGAGTTTGAATTTGGCAATTCTTGTTCGTTATTGAATATAATCTCTTGGTGTTTACTAATTAGGTCTGTGAAGATGTACACCACAAAGAAGAAGATCCAAAAGGACAAGGATGCTGAACCCACTGAGTTTGAGGAGACAGTTGCTCAGGTTAGATCCTTTGGTTTCTATTCAAGTACTCTGGATTCTTGGCCTGTTTGAGTTGTCCATGCTGTATTCTATATGCTTTTCGAGTGGTTTTGGCTCTTGGCATAACTTCGCTGTCTATGGTGTATTCTGTATGCTTTTCTTCTGCAGGCTTTATTTGATTTGGAAAATAGCAACTCGGACCTGAAAAGTGAGCTAAAAGATCTCTTCATAAATTCTGCAGTGTACGTAAATAATTGTATGCTTGCTTGTTCCTAGTGAAACTTCTGTCCTTTTCTTTTGATTTTCTGCTTTCCTTCTGGTGCAAGTACATTTTCTAATTTAATCTTTGTAAATTTTGCAGTCAAATAGATGTTGCTGGAAATCGTAAAGCTATTGTCATCTATGTTCCCTATAGACTGAGGAAGGCATATCGCAAAGTTCATCTTCGCCTTGTTAGAGAGCTGGAGAAAGAAGTTCAGTGGGAAGGTAACATTATAATGTACTCTTAGATTTTTTACATCTGTAATGGAGGGGCAGTATAAAGTCTTGAGGGTGCAACCTCAAGGCTGCAGGCTTAAATCCAATAAGAAGGTTCTCAGCATTTATGGTTTCCTAATCATGATCAATATATAAAGTCAATCCCAGTTTCAGTTCAGTACTATATTTTTAAATCTGAATTCTGAGTTATGTTTCAATTGCTCTGACAATGTGGCAGGATGTTGTTCTGCTTGCTACCCGAAGGATTGTGCGTCCACCCAAGAAAGGCTCTGCTGCTCAGCGCCCCCGTTCCCGCACCCTAACTGCGGTGCATGAAGCCATGCTTGAGGATTTAGTGTATCCTGCTGAGATTGTTGGAAAACGCACCAGATACAGGATTGATGGATCCAAAATTAGCAAGGTAGTTTGACAATTTAAGAGGAACAGAAACTGCAGTTGGTATTGTAATCACAACAACCATGACTTCTGCCCTTCTCATGAATTCTCTTTTTTATGTTCTTGTTTGTCAGATCTTCTTGGATCCCAAGGAGCGCAACAACACTGAGTACAAGCTGGAGTCATATGCTGGAGTTTACAGGAAGCTTACAGGAAAAGATGTGGTTTTTGATTTCCCCGTAACAGAGGCCTGAAGTTGATTATTTTTTGCAGTCTTTAAATTATTCAAGAGTTCTATAATTATAGCGGATAGGATCCTACTTGAAATTTTGACTCTTGAATTTGGTTGAATGTCATTTTGGATAGGATAAAACTTTCTTCGAGGTTTCTATTACAATGCACTTGAATTTGGTTGAATATCCTATGGATAATTTATCAAAAAACTCCTGCGGATTGTTGATTGTGGATAAATGTCACTTCCATGGAAGTGTGGTGATTTTGTGTCTTGTTCTTGCATCCATTGCAGTTTGGCTTAACAGCTGTGTACTGTTTGGGGTATTAGCGGGTGCATGAGATGCCTCTTGCCTCTTTGCATGATTGTCTGTTTTAGCGTCTCCCTGTTGTGATAATGTGATACCTTGAAAATGTTATTACCTTTGGCATTTACGCCGGATGAAACATTAATTAATGTGAGGCGATGCTGTTGATTGAAGTTGAGCTGTTGATATTGCTCAACGATGGTATAATTTGTCTGCGTTTAATTCAAGCAATGAACTTCATCGTGTTCTAAGGTAGGGTTGTCAGTTTAGTCCAGTTAAAAAATCAATACAAAACCGCACTGTTTTTATGTTAGTATAAATTTTGGTTTATTTCAGATTTTTTAGTCAAATATCAGTTGAATTATTCCAATTTTGTTTTCATTTTGCATTTTCTATTTCGGTTAAATTATATTTTTTTTAAATAATAAATAATATCAATTATATTTTTTAATCTGATTGTTAGATTGATAGATTGAGATGATATTTTACGTAGAGTCTCTTAATATATATATATATATTATGTTCAAATTTCAGATCATTCAGAGAATATAATGATTTTCTGGGTTTGATGATGAATATTTTTTTGATATTATACATGTTTATAAAAATTATTTTATTGTATCTTTTTTAGATTAAATTATATAATTATAATAATTTTATTTTTGAATATGAACTTTTTTTAATTAATATATTTATAGTACAATCTTAAAATTCTTAAAATTGAATGCTGAACTGATTCAAAACCAAAACATTTGAATTTTTTTCTTAAAAAAAAAAAACAACAATCGAATTAGAATCTGACAACCTGGTCTAAAAATAATGATAAGTGGATGATGTGCTTGTGTTTGGTGAGGTTTATGGCATCCCCGATGGAGCCCCCTCGTAAACAAATATGGCAAAGAGCGCTGTTCATGACTCCTCCAGCTCAATGGGTTTGAATATTGGACCTGGCCTGCTGACACATCTGGAATTCTTGTCCAATTTCAATCATCTTCATGTGGGTTCGGTTCTATCCACCCTAGTCCTCATGCTGCTGTTTCTACGAGCTGTACATCCTCGAGTGGCATGTTTTCTATTAAAAGCACCCGACAGGCTATCAAACTAGTTTGCGGATCCCTTATGGTTCCAAGACATAGCTTTATCTCATGTCTTGCACTATTTGATAGATTGGCTACAAGGTTTGTTGACTGTTTTGGAGAGTAGTTGCAGTTGTTTTTAATTTATTTTTTTTTATCTAGAAATGTATTAAAATGATGTTTTTTTTATTTTTTTTAAAAATTATTTTTCGACATAAGTATATAAAAATAATCTAAAAATACCAAAAATAAATTAATTTAAAGAAAAAAATCATATTTTTTTCAAAAATACTTTTAAAACGCGCTCCCAAACACCCCTAAACAACTTAGAATGCAGACTTCTCTGTTTTTTTTTTCTTGTCCAATCACCTCGAGTATATGGCAGGGTTTCCTCAATCTCTCGATTGTGCAAGGACAGGTTGGAGATTGGCCAATGGAGTTTCAGTGGGCAGAAGTAAGTTTGCAAAAGAAATTCTTCAAGTCTATCATTAAAATTTCTTACAGTATCAGCTTATCTGCTGTTAATCGATTTGCTCAGATGTCAGGAGTGTTATCAGTTCACTATAAGCAGATGAAACTTATCCAGATTTACAGGTGTTTATCAGTACTAATAATAAATTTACTGATTTGAGCTGTGCAAAAGGAATAAAAAAAATGGATGGATGCAACTCATCCAAGAAGCTCAAGAACTCCAAGGAATCTTACGTAGTTTGTCGAATTTTTGAATTTAGAATCACTTTTTTTTCCTTTTCATTATCTTATATCTATATCTATTTATTTATTAAAAAAAAACTCAAATAACAGTATAAATGATTAAGGCTAAATTTTACAATATTTTAGTTACATTTACACGATGGGTTAGAATGCCATGTTGTATATATAATGCAATACGCAAGTAAATATAATCTTGAAAATAAATATTAGAAGGCATGATAACTGAATCAACCCAAGAACAGAAAGCTGCAGTTTTTACAGACTCACAAGATTTGAAAGAATCTGCTATTGACTCCAGCCCTATACAGATGCAATTCAGACGTAGTTGATACGCTGATTTCAGTGTTGGCAGGTGCGAAAAGAACATCTCCTTCCATGACTACATCCTTGGATGATTCTGTGCACATTTTACCCTCCCCAGCCGTGAGAAGAAAAATGGAAGGCCCTGGAATCGCAGGAAAAACTGTTGCTGCCCCTCTTGGAAGTATGCAGCGATCAACCTCAAATTCATCGAAAGGTGGTAGGTATCTTGTTATATATGGACTCAATGGAAATCCTTGCAAGATTTCAGGAAACCCCTGGATCAGAACCGGAATCATCATTAATGATTTTGAAACATTGAGGTTCAGACTCGATGACACTAAAACCAGATTTAGGAGAAATCTCCCTCTGCCTTCTAAAAGCTTGAATATGAAGATTCAAATGTCAGTTTATGTGCAGTCCATCACAATTTGGTCAAGATTCACGACTCAATGGCCAATGATCTACCTTCCATTGGCTAGTCAACCGTGAGTTCCCACTTGAAAAAGAAGGTCCAGGTTCTAACACAGAGAGGGTTGTCAATGGTAGTGCTTCTTCTCTATGTAACAATGTCAGCTGTCCAGGTTCTAATCAACCGTAGCTAAATCATTTTCCTTTGCCACTAAAAAGTGTATTTCTCCATGATAAGCATCGAAATTCATTCCTATGGTATAAAAATGTCCGGGAATTAGAATTCTCACGCCAAGATAATGCGGTCATCCTGCTCTTTTGGCCCTTACTAATAGATGATTTTTTCTTTTAAAATGCAAGGCATATGGTTTCAGGAGTATAACGACGAACTATAAGTGACTGCTTGATTTAAAAAGCTCAACATGATTATCAAATTTTCATAAACATTAACACATATTCATATAGTTTTTTTAACAAATGAACTTCATACATGTTGAACTAATTACCTGTTTGTATGTGAGCATGGAACAAAGCGCTTGGATATCCAGATTCTTGGGCGTAAGACCAGCCCGCACAACATTGTCTGAGGTTGCCATGCATTCAATACACTCGCCGTATAGATATGCGTGGGGTTCATTTGCCCCGATATACAAAGCTTCACCAGGATTGAGCTTCACATAATTAAGAAAGAAGGCTGATACGACACCAATATCAGCTGGATATTGCTTTTCTAACTGCAATACCAGCTGTTCCTTTCCTGTCAACTGTCTTATCTGACAGATAAAAAAGTTCAGGTGTAAATTCAAGGCTAGATCGATAGCATGACAGAAAATCAAGAATGATATTGCTTAACAAGTCATTAATAAATAATCTTTATGCCAATTATACCACTAGATATCTTACCTATCTTCTTGTTCAATCAAGAAACACCTGGCGTTAATGTATTTAACACTACTAGCAAATCTATTAGACGTGTTAATCACAGCATTCAGATCACCTTGCAAAACAGCAGCCTTAATAAAGAAAAGCTCAACTAACCTTGCTTTCTGTATACAATCTGCCTTTTAAGTTGGATATTACTTCAGCTGTCATCTCTTTGCTTGCTGACATGAGTTGAGTAAAAGCTGATCTCAGACCAGATTTTACTTTTTCCTCATGACCGTGCTCATTGATTTGCAAGAGTTTGTTTACTTCTGCACTGCCAACCAGTTCTACGATCTCAGGAACATCTCGAAGCACAGATTTAAGCTCCTGCAAAATTTATCGATTTACATCAAGTAAATGAAAATATGGATTTGATTTCAAAATGTTTATCAGTGGAAATTGTAGATACAATAAGCAAAGTCAGGGTTCTCAGAGGAACGTTATCATGACCTTGATAGACGGAGAATAAACACCAACACTTAAGAGATTAACCTGCATTTTCTTTTGATTAAAGACATTCCTATGTAACATTGAAAAGTAGTGGGTTTTCAAGTATGTCTGCAGTCTGCAGATAACCATTTCCTTTTCTAGGTTTCTTTTAAAAATGTATGTTTTATAAGAAAGAGCGAGCAGTTTGTTGATCATTGGCTAATTTTCTCAGAAATTCAAGCAACTCAGAAGTGCATCAATGAAGGATAAGGAACTCAAAGTTTCTCATTGTCTTGACAAAGCAATAAAAACAAATCATGCTCACATGATATTAAGTTTTTCCAGACTGATAACTATTTCAAGTGAAAATCACAGTCCTAGCCAATTAGGAATGTTAATAAAAAAATTAACAGGAGATATGGGTTAAGGTATGGTAGAATCACATTCATTTAACTGAATCTTTAGGTTTCTCTTGGAAAAATAATAATTCAAGGAGACCTATTTGCTTCACAAGCATCTGTATGGCCTCGAAATGTCCTTCAACTTTTGCCAAGATTCACAAAACTATCAGTGAACAACAATCAATTCAGAGCATTTACAAGATAGAGATATGCAAGAAAGATAGAGATCGATAGACCACCTCAAGGCTGATAAAACTACAGAGGGCTTCAAACTCTGTTACAGCCAAAGCCATCTCCGGCTTATGATTGTCATCCTTGTAAAGATTTGGATGCAACTTGTTTAGAACTTTCGCCAATTCCTTGTCTGGATGAGCCTGAATTGACAATGCTTTTGCCACAGAAAGTACCTATCAGAGACCAAACTGTGAAAATCAAACACAACTTCTCATACTCAAACATCCAAATTTCTAAGGTCCATGAAATTCAAACACAGCTATCACGAAAAAGTCCTTGAATGTATGATCAAAGATGAGCTGTCCACTAGAATTGAGAAAAGAATTGGAAAAAAATCAACTAACCATATATAATGGTCCAAATCTATATCTTAAACAGTAAAAACAATAATTATAAATGGGAAAATCACTCATCTCTAGTCAGAGTGCAATAAAAACAACATCGGAAGAAGGAGAAGCAACCCCGCTTGTCTAAGATCTTATCTCCAAGCACCAATACCGCTATTCGAAATCCAGGACATAAAAATTTAAACTTCATCATGCTGATCCAGGACTCTGCACACAACCCTTTCTCTTTCAACTAAGCTACAGAATTCAATGCTAACAATATTGCAAACAGTAATTCTAAACCAACTCTACCAATTGTGATTTGAACAAAACATCTCTGCCTTCGAAGCCTCATTTGACTCACTACCCACATCACCGGTCGCCATGAATTCTGATTCAGATTTTGAAAGGATGATATAAAAGGAAAGTTAAATGGAAATGTTATATGCTAATGACAAGTGGAAAGGAATAAACCCTTTTGCTTTTTGATAAAAACAAGGGTAGTAAAAATGGAAATTAGCTTTAACTGCCACTAAATAATGACATTTTGCCGAGAAAAAAAAACTGCCATAACAAATCACTACTTTCAAATAAAGTTAGGACCCTACAATTGTCAACAGCTCTAAACTTGATTCCCAGAGCAGCCAATTCTACTACAGAAACATACATTGCTCAATTGCTAAACATGAAGAAGGATGGGCAACATCCAATCAAAACACACAAAAAGAAGGGTTTTTTTTAATCAAATACAAAAAAAAAGGTTGATGAAATACAGCGACGCAGAAATCATAATTCACAGATGATTAAGCCTGATCATGAAAGAACCAACTGCAAAAAATAACACTCGTGACTCAACCAATACATAAATTGTGACACATCACAAGCAAAATCATACATTTCAACAACAAAAAATGATGAGAAAGATTATACCTTGAACAAGAAAGGAAGATCACAACCCCACTTATCCAAAACCTTTTCACCAAGCACATTAGGATTCTTACAAATCCATTCTTTCAAACTCATACTCCCAGACCCAATTGAGTCCCCATTCTCCACACCACCTTCCACCACAAAAGAAGGTCCCAGAACCATGTGTACCCATCCAAAACTCAGCAAAAGGCTTCTTCTTTTCCAGTTCTATATCAGACCCAGAATTCAACTCATAAAGCCTTGCAACCTCAGACCCTTCTGTCCCTTTCTTACCCCAATCATAGTTTTGAACTGAACATTTAAGTCTCTTCAGTCCTCCTCCTTGGTGGTTGTTCTTCAATTCAATCTCCATTGACTCAAAGACGAGATTTTACTACACTATATCAAACAAAATGAAGAAAACATTGGAGATTTGAATATAATAAAGGCCATGAAGAAAAGGGAATGCGTATATACACACACGCACACTCATTTATATATAGATACTTCTGGATTTTGAAGTGTTTGAAAGGGTAGTATGAGAGGGGGAAACAGGTTGAGAGAAAGAGAAAAGGAGACTTGATAAAAAAGATAAAGAAGAAACGAAATTATATGTGGTGGGGTCTGATCTCACTATGAAGCTATCATTTTCCTTTCCAGATTAGTTATTCTCTCCCAAGATTTTCGTCCTTGCTGAGAATAGGTTCTGCTTTTTGTCAGCAAATCTTTCCTGGAGGTAGAAACGAGAATAAGAATAGATCTTGTGACTCGGTAAATCCTGCCATTCCGGCACCCACGGTCATGCGGAAGTTTCTTAAAATCTAACTTTCGAAATTATAATGATGCTTTTCATATCAAATGTAAAATTCTTAGAAATCGACTTCGTTTTCACTTGAATTTAAGAGGAAACTTAATTTTAATATGCAAAAATAAATAATAATAAGGAAGAAATAAATTCATGAGTGTACGAAAACCTATATTAAATATATAATGTAGTCTGCATTTTTTTATTTCATTTTTTTCCTGGTGGTTTGATATTTCACGGGTAAACAGCAATGCAAAACCTCAAATTGGTCAAGGATAATTTTATTTTAATTTTAAATTTTGAGGTTAATAACATCTAAAAAAAATTATTCTCATGTAAAGATCTGTGCTTTAAAATCATTAAAAGAAAATAATCTTAAGAAATACAAATTAATCCTGGTGTATGTTTGGCTAAAACATAAAAACACAAATTTCGATGCCTCAAAAAAGTGTTTCGAGGATAGATTCTTAGTGAAGTTAATTAGCATGCACTGTCGTCAAATGCGTGGATCTGACACTGAAGTTTGCTTCAAGATCACCAAAACTTGAAGGGTTAAACCTTAAAAATCTCGTCCGAAATTTCCTTAAAAAAGAGGAGAACAAGAAGCTTTCATAAGAGATCTGCCTAGGGTCAGAAACATAACTTGTAGTTACCGTCACAATTGGACAAATTAAGACTTAAAAAATAAATATCATAGAAAATATAATTATTGGGACCGTTTTAATCTTATCATAGAAGTGTAGTTCTGATCGAACTATAAATATCAAGGTTGTCAATACCGTTCTGGTTGTCGTTCTGGTTTTTTTATTGATACGGAACGTTTCGGTTTGTAAGTATTTTGGCGTGCTGTTTAGATGTTGTACTGTTTATATATAATTAATTATATATATATGATATAATATATTAATTTAACAAACACAATTAAAATTCAAGATAAATTAACTTTAAATTATACAATATAAACATAAGGCCAAACAAATATAATCTCAAAATTAAAAACACAATCACAAGTTAATCAAAATAAGGAAGATTTTAAGGTCGGGACGGCACACCCGGAACGGTACCGAAACGTTCCGGCCGGAATTTGACCGGTATTTCTGGAACGGACCAGAATTAAAACCGAGACGAAAACGACGTCATTCTGTCTCGATTTTTTTAACGGCACGGAACGTTCCGGCAAGACCGGAACGGAACGATATTGACAACCCTGATAAATACCTGCTAGAAAAGATTTTTTATAATAAAAATTAATGTAAGGATGTTAACCAATTCACATGAGAAGTATTTTCTGATAAAATCTAGATTTTCTTTTATTTTTAAAATGAATTTTGAACACATTCTTTATATAAATTAAAAATACATATGCTAATGCTAAGCCCAAGATAGAAATCACAAGTCAACAAAAAATTCACGATCGACTTTTCTAACAATCAAATCCCATCCTTAAAGTTAGATGTTGATTCGTTGACAAATAATTTTTTTTTTTCATTTTATTGCTCCATGCATTCACAGGCGTCGACGTCAATGGTTTATCTAAAGAAAAATATAAAGTATTCATTTGATATTACAATAACATTGCTTCTTAATTTTATTTTTATTAATTTAAAACATATTAAAAATATATTTTTAATATTTTCACATCAAAATAATAACAAAAATAATAAGAATTAAGGATTTGTCGGTGAGGATCGTCGGCTTATGTTACGTTGGCTTTTGTGGGCATGAGACACCAAAAAGGCGACGAGGGAGGAGGACCACGTGGAAGCTTCGCCCATCCTTCTACTATCACGAGAATATATATATATATATATATATATATATATATATATATATATATATATATATATATTTTATCTTCCCCAATTTAATAAAATTAGATACCTCTCATTTTCTTCTTCTTAAATTATTTATTCTCGTGCTTTGGACGTTAATTAATAGATGAATGAGGTTTGATTTTAGTGAAAATCTTCTAATTTTAATTGATTTTTGTAAGGATCGAATAGATCCTTCTATTGCGCCATGTAGTAATATAAAATACTTGCAAGTGGGGTCTTGGCCTAATGGTTGAAGGGACTTGTTTCTCTTCTCTGCACTAAGATTCAAGTCCCACCATGCACGCCTGTAACCCCCGCAGTGCCTTACATGTTTAATAGGGTTTGCAGGATGTTCAGTGAGTCCGAGAATTAGTTGTGGTGCACGTAAGCTGACCCGGACATCCCCCGGTTATAATAATAATAATAATAATAATAATAATATAAAATACTCATGATTTTAGTTGATTAGCAGGTTAGCTAGCCGGGTCGAGCCAAGTTTGATAACTAAAAGAGAGGGGTAAACATTTAGTTTATGATTGGAAGATGTCCTGAAATGAAACATTGTGCAGAAGATGAGGACTTATTTAGTCCTTTTGAATTTTACCGCTCGAGAAAAGTTTTGTCAAAGCACACGTGAAACTCGGGTGGATTGGCTTCAAACACGTTGTGCCACAGATGCCAGCGAAGCTGAAGGTCGATCAACTTACGTGTCGTTCGCTCCACCAAGCGAACAGATAGAATCCACAGAAAAATGCCTCTCTCTCTCTCTCTCTCGTCTTCAGCATTTTATTATTAAGCCATGATGGAAGCATCTTTAGGTGCTGAAGAAGGGAGCCTCCGACACACCATTCACCAAAACAGTAAAAACAATCATGAACACGGTAAGGACATCGCATTTTTTATGGACAATTATTTTCAGGTTAATATATATATATCTTGTAAAATAAAATATTTAAAAATAGAAAAAACACACATGAAGACTTATTGGATAAAAAAGATATTATGCAAGACCGATCATATTAGAAATATTTTTATTTAAATATAAATGAATCGGAATAATACATTCAAAAATTAAAACACAAATAAGTTTTTTTCAAATAAATATTTATTCAAAAAAGAATTATAAAACTTGTGGCCTACATCATGAGACTAGGATAAACTGGTGGAAATATTTTTAAAAATAATTAAAAATAAATTTTTTGTTTACAAAAAAGAATGATGTGGAATGATAAAATCATAGAAAATATATAAATATATTGAACCTCGTTAACTTTTTAAAATCATGAGTCAAGTTATTAAATTTGAAACTCTACAAAGAGAAAAATCACAAAGCCCAAATATTTTTAACAAAAAAAAAATCAAAAGAATGAGGGTAAAGTTGAAAAAAAAATAAAAGATCTTAAAGTTTGATCAAATGAAATTGAAATTAGTAAAGACTCTAATAAAAAAAGTTGAGGAAAAGAAATAAAAATAAAAAGAATAAAAACTTAATATATGACAAATTGTATTTGAAGAACTATATCTAAAGTGAACGAAGATTCTTGTGTAGGGGAGAAGAATAAAAATTAAAATAATAAAAACTAAAATTGAACAATCTAAAACAAAAAAAGATATTCATGTTATCTTTAAGGTTAGACAGAGAAAAGAAGGATAAAACACAATCATCGGTAATAAACCACTCATAATCTATTGCCACACACTTCGAGGGTGTTTATTTTTGTGAGTGCAACCGGAGATTGCAAAAAAACTTTATATTCTAGTGTTGGTCAAATGTGAAAAGCAGAAATATGGCATGAGTTCCACAGAATAAAATGAAGAGAACACTGACGTAAGAGCTGCTTTTTAATTTTTGCTTTTCAAGCAAACCATGATCTAATGCTCGAGAAAAGGATTGCTTTTCAATTTTTGTTTTTCAAGCAAACCACAATCACCACGATTTCATATTTCAGGGGGGAGTGGGGGGGGTATTTGAGATGAGGCAAGGGGGCTTCAGTTGTGGTTTTGTTGTATGCTAGGGTAGGGTGGGGGCTACTCCCGGGGAGGGGGGGGTTCTGTTGTGTGTGTGGCTGAGAGGGGCTGCAGGGGGGGTCTGTTGTGTGTGGCTGCTCAGGCGAGAGGAGAGTATGGTATTTTACCATATGTTGTTCCATGATCACAAAGACCTTCACGTATGGATTTAGCTCGTGATGAAATTACAAGTAGTTTGATGGAATAATAATAAACAAGTATCTAATTTACTTGAATTATTAATTATATTTTATTATTATAATAATTATTAAATATTTAAAAAACTAATATATATGTAAATAATTTAAAGTAATTTCACATGTTGACAACAATATGAAAAACATGGTAACCAAACACATAAAATTGTTTTTCATTAACCTCAAACTCAACTATAGTTTTAACCAAACAATTCAATAATTATTTTGAACTGTGGCTAAAAGTATTTTTCATGAAATTGTTTTTTTCAAAATCACAACAACAAAAATAAAAGCAATACTAAATACACTCGAATCATTAAAAAAAACAAAAAAAACAATAGCACTTCAAAAACACAATAGAATGACATATTTGATCACCAGGTTGTGACATATTGAGCATGTTTGGGAGGGCGGTTGAGAGTTGTTTTTGAAAGTATTTTTTATTTGGAAATACATCAAAATAATATTTATTTATTTTTTAAAAATTATTTTTAACATCAACACATCAAAATAATTTAAAAACATCAAAAAATATTTCATTTAAAATAAAAATAAATAAATTTTGAGCAAACAACAATTGTACTGCAGAAAACAAACAGGCCATTACGTACTCTCTAAATAGCAAGGACGTCATCTCTTCACTTTCATGTGATTACCACGCGCTTACAACTTTTTAAAATAAAATAATTAATTACTCAATTTAAAAACTACTAAAATATCCCTGGTGTCTCTTAAGGATTACCAAAAATCATGAAAATGACAAAAATACCCCTGAGACACAAGCGTTTATTTTGGTGCCTTAAAACGTAAATGTGTCCATTTATCAGTCTTACAATAAGCAAAAAGACAAGCATAACCCTTGTCAATAGCTACTTACCAGTATACTTTGTTGAGTTATTCCACCTTACGACGTCGCTACTGAAAATATCCTTATCCTTTTCAATTCCATTCACATCTCAATTTGTAAGTGGTCGGCTGCTGCATTAATTTCTGGAATCAAATCCAGAGGTTTCCTGAGAAAAAGAAAAAGAAAAAGAAAAAATCTTTTGTGAATTGAATATTTTAAAGGATATAAATATTTATTTTGAAAGTGTGATCGAAATTATTTTTAAAAATATTTTTAATTTATTATTTTATAAAAAATTATTTTTAATATCAACAATAAAAATAATCTAAATATATATATATAATATAATATAATATAAAAAAATTAAAATTAATTTTTTATTTTTTTAAAAAACAATATTAAACCAATGAAAAACATGGATTAATTGATAAAATAATATTTTCATCATCGTTTTTCAACATTTTTCTATCCATTTAGAGGGATCAAAGATGCAAACGTATTTGATCTCTAAACTAAAAGAACTAGAAAGAAACTACGACAAAATCTAACAAAAAGCCATTTTATAAAAAGGACTGTCATTTTTCTTCTTTTTTCAATTTGATCTTTGTAATTTTGAACCTTTTGCAAACACTAAATTTAAATTTATTTGTGCAAAATCAATCTTAATATTTTTTAAAAAATTATGATAACTTATAGAGAAGTAATAGAATAAATTACAAAATTTAATTTTCAATAAATATTATAATAAAAAATAAAAAAATTACTATTAAAATACATGGTATCTATGTTGATGATGAACAATGAGAGCATGAGCTGGAATATATTCTTCCACAATTAATTAGTAATAATATGCAGCGATTATCTATGGATTAGTAATTTTAACGAAAATCCAAAATTTAGGACCGTTTAGCAATATCAGAAAAACTCAGGAGCCTAATCACAAAACCCCCAAATCTTTCCAAACCCCCCAAAATTAGGGTTTCACTTCCAGCTCTCAAAAACCTTAAAATCTCTGGCATTCAACAATGGCGCAGCATCTTTGTGTAGAACTCTCCGAGATGGATCATTAGAAGTAGAGCAATCACCAGCTCTCACAATCAAAGACACCACAGCTTCGCCTTTTGGTTTCCACGTTCTCTCTCAGCTCTCCTCTTTCATTTTAGCTTCCAAATCCCAGTTTCCCGGTTCCCATTCAAAACCAGCTTTTCTGGTCGTTTTCATTTTTATTATTAATTTAATTGAGATTAAGATAATAAATTAGTTGATTGGTGGATGCTGCAGCTGTATTGTGATTGTTGCATTTTCACGGAGCCCGTCCTTTTACGTGGATTTACTAAGAGACGAGGCTTATCATAAATGGTAATTTTGTACACACTCTATTTGGTTACTGATAATGTGAAGCAAATGGAAAGAAAATTAAGTTTGATTAATCTGTTTACCTTTTCCTTTTGTGTTTTGGTAAAAATGTGTTTTATGTGTGATTGTAGAATTTGTAAAGTGATTTATGGGTGGGGACATGGGCTGAATTATTGTTGGTGTTGCTTTCAGATATTAGATTGCTATTCGGATCCGCTTGATTGGAAGGATCAGCATATGACGTCGGGAAATTTCACGGATGTTTCCTATGAAGCTTCTTTGAGTATGAACTGTGTTTGTAAGAATGTGAAGGATTTGGACAAGTTGTACTCTTTGATTCTTGAACTGGGGAAAGGTACTGTATAGAATTTTTGTTGCTGCTTGGTTTTGTCTGTGAAGAATATGGAAGTAATGTAGGTATCACAAAATTGGATTCTGATAAGCATTTTCTTTGGTGAACTGGTTGTGTTCCATGTTGGATTGGTTGGACAAGGAAAAAAATGTTTTTCTGTTGCCATTGATTCAGTAATTCTGTAACCTGCAAGTTTGAATTTCTAATAACTGTAATTGTTGCTATTATGCAAGATCAGGGCCCAGGCTGCCATTGTTAAGTTTAAATGAAGTTCAAGTGATCTTGCTGGTGTGTTCTAATGATATTCTAGTGAATTGATGCTTTAGGTCTGTAGCTAAGTTCCACTTTTTATTGTGTATTAATGTGAACAATGGGTTGCTTTGACACTTGTCAAATACTGACACTTACCAATAAGAAGGATGCTGCATTACAATATCCGATGCCTCAGCTCATAGTATCACTCTATTTTGCTTGTGAGACGTGGAAACTTCCTGTGAACTGCCAATGCTTTCTAACGAGGATAGGCTTAGCCAGAGGAAAGGCATTATTAAGGATTGTATGCCTAGTGCCCTACTTTAGAAGATTAGGCAGTTTATATGCTGAAATGGATGGATTTGATTGCACTTTTGTATTTTCCTAACACTGCTGGAAAAAAAAAATGAAATATTTTTTCAGGTCAAAAAACACTTGGTGCTTTTTGATCTCATTTTAGCTGAGCAGGCATGCTCACATGGATGGACAGCTGCCATGGACCCTGTATGGCCATGTGATGCTGCCTTCTCACATATCAGTGCCTTTGGAAGCCTTGAGAGTTTGTTGATTGATATCCAAATCATTGTCCTTATTTCTTGAGTCGTGTTCTAATGCGGTAGGATGGATCCTAGGACAGAGATATGATGTTGGCTATCCTTTTGGAATGGTACCAAGGTTCATTATTACTTTTCTTTATCAATACACAGTATATTTATGAGATATTGAGCTGTGGGAGTATGTTATTTTATATAAAACTCTGATAATAGCGTAACATGTCAGAACACAGTTTCAATGTTGGGTAGTCTTTTATATGCAGTTCATATATTTGCTCCTTTTCTTTTCTTTTCTTTTTTCATTCTGATGGTTCCTTAATAATTTTAACCAGATAAATGAAATGCTGAGACATCGACATCAACAATTGCAGGACTGTTAAGCAACCTTCGTAGCCATGGTATAAGCATTTCTGCTCTTTCAAGACTTTCTCTAATAATAGGTAGAGTTTATTCACCTTTTCCTTTTGATATTTCTGCAATTACTTCGCTGAGAACAAGCAACTTTGGTGTTTAATTACATAAAATTAATGCTTTACCGGTCCTTCTAAATAAATGAATCGTTCGGGGAATGCAGAAGGGATTCCATGACATTGATGTGGTTTAATACTGGGCATCTATTCACTGTTGTTTCATAGTCGTAGAACAGATTTACAGCGGCTTTTGGTTGTTACATTCAGACCTTCATGAAGTCAAGGTTACATCTATTCTTGAATATCTGTCCTCTATGGTGGCCAGTGTAGAACCACTGCATCTAACTGCTAATGGACTGAGAAGGGATTGGGAAACCTCTCTTTGTTAGAACAGAACTTTGGGAAAGGAAAGCTTCAAGTCCGATTAAGCGCCAAAATGGGTGTGTTCATATGAGGGTGAATCTCTCTTTCTCTATCTTTTTTCCCCTTTCATCTTGGGGGGGGGGGGGGGGGGGGGTGGGGTGGGGGTGGGGGTGTGGTGTCTGGTAGAAGTTGCTGCCTCTGATCATTACATCTGTTTTATCTGAAGATGAACTTTTCAACCTAATAAATCAAGGCCATCTGCCAAAGGTCAGTTCGTGTGGAGTGCTCTCCATCTCATACACACACCAGTGCATGCTTCTCAAGTAAAATACACTGTTATGCACGCACCCATGCTCATGCCTCCACCCAAGATAGCAGATTTACTTTGTGTAACCTCACTTATTTTTGTGTAAGGTGCTTCTTTCAACAGGTGCAGTTTAATCTAGATCTATCAGAGGAAGAACGCATTGGCAGGGCTAAGGTTGTACTACCTTGTGAGCACCAAGGTGTGGAAATGGTAAGCCTATTCAAATCTACGACGACCGAAGATCTCTTTCAAGGGCAAAACTGAGGCGACCCTTGGTTCAATTGGGGATTCACAAAAAACTGAAGATTCTGGTGTAGGAGAGATAATATATTTTCGTGATTCAGATGATGATTTGGATATATAATACGTACACGTTCACTGTTTAATGAATTGATGACTGCATGAATTGTGAAATATAGTCTCATTTTACAACATACTAATAAAAAAGATGAAACAAAATGGTCAGAAAGTTATCTTTCAATTCCCTACCAGTTCATTTTTAGATGTTAAATCAAACCCTGAATTTAGGATTTTGCTGCTGTTCACATACATAAAAAAAAGATCTCAAGTTTTTATCAATTAACAGAGGAACGAATCCTATTATTAAACTCTATTGATGAAAGGTTCATGTATTTTTCAGCCATTTTTCTGGGTGTACATGTAAATGATAAATAGCACAAGCTAAAAAAAACAATACAATTCCCTAACATTTTAAGACAATACATCCCAACATCCCTTCCACACTCATGTATTTCTCGAAGCACACACGATTCCCAAACACTAACGATAAATTTCAAAGAATTAAACCTTAAAATGCCTTTTCGATATAGCTTTTCGAGATGGTTTTAACAATGTTATCGAACAATTAAACCCTCGAACGGCGGCCGGGGGTTCTCACCAGCACAGCAAAATGACAATAAACAACAAGCTATCGAGCAACGCTGGACCTGGTTAGCAGTGTCAGATACCATGTATTTGTAGCATCTGCTCGACCTGGCTCGCACCGTTTCATGAAGGACGTCATCTGTGAGGAGGATTCTCATCAGTCACTGACAGACAATGCATTTAGTTCAAACCAGAGACAGCGGGAAGCCACGACTGTTCGCACAGAGAGAAGTCTTTCCCATTTCCATGATCTCTAACAATTCTGAAAATTGAAATAAAGCATTGTGTCATAGTAAATTAAGAAGTAATCGATGATCTCTTCAATTAATCTGACGAACCAAGGATTTTTCTTGTTTAGAGGTACCTTTACAGCTTG
The DNA here is from genome assembly GCA_029030765.1 of Salix suchowensis. Classification (NCBI taxonomy): domain Eukaryota; kingdom Viridiplantae; phylum Streptophyta; class Magnoliopsida; order Malpighiales; family Salicaceae; genus Salix; species Salix suchowensis. The sequence continues at coordinate 3,922,920 of CM054996.1, read as the reverse complement.
TGCTCTGTTAAGATTTTTAATTTGCAACTAAAACTCAAAATCATGAAATTAGTGTTATTTTTTGTTTGTTAAGAAATACATATCTGTGGGGATGATTAGGGCAACGACATTGTACTAGCATAGGAGGAACAGACGTTCTGCTTTGAAGGCTGAAAATAAGGTGATGGCGATCATTTCATGGCTGTTGAGATTAATTGGTGCGTAAGGATTTGCTGTATTAGTTTTGGGTTGGTTCGAGTGCAGTGAAAGAGGAGACGATCGATGCCTGGTGCAATGGTTGAAGGAGCTGCTGTGATTGTTGGTTTATGGCAAGGTTGTCGGCTCTGCTATGGTAGAAAAACTAGAGGTTCAGGTGTGGTTATGGCTCGACTACTGTGGGATGAGATGGATCACGGTGGTTTGCTGGTGGTGTGTGGCTAGCTACTGTTGCATGCGTTGCCGGGTTCTAACAATGAAAATGAGATTATTGTTTTTTATGTAATTAGATATGATGTGGGCTCAGAAATGTGATGTAAACTGTTTTTAATTTATCAAAAAAAAACAAATTTGATATTTTTAAATATTTCATTTTGTCATTAACATATTAAAACTAAACAAAAGCATCTAAATTAATTTACTAAACACATTTTCAAATATTAATATTTTTTAGATACGATTGACAATGCACCCTTTATTTATTTTTTTGATAGATAACAAATGAGTATCCCAAATAGAAATAAAAAGCAAAGACTTCCCAGCAAATAAATTCATATTTATAGCCCGTTTAAATATAATATTTCCTATTATTTAAAATTTATTTTTAATATCAGCATACAAAATTATATCAAAATTACATGAAAATCTTAAAAAATATTAATTTTAAATATAAAAAAAAATGTTTTAAAATACAAAAACAAGCATGCATTTGTATGATGATCACAGAACTTTCATTGTTTCCTCTTTTGCTAGAGAACACCCATTTTTGGACAAGTTCTCATCTCCTCGAGTGTAGATCGCACCAGTCTTGCTCAAAGTTCTGCCTTGTCAATGAAAAAATATGATGTGCCCGGCAAAGGTTCTCCCCTTCGATCTGATTGGTGGATTGGTGTCTATATTTCAGAGTTTTGGATTATCAATGAAAGGGCTCTGCTAATCTTGACTTAAAAAACCATCTCATCTAAAAATTTAAATTTTTAGGTGAGATTCCAGAATATAATTTATATTATTTTCTAACACACCCTCTCAAGTGAAAGTCTTTTGAGATTGAAACTTGCACAGATCTATATTATCTTGTGCTTGATTTTTTTTCAAATAGAATGGGGGTGGTGACATTCGAACTCGTAACCGCTGGGTCAACAAAACTCTGATACTGCATTAAGAAACCATCTTACTTAAAATTTTAAACTTTTAGATGACATCTCATAATATGATTTATAATTTTATATTATTCTCTAATATTTTGAATAATTAGTGGAGCAAAAGCACAATCATTTCAAAGGTTTCTTCTTCCCTTCAACCCCATTTTTATGGGATCATTACTGCACCAAGCCTGCTGCCAAGCATTTCCAATTTCCATGGTGTTCAGTTGCCATTTTTTTTTATTTTTTAATTTAGCACGATAAAATAAATAAATACTATATAAAATATTTAAAACAATAACACAACTTAAAGAAGGTTATATGTAATTTTTATGACTCGCTAACTCTTCCTGTAAAAACCTACTGCAGAAACCTCTAGTACTTGGTGTGTAGTGTTTGAGAGTAGTGCTTTTAGAAAGTGTTTTTGAAAAAAAAATGATTTTTTTTTAAATTAATTTTTTTTATATTTTAGATTATTTTGATTTGCTGATATCAAAAATAATTTTTGAAAAATTAAAAAAAAATATTTTAATACATTTCTAAACAAAAATCATTTTTAAAAGGAAAACATAGATGCATCGCTAATGCAATTTGGTAGAAGCCTAGAAAGCACCTTATAACATTACACAGCATAATTGTGAAGGGATGGAGACATGGCATGTCGGCCAGAAAAGAAAAGAAAAAAAAGGAAAAAGATTCACCCTATTTTTATTATTTATTTTGAAACCGCAAGTATTTTAAAAATTGTTTTTCAAGGTTCCGACGAGTAGAAGGTATGGAAGGTAGGGTTTAGGTAACCAAAACACATGCATAGAATAACCATATATAAACATCAAAAGTCTATTCGAAGAGTTTTGTGAAAGAAAATTAAATTTTTCATCACCCGTCAACAGACATGAACTCTGACCAGCTAGCTAGTCTGAGATAGCGATGCGCACTTTATCATATGGACAAACATCTAATTACATGACATATATTCATAATTATTGAATATTTCTGTCTCGAAATAGGTTTTAGAGGAAGAACATAGATTCAAACATGCAACAGTTAAGAGTATCATCGTATGATCACTTTCTATGCTGCTGCTCGTAATCTTGACATGTTACAGGTGAGATGGTACAATATAGTGCGAGACTGTATGCAAATTTAAAGTTTAAAGTGCTTTTCACTTGAAGATATATATTACAAAAATAATATAAATTATATTCCAAGACTTCAATTAACAGTTTAAACTTTAAATTAAACATTTAGATAAGGTAGTTTATCCATATCACAGCAAAGATTCTCGGACCCTTCTTTTTCTTTCCAAGAACACTTGCTGGGCAGAAACTTTGTGGAAGCTATCGGGCTTGGAATTCGGATATATACCCATTGATCATGGCTGCTACTTGCAAGCCACTGGCTAGTGACCACTGCTGTGGTCTCGATCGATCGCTGCTGACAAGCTCTGCAACTTTTCTGCTCTTCACTTTACACCTTCCTTGCAGATTCCTGCTGTCCCTTCTGGTTGGACCAAACTAGGGATGGGATCTTGATTATATTTTATCATCCCGTATATTTAAATTTCTTTCTCTGGGAAAACTAATTATTGAAAGCCGCAGAGGATAAATTGTTGACCAGGTTAAACATTTATCTATGAAGATTACTAGTGATCGCCCTCCACGTAAATTAAATGAAGCTAGATTAAATTTATATAATTACTAAGAGGTTGTAGAAAAATAAGATATAAAAAATCCAAAGAAAAAAGGGAAAAAATTGTAGAACGTCCATTTTTTGTCCTTGAAAAACCCTTTACCCCACCACAAAACTCCACATTTAATTAATTTGTTGGATAAATGTGAACCTCCTTGAAGAATTGTGTTAATCTTATGGAAGAGCCGGATCGATTTTACAGAAAACAAACTTACAAACACTCACTGTAAAAAACATTGAATTCGTTGGACAATGATAAATTATGCAAATCTATTTCGTAAAAAACACCTTGTTCTTCTTCTTCTTTTTGATTCTCATTAGTATGCATGCGGAAATGTATTTGAAACTGTAAGACAATAATTAAGAGCCAGTTAAAACCCTAGAAAGTGTAGCCCCAAATAATTCAGCCACTAAAGTAGCTACAGCACAGGTCCACAGCCAGACCGACTTCTGATATAGATCCCAAAATCTACAGCTCAACTCGCCGGAGCAGAGCCAGACAATCATGGGTAGCTCAGATAGGGCATCAGAGAGTGTAAGATTTGGTTTTGCTGCCTGTTCTTGAGCGTCAGTCAAAAAGTCCAGACAGAGAGGCCATAAACGACAGTGACAAAACTACAAGGTGCATGGCCAGCGTGGTGATTTCTCTTGTTCTTACTGTTTTAAATTATTTTAATGTATTTATAAATAAAAAAAAACATTTTTTAAAACAGCTTTAGTTACATTTCCAAACACCCCTTAGAATTAGTATTTTTTATTGTTCTTAAGAAAAGTTATTGAGAAAAGTTGTGATGGTGAAAGAATGAGATTTTAATTTATTTTTATTTTTTGATATTTTGGTTTTATTAATAGATGTGTAGGAATGGTTTTTTTTTAACAAAAAAAGTCATTTTAGCTCTTATATTAGAGCGGGAAAATAAATAAAAAAGTTAGATTCTTTTTTTATTATTTTTATCTTTTTTTTTTTTTTTGCTTTATAGTGTTTTCTGAATGTTATGTCACATGCAAGTCGCCATGGACGGAAAAGAAAAAGGAAAAAAGGAAAAAGAAAAAAGTTGAGATCAGATGATGAAAAGAGGTTGAAAAGCATTCAATGGGTCCATTATTGGACCATTTATTATTGGAGCATCAACAATCAAGTATAGTTACTACCATGATTAACGATTCAATTCAAATTTATCTCATAATAATATTATTTTAATTTAATAAATTAACTAATTTGAGGATTTTAACTAAATGAACATCTCTGCTCATTTCGTAAATTCCAGTCAAACACCAATGGTTTCAAGTCGCTGATTTCGGACGAAAGAAAGAAAAATCTACATTGATTTGAGAGGGAATATGGTTTTTACTGTATACAATAGTGTGTAGTGATGACAAAAAAACTTGTAATTTGTATAAAAATTCTCAAGTCGAGTTAGGATGTATAATCTTTATAAGAGTTTGAAATAACTAGGATCTTAATCGTTTATCTAGATCTACAAAGTGCACTTAATAGATTCAAGTCGTTGATCTCGGATGAAAGAAAGAAAAATCTGTGTTGATTTGAGAGGGAATATGGGTTTTTACTGTCTACATCAAGCATGATATTATGAAAAAAAAACTTGTAATTTATACAATAAATCTTGAGTTCGAATCGAGAACGTATATTATTTATAAAAAAATTACTTGTTTATCTAGATACATAAAATAGGATTGGGAAAGAATAGAGTTATCACAACCAACAAAAATACGGGTTTCTACAACCCTACAAGTAAATAATGAAAGAAAGGTTTGCTCATAAAAATCCATAAGCTTCAGCTCTGTCAGCCATGGTGGACATAAGATCCATAAAGATGATGAACAGGCAAAGGAAGGACACTGCCTAGGGTGTGCTTTCATGAGCCTGTAATTGTTATTATATAGCCATGGTCGACACAGCTCTGACTCCCTTTCTCTTCCCCCACCACGTTAATAATGTACCATGTAATTCTTATTAAAATAATTAATAAGCATACATTTTAAGTTTTTAAATATTATGTATTATCAAAGGCTTCTCTGCTGCACAACTACAATCCAAAGAACCGATCTCTCTTTGCTTCCCTTTACTAATTTCTTAAACCCATTTTTAGGGTTTCCTTTTTGTTATAATTATATAATATTGATCATGTGATGAGAGTGATTGAAGGTTCCAAGAAGCTGACAAGATGATTAAAACTTTCAAAATTTTAATTTTAGTTCTCATACCCAATTTAAACATTATAAGAAGACTAGAGAAGGTTTGTTATTTTAATAGTTTTTTTTTTTTTTATTAATCACAGGAGAGAAAAAAAAGCTTTGTAAGATAAATAACTTTTATTTTTTAATCACATGAGAGAAAAAAAAAGCTTTGTAAGTTAAATAACATTTATTTTTTACATTAGTTTCTATATATAATTATGTTGTAAATCTTAGTTTTGTAGAAGTTAAAATAACTTATTTTTCTCTTTACCAAGACCTATTTTATATTTATTTATTTTGCATATAAAAACTTATCTCACAACAGCTTTAACCTAACATATATTTTTAAAATCATAATTAATTTTTCTTTCCTTAAATCTATTTTTTTATATATAAAAAAACCACAACTTTAAAAGTTAGAATATAGATGGAGAAAATGGATGGCAGTTTTGAAATTGTGTAATAAAGTTTATTTTGATCCTCCTGCTTTTAAAATGATAAATTCTAATATTTCTCAATATTTTGAAAAATTAGTTCTGATACAAAAACTTTATTTGTTTTATTATTTTTAGTTGTTTGGTTTGATTAAAACATTTATTTTTCCTCTAATCCTAGATTTAAACAATGTGATTAATAATATAATAATTATTAAAAACTTACAAAATTGTTAATTTCAGAACTCGTGTCATTATTCAAATCATGTATAAGCTAGTTTACTCACTCATATTAATAAATATAAAATGACATTATCTATTCTTTATTAGTATTAAAAAAGATGCAATTCATTTTCTCAAAATGAGAAAAAAGGCACGTCGATTGTCGATAATTAAAATGTGATAGGAAGTGGACCAGAATCTAGATTTGATCATTATTTGTGGAAGATGTGTTGAGAGCTAGCTAGAAACCCTGCCAGCCTTGCATGATTGAATCTTAAAACAGGCTTTAACTCACTCTGGCTCTTGTTTGTTTTTCCTCCTACGACACGAACTATCTTGGCCACTTATTTCCCATTGTCTGCAGCCTGTGACAGCCTGATATTGACTTTTGGGTCTCACACACAGACAGACAGACAGCCTGCCTCGTTGGGTTTTCATTGCCACTATAATCTAATCTATTACATGAATCTGTCAGAAAACAATTGTACGTTACTATTATTATTATCTTTTTTTAATTCTGGGTTTTTCAGATCATTTTTCGTGTATTTTGATTGTTCTTGTAATTCATGAATTTAACAATTATATAAGTTTTTAAGTTATTATTACTAGAAAATACAAGACTCAAACCTAAAACCATGTATAGATGATGGCTAATGGTATGTTATTCTGCTCGAGCTATCGTCGAGGTGGTGGTGGTGGTTCAGCCCTTGACACCATATATATATATATCCTCAACTACTATCACTGCTCATGTACTGATCAATATTAAAAAAGAAAAAGAAAAAAAGGGATTACAAGGTGACCATAGTTTGCTAATTATCTCCCCTCACGTCAATGGAAACATGCGTACCTGTTTCATGCTATTATTTTCTCCAATGAATGGTTATGAGTGCTCAAATCTCTCTCGATAGACGTCTTCTTGTCTATCCCTTCAAACAATAGACTCAGTCTCCATCTCTTCTCTACCTAAAATCTGTTCCTCCATTATTAATTTCTTGGCTTAATTATTATTTATTACTCCATTTAATCTTGCCTTGGTTATTTATGAATTCAGTTAATTCCCATGTCCTTATCTTCACTTCTTTTTGTCGATTCCCAAGATATATCTTCTTTTTCTGATACTCGTTAGTGCTTGCCTGCTAAATTCTTAGATACCAGAGTCTTCAGTTTTGTTATGACCTTTAAATGTAGCTTTTGTTAGGTTCCAAATTTGAATGCTTCTTTCTTAACAAGAAAAAACCTCAAAGTTTGGCTGGCTGTCTTTTTCTATCAGATCATTGGTTGTATTTGTTCTTGATATGGTTGCTGTTATTGCTGCTGGGTTTGAATGATTTTCTTGTTTTCTTGGAAGGGTCAATCAAGAAATGGCAATCGAACTTTGTTCAGGAAATTCTGCTGGTGTCAGTCCGAGAATCTCATTCTCTCATGATCTTTGCGTATCAGATATTGTTCCTGTTGAACAACGCCTCCCTCTTCGATCAGGCTCATTAGGTAGCATTGATTTCGACTTCTGCGTCCGAAAGAGTTTCGACTCATCGTCAGCGGACGAGCTTTTCTCCGATGGAAAACTTCTTCCCACCGAAATCAAGAAAAAGACTGCTTCTGCCAAACAAATGGATTCGCGTGTTCGAATTCCTTCAAGAGAAGCCCTACAAGATGGTGTTTCGAGCGATGATAGTTTGAAGAGAGAGTGCTTGAAAGAAATGAAGAGTTCGAGTTATGAAGCAGAAGATCAAAAGCAAACTTCAAAATCTTTTTGGAGCTTCAAGAGAAGTAGTAGCTTAAATTGTGCCAGTGGTTATGGAAGGAGTTTGTGTCATTTTCCACTCTTATCGCGAAGCTACTCTACTGGTTCTACACCAAGAAGTAAGCGAGCACCATTAACGAAAGAAATCAATCATAAGCAGAATAAACAAGAATTTTTCAAGTCATCAAAATCGACGTCGTCCACGAAGAATTATCAGAAGCCTCCATTGAAGAAGAACTACGGGCCTTATGGAAATGGTGTTCGTGTTAGTCCAGTTCTGAATGTTCCACCAGGGAACCTATTTGGTTTAGGCTCAATCTTCTTCAATGGCAAAAGATAAGAAGAACATGAAGAAGTGACTTGCCAAAGATGTGCTTTAATTAAAAACTTCCTTCAACCTAAATTTGAATGCTGTTTTTTTTATGGCTTGGTGTTTTTCTTTTCTTTTCTTGAATATTTCTGTTTACTTGATTTACCATTTGAAAAGATTCCCATGAAGACAAGGAGATTGGAAGGTGGAGGAGGGGGATGAGGGACCAGAAGATGATAAAATTCATGGCAGATGTGGTTTAATTTGGAGCACAAAATGACAGGTAGCCATTGCTTTGGGTATTTGCTCACACATGGTGTAAATAATCTGATTTTTGGTTTCTTTTTTTCATTTTATACAAGCAGAGGTTATTTAAGTTTGTGGGTATGATTCTGTAGTAGGGGAAATGGTGTCTAGTTGCTATCGGTTGGGGAGAACATGATGAGTTGCTTGTTCTTGTTTGGAAGTTCAAAAATTAATAACAAGTAATTGTGATTACTGGTATCAAGATGAATTTCAGTAACATAAATTAATTATCCCCTCCCTATTTTTTTGGATTTGAGGAACTCCACGCTGGAAAACATATTTTGTGGATTAGGTGAACAATTAAAATCCCAATTGTTTCAGGTTTTTATAAGAGGTACACATCCTGACTCAAACTCGAGATCTACAATACAAATCTCAAATTCTTTGTCATCACGTCACGCATTTTAGGGACCCTTCCCCATTTGCTATTTCATTTTTCTCTTCTTTTTTGTTAAAGACATTATGCATTTTCTTTGATGCCTAGCAGCCCCAGATGCAAAAGTCTTGTCTGGTAGTCCACAATTATTTGACTGTTCTTGCTCATTTGATCACAAAGCTTTGATTCAAACCAGCAACAGCTAGCGAATTCACTCCATAGTGATTTTCCTAAAATCATTACCAATTCATACCTATAAGTTCCTAAAAACATCCCATGTAACTCCAACCTGAAATCTCGACTCCCTCCTGTGCAAGGATTTGTGCTCAGTAGCTGGGCAACATCACACTGCTTTTCTTTTTTATAACCGGGATGTTCGGACCAGTTTACGCGCACTACAACTAATCCCTGGATTTACTTAATATCCTATAAACTCAATGAACAAGTAAAGTACTGCGAGGATAATAAGTAGGGTTCGAAAATCTGCACCTAGACCAAGACCCCCACCTGCACCCACTGTTTTTCTCTTTGGTGATAGCTTGCTAGTTGTATTGGGCTTATTGTACATCTAGTCATGGTGGTTTGGGTTATTGCTAGCCACTTTCATTACTCGGCTTAATTACTACACAGTTGTGATTCATAAGATCAAAACCAAAGTTTTTGGAGGCATTGTTTTATAAGCTCGGATATGATAGAAGAAAATGGTAATTAATTCTAGTTGAGTCTCTTTAAATGTTTCTTTTCTAGAGGAAATGTTTCCAAACTTGTCCAATGAATCGAGGTAATACACCTGTTTTCTATTTGCTTGTTGTTTTCCTTTAATTCTTGCCTGCTCGGCAACTAGCTTGCAAGTTAATCGGTAAGAATAAAGTCTTATGTAATAACAGTTAAAGAATAATATAAATTATATTATCTAGTTTTACTTAATATATTAAGTTGTTAGTGAAATGATTTCTTAATATAGTATCAGAATTTTATTGATCTAACTATCACGAGTTCGAATCTCACCATCTTCATTCTATTTGATAAAAATCAAGTACAATATAGTTTGAGCTTATGCAAATTTCAAGCCTAAAAACTTTTACTTAAAAGAGTATATTAAAGAATAATATAAATAATATTATAGAACTTCACGTAATAATTTTAATTTTTAGATGTGATGATTTGTCACGAGTAACTATGTAAATAACTATATAGACAGCATTCAGAGCTGAAAGAGATGGGAAGATCGAGCTTAATCATGGCACGTGTTGTGTGTCACAAACAAAGACATGAACCCTTAGTTCATGGTCGTCCTGTATTCATTTATTTAATCTCATTTTCATGGTGTATACACTGCAATTTCGCTTCCTCTCCTTCAAATGCTCGTCAGCTTTTGTCTTGTTCTGCAATGAGGTATCCTCAGCTTTTGTGTTTCCATCTCCAGAAAACTAATGCATGGATCCCAGTTTACAGAACTATATATCCTGACAACTACATTACAGGCAATATAATACGTGCAATGAAGATTCCTGCCTTCTACCTCAAACTCTATTAAGAAAAATAGATCTCAAGAACGAATCTGTGGTACCTCACTTGACTTCTAGTTTAACCACCATGAGATTTTAATTCATTATAAGTTTTGTTTTCTTATATATATATATATTGATTGTTTTAGACATATGTAGCGGAAATTTAGATTATAAATACTTCAAGTTATTTTTGCTTAAATTCTGAAAATGAATTCTCAATGCAGCAATAACAATACGGTTTTTCTCAATATAGCAATAGCAACACGGTTTTAAAATAAATTAAATAAATTTCAAGAGAAATCTTCTTATCTATGTCTACCATTAGTCATAGATGAAGTACACAGAAACTATTATTTATAGGTAGATTAAGAACTCTTCTCATCAATTGATTAACTAATTTTCTCTTCTCATTAAGGAGAAAATTAGACATGATCCCATGATCTATCTCATGATCATAAATTTGAATAAACAAGAACATGGATGTGTCGTGAGGGATATAAATAATAATTTTCCAACAAAAAGATTCATATTGGCCAATGGCATTTGTGACAGATGAGGAAATAATGATTCAAATCGGCAAGTGTAACATTCCTCCAGTATTTGAACACTTGTATTCTCTGATTTTTCGGATTGTTTGTGATCTTTATCGATTAATTATTCTTCCTCCACCCATTTTTGTATATTTTTGATAATTAATGGAAGCCAATCACGAGGCTTTGTGAATTAACAACACCATTTTACTGATTCCCAATTTGATACCAAATACAAAACGACTGAGACGGAAGTGTCTTGTGTTCCTGTCGTACATAACCTTTTTTTTAATGGGCGGAAACCCTCTCTGTAAAGCTTATTTTGTGGATCTAAGTAAATAAATAAAATCTCAGTTGTTCAAGATTCTTATAAGAAATGCACGTTTTGAGTTGAATTTAAAATCTATCATGCAAATCACAGACAATCTGATCATCACGCCATATCCCTTGAGGGTTATGTCAGTACATAACCACTCCAAACAAGACTTCCTAAAGTAAACGAACAGCTTGCCGTTTCAGCAAACTCATCAGGATGCCGGATAGCTCTATTTTCTGCAAAGTAGTTCTGTAAATAGAATTCATTTCCAATCTCCTTTTGAATTGTTCTGCTATTTTGTAGCAATTCGGGAGACTTTCATTCTCCTAGCTAGCTTACCATCAAAACAGCAATTTTGTTGTTTTCCTTGAAAAATCTTGCTGGGCTATCCTAAAAATTTTCAAGTATGGCTAATGAATCATGCTTGGATGATTCTTATGTGAGTCCTGGAATCTCTTTTTTCTCATTATTTTCCCCAATCAAGTTCATTGAATCCAGTTTTTGCTTTCACAACGACACCATCAGTCTAGAATCTCCATCGAAAAGGATTCACGTATATTTCTTATAAGAGCTTGAAATAACTAGAATTTACTTGTTCATCTAAATCTATAAAGTATGGTTTTCAGAAAGATAAGGTTTCTCGAGTCTAAAAAAAATAAATATATATGTTCCAAATGTGAAGGGAATACGTGCCATAGTCATAAAAAAGGCTCTCATCAGAATCGTAAGACGAGTTCACAGAATTGGAATGAGCTGCTGCTTTCTCCTCCATACTGACAGATCATTTTACGTGATGAATCATTGAAGATATCTAAGCCCCGGCTTGATGGATCATTTCTGTGACTCGGAGCTTGATGAACTTGTATGACCCTGTAAGTTGACAAATTACAGGTCAATTATAACATTTAAAAAAAAAAAAAATGAAACAATATAGTTTTGAACAAGATAAGATAATCGATAATACAAAAGCTTTTGAACTAACTTGATTATCCAATAACTAGATCCCAAAAACCAAGTCAAACCGGGCAGGTCTGACAAGATGAACATTATTCAATCACTTCATCGTATTGTTTCTTCCCTGATTCGAATAGTCAATTGATCTTTAGTTGCTGAGCTGCTTTCAGAGAACGAGACCATTAAATACTTAGGCTTCTGTCCAGCCATTATTGGACTGGTGTTTCTAATGGACTTGGAGGGTTTTTGTTTCCCTAACACTGAATTTATTTGTTTTTATTATTATTATTATTCCTTGAGGACCTGCTGTTATTATGGACTAATCTTCGTATAAATGAACTAGCTTTTGAAAAAGAAAAAAAATATTTTTTTATTTTTTATTTTGAAAATAAAAAATTTTGATATTTTTAGATTATTTTTATGTCAAAATAATTTTAAAAAAAATATTATTTAAATATATTTCTAAACAAAAAAATATTTTTAAAAACAATCTCAATTATACAGTCAAGATTGCTTACGATGGTTGTGAGGGTGTTGTAATTAAAGAAGATGGTGAAGAAGAAGAAGATACAAGGAAGCCCTATTAAGGTTGGTCCAGAGCCTTAACCTTTTGTTGTTAATTCTAGAAATTCAATTTATATTTGTGGATAAATAATATTCTCAAAGCTTATAAATATCTTATTGGTTACTTAATTCAGTAGTTTATTAATTAGATGATTTATTCTCCATTACTACTACTCTTAATTATTATACCACAAAACGACCTCGCTTTTATATCATTAAAGAACCCCTGCATCAATAATATCAAAGTGAGGAAGAAATCAAAATTTAACCTACTCATTTTCTTTAACCCAATGAAATTAATATAGTTTAAATTAATACTTTTATATATATATATATATATATAATTTTAAAAAATTTAGTAGTTCCACAATGAATATATTGAGATGTAATATATATTTTTTAATTTTTAGTTAGCATTAATTATTTTTAATATTTAGTGATATATATTAGTTCCATAATTATGAATTTCATGATCCCATTTAATGTTGCAAACCTTTTGTGGGATACAACCTTTTCTAGTCCACGACTTCAGTCTTAAAAGTATCTTTAGCTTATTTCAGCTATTTGCACCTTTTCTTGGAATTCTCATAATTAAATAGATTTTTTAAAAAAAAATAGTACAGACTTAAAAGTATTTTACAAATTAATATAATTGAAAGCTTGAGAAATTATGCTATTTCTAATGGTGCAATTCATTATTCGTGCAATTGTCTCCTCCTTCTGGCAGCGATCAATTAAATTGTATCACGGGTGTTTGGAAGTGAGTTTTGGTTTATTTTTTTTTAATATTTATATATTATTTTGATGTATTATTATCAAAAAAAAAAAATTTTTTTAAAATATTTTTAAGTTTTCCAGAGCAAATTATATTTTGAAAAACAATTATTACATAATCTATTAAGGTAATGTTTGATATTTGATAATAATTGTTTTTTAAAGTGTTTTTGTACTTGGAAATATATTAAAATAATATATATTTTTATTTTTAAAACTTAATACATAAAAAAACTAATTTAAAAAAAATCATTTTTTTTAAAATTACAATCAAGTTAAAAATAAAACACCCTCCTATTTTTAGTACCGATATCCGTGTCGTATTAATCTTCAAAACTTTTTTAAATTATGTTATTTTATCAAATATTTTTATCAATTGTGCTATTTATTTTTTTAAATCCCATTAATAAACAAATAAAGCATTGCTTTTCGAAAGAAAAAAAACAAATAGTAAATAGACTGTATATTAGTTGAATCTAATATTTTGACAAAACGTAAAGCGACTCGTTGAACAAGAACTTAATTAACACCTTTTCAAATCGAACCGTGATCTTTACTCAACTTGTCGACAAGACAAGCACGAACCAAAGGTTACGATGATTTTAGCTGTCGTTTTCCATCATGCATCTCAATATGAAACAGGTGACAGGTCGTTTTTGACATTTACCAGTTCACATCTGTCCCTGTCCACCGCTGTGATTCACTTGTACTCTTTTTTTTTAAATATTGTTTTTAGATATATATTAAAATATATTTTTTTTCAAATTATTTTTAGTATTAACAGATATAAATAATTTAAAAACATTAAAAATATTTAATTTAAAACAATTTTTCTTTTTTTCAAAAATATTTTTAAAAATACAGTCAAACAGACTTTACGTATGTATCTAGGTGAACATGTCGGTGCGATTTTCAAAGGTTTGGACCAGATTGTAGGCTTGGTCCATGCCTCTGGGTCTCTGCAAATGGCATTGACATTTGCTCACTGGATTCCCTTGCTTGGTGGGTTAGCTCCATTTCAACGAGCGAACTCCTTTTAGGTGATAAAGTTATTCTAAGAAATTATTTTAAAAAAAAATTAATAAATTTTTATTTTTCCTAGATTTGTTTCTTACGTTTTAATGTTAGAAATGAGTTTCAAAAAATAAAAAAATATATATTATGTTTTAAATAAAAAATATTTTCAAAAAATATTTGTTGTTACAAACCGACCGATGACATGTGGTTAATGAACTATATTCATGACAATTACAGCACATTTTAGATTGGATTAAATGTTCTTAGATTGTGCTTGAATTAAATGATGTATTGATTTTAATACTATATATTAAATTTATTAAATTGTCAAATAATACAACTATATAAAAAAATCATTCATTTAAATTAGTTTGAATTTGTATCAATTAAATTCAAGTTAAATTGATGCTCATGGGTTTGGAAACTAAAAAAAGCATTTACAAATAAAATTGAATAATTTCTTTTTGTATTTTTCGAATATTTTAATGTTGATTATGTAACAATATTTTTTAAAAATAATTTACCAAACAGTTACTTAATATAAGATAAGATTAGATTAACAAATGTGAAATAAAAAAGTCAAGAATCTACAGACAAAACTATATAAAACATTTATTTTGATAATAAAGAAGAAAACAAAACGTTAAGTTGCCCTCACCACTCACATTTTCCTCGTCCTTATCAATAAAGACAGCACTCACTTTACCTTCTTCCATGGAAACGCACGTTAAGACCACTATTTTAGTCACGTAGATTAATGTTTTGCGGAGAGTGTGACTGTGGTTGTTTTTTAAAGTATTTTTTTATATAAAAATATATTAAAACTATATATTTTTTTTAAAAATATTTTTTAATATTAGCACATCAAAAATGATATGAAAACATCAATTTTTTTAATTTAAAAAAAAATAAAAAATCAAATTTTTTCAAAAATATTTTTGAAATACAGTGCCAAACACCCTTATATATATATATATATATATATCATGAATTTAACATGTTAATTTAATTTGAATCGAGGATATTCAAAATGTTTTTATCTTAATATTTTTTTAAAATAAGTTTTGAAAAAACTTTCCCGTCAATTTAATCAAATCATATAGGGTCAACCTTACCTGAAATGTTTTTCCATTAAAACAATTGATTTGATCCGCAATGTATTGCTAACAAGTGATATAGGTTATGTAGTGTTTAACTAGAATAGTTTTTTTTTTTTTTTTTTTATATCATTCAAGATTTATATAGCAAAATATTAAAAACGAGGATGCCTTTATCTCATAAATTACTAGCCATTACAATATATATTTTTTTTTCATTTTTTTTACTTGTTATAAATTGAAATTTATGATTTATTGCCTTATATATTTGATTTGTTATGAATTAGATTTTATGATTTATTTTTTTAGTTATCTTGGTTTCATGAACCATGTTGATTCATGTTATTTTTTAAAGTTATTTTTTATGTATACTTTCATTATTTAATACTGTTATTAAGAATTATGTTTTATAATTTATTTTAATTTATTTTTTATTAGATTATTTCAGTCTCACGACTCTGGTATTAATTTTTGCATATTAGCCTTGGATGACTCATGTTAAAAAAATCTACTTTATTTTTTATGAGGTTATCTTAATCTCAATATTAGGATCATGAGTTTGCTCGACTACTTGAGTTAACCAGGTCAGGAGTGTGGTCAATTACCTGAGTTGACCAGGGTTAATTGAGTTTTTTTCTTCAAGTTTTATGTTTTACAATTGAGTTGATTGATCGTTAATTTTTATAGTTTTTATTTGTTTTCTATAAAATTATTCTTATTTTATGATCTAAGTATCTGGTCTAGCAGATTAACCAAAGTTGTTACAACTTACAAGTTATTTTTTTTAATTATTGATTTATTAATTATATTATTTAATATTAAATTGATTAAAATTTTGATTTATAATTTGTTATTATTGTTTTTATTATTTCTGTTAGATACATCAAATCAATCATGTCACATCAAATAATATTTTTTTTAAATATTAACAATATTTTAGTTATGATTTTTTAATGTGAAAACATTTTTTTATTAAATCCACAAACAAAAACTATCTAGGAATAAAAAAAAGTTGGTGGTAAAATAAAATAAAAAAATCTATTTTGATTATTTTAATCATAATATGACATAACAATCAATACATCAAAGCCGATTCAACAGTGACACAATATCTAAATAAAAGCATCGTTCTTCCCTTCTATAATTTACGAAAATAATAATAATTATGGTAACCAGCTAGCTGTGTTGCCAAAAATCTACAAGAAACTGTGTGACAGGGAAGAGAACATTGGTCCCTTCACAGGCACAGCAGTTTCTATAGCCTATGCTGCTCTCGCACGTATGATCACCGCCGTGAATGACTGTACTGCACTGCGCGTGCGTCACCTCCTCCACCTCCCTCTCCCCAGACGAAGGACCAGCCCTTTTCATAGCTCAGAAGCAACAGAACAGAACACAAACTTTTCTTATCATTTTTTTATTCAATCTCTGATACGATACATTGCCAGTCCCTCTCTCACTCCCTCGAGCTTCATTTTCTCGGTGTCTGCGCATAATCCAATCTCTCACATGATTCTCTCTTTCTTTCACGTCTTTTCGTTTTTTATTCTCAATCATCAACGTCTTTCATTCACTGATCTTTCTCTTTCTTTGCTCTAGAGAATCACCTGCTCTTTACTTTGAGACATGTAGGTAATATAATACTATTACTACTACCGAGTAACAGAATAGTACAGGTAGGGCAGACTACTTTTTTCCCTTCCTCTTTCTAGTTTCTACAGGGTTTTCTTGGTTGTCTTGTCTTGCTTTCTCTTCTGTCCCTTTCACTCCTTCCCATTGCGTCATTGTAGGGCGTTTTGGTTATTTGTTCTCTTGGTATTCCATTGTTGTTTAGAGTTTACTTGGTTAGTTCCACTGTATTGTTTTGTTGGAAAGAAGAGGTTTTTTCACATGGGTTTGCCAGATAGATGGTATTTGAGATTTGGGTGTGTTTGGTTTTGAAAGCGAGGGATTTTTGGTTTCTTGGAGAGATGAATGAAACAGCAGGGACATGTTTGGCGATAACAGAGAAAAAGGCTCATAGGCCTGGTGGTTGTGTTGGTATTTTCTTCCAGTTACTTGATTGGAATAAGAGATTTGCTAAGAAAAAGCTCTTCTCCAGGAAATTGCTTCCAGCAGGTCAGTCCATTTATCTCAAACCAAAAATACCCATTTGACCTAGAATGCTTAAAATTGATTGCTCTGGTTATTTAATGCCTGTGTTGTTGTTCAGCTCGTGCAAAACAGCCATTAAAGAAGTTTGGAGAGGATGAGAAGAGGCCCAAAACAAAGCTCCACCTGGTACGCATTTTGGTTTCCAAAGCTGGATCTTGCTTTTCATAGATGTTTTTAAGGGATATTTACTCTTACCGCACTGCAGAAAGATTTAACTTTGTGACTGAGCTTAGGTTGTTTATTTTGTACTTTATTAAGAGGGTTCTAGTCTGTGCTTTTAATGTAGATTGCTGATGAGAATGAAGGGGTTTTTCCAAATGTGAAGAAAAATGGGAATTGTAATGGTGATATGGTCGTGCAAAAGCATGAAATGAGAGCTCCTGGTTTGGTTGCCAAGCTGATGGGCCTTGATTCTTTGCCAGCTGCTCATCGAGATAAGCACAAGAAAGGTTCAAATTCTGTTGATTGTGATGTTACAGAAGAGAAATTTGTTGACAAATGCCACTGTGGATTTGATAGGGATGGTTTGAATATGGTGAAAGGGAGCACAAAGGTTGAATCTAGGCCTCAAAAGCTTCAAAAGACAGGGCAGTTTGAGAGACGAGCAGTGACTAGGTTTGGAGCTGAGGCCTTGCAAATTAAGGGTGTTTTGTCAAGGTCTAGAAAGCACCATCATCCAAAGCTTGCACCGCCAGTTAAGAGTCCTAAGATTTCCTCTTCCAAGACCGCAACTAGGACGTCTAGGTTGATTGATGTTGCTACTAGAATTTTGGAACCTGGGTTGCAAGCTACCAATAGGGCAAAGAGTGCTCTTACTTATTCAAGTTCTATGAATTATTGTCCCAGGGAAGTGTTGACAGAGGATATTGGAATTATGTTACCAAACATTGTGAAACAACAAGATATTGAAGATTGTAATGAGGGTGTAGGTAAATCTCTTACAGGAAAAACTTCTTACAAAAACTCTAGTAATTTGTTTGATGCAGTGGATTCTAGACCCAATTTCAAGGAGCAGCAGTTTGTTTGTCCATCCACTAGTTCAAATTACATGTCCTCCCATAAATCAGAAATGACCAAGCCTAGGCTACCCACATCCACTCCTGATCAAGAAAGAAATGTAATTTATCAGAGACATTGGGACCAACAGTCCATTGCTGTGAAACAACAGGATAACACTGGAGTAACGAGTCAAACCATCACAGTTATCAAACCACTGTCTCAAGAAGGCCAATCACAGCGGCAATTTAGAAGCCACCAGCGCAGACCTCAACAGCAAGAGTCATCTTCTTTTACATTTGAGCAGAGGATCCAGACTCAAAATGAGACATTTGTAAGCAGAAATAGAACTCCACCAAGGGCCAAAATAAATAATCTGCAAAGCAGGAGAGCTTCATCAGCTACAAATGCTATTAGTGGGGTGACAGATTTTGTTGCTTTGAACAGAAGTATAATCAGTCGTGGCCAACCAAGGGCTTCTACCTTGGCTGGTAATTCTGTAATTGACAAAGACAGAAAAGTTTGCAGCAAACGGGATGATTCCTTGTCACCACTTAAGAGCCCAGTGCGCAAGAGGAGGACAGTCAGTGTCAATGCTCGAGTTGAAAGTACTGGATTTGCGAATCCGATGTCCACAAGACAAGGGAACACCAAGTCTTATAGTGTAAGTAGAAAAGAGGTTGCATCCAGCTCTCGCTCCATGGACTGTGCATGTATAAAAAACAGATCACTTAATGGAGAATGTAATAAAAATAATTGCTGTCGGGAGGGTGATGTTTCTTGTACATTTAATTCTCCATTGAGGCACACGAATTTTGTTTCCATGGGGCTGAAAGAGAGGGGTCACCAAATTGACAAGAACGCTTCTTACCAAAGAAGACTGGTTTTGGATGAGAATGATGGCAAAACATCTTTGCAGAATGAATTGCCATTGAAAGGAGATGCGCTGAGCACTATTTTAGAGCAAAAACTGAAGGAATTAGCCTCTCAAGAAGAGGATGAAATGATAAGTGGAAGCAGTCACCCGAAGAGATCTACTGCTATGATTCTTCAGGAGTTAATATTTGCTTTAACTGCAAATCAGCCTATGTCTCCACGTGCTCATGTTTTTAATGCGGACAAAACTTGCGAGGTTGGTTTGCTATCTTTTGGCATTTTGATGTCATTTTTATTAAGATGTTTATGGTCCAGACATTGTGCTCTTATTTACTTTTGGTTTTTGACTTAATTGAGCATCAATTCTTAGAGCCAAAACTATGGCAATGTCTCTCCCCACCCCCCTCATATATTGGTTCCCCCTCATATATTGGTTCATACCTTAGCTCTACATAATACACTATTTTGAACTGTTTTAGCCCGTACGCATGCTTGAAGAAAACTGATTCTGGGGCTTCCTTTTATTGGCTGAAATTCTTATACAATTGGCAAAATCAAGACAAACAAAACTGTGAAATTAGTAAAATGGTGTAATGATTGCTTTTCATTCAAGGGGTTCTCAATGAATAACATCCCATAGCTTGCTCTCTTTGTTTTATAGTAGTTTGGAAGCTTGCCTAATTTGATTTTGCCGAATAGTAGAGTAGCTGTTTGAAATTTGTACATCATACATCACATCTTGTTGATAGTAATTGTCAATGGTAAGTTTTAGGGGTTTTGGAGTTGAAACTCTTTGGCTTTGTCCTAATTTTTCTATTTTCTTTTTCCTGGCATCTGAGAAACAAAATAAGACCCCTATATCTATTTGATTCAATGAAAATGTTGGCCTTTTCTCTCTCCCTTCCTCTCAGTTGATTTCAATGAAAATATTGGTTTATAATAGAGATTAGGTTCAAAAAGTGCAGTCCAAATCTCTAGAATCTAAATTTTCATAGTCAATGTCATGGTAACTGAAGTCTGGCAGCTTTTTGATGGTTGAATATCAAGTATCAAATTCCAATTAGTAAAATCTATTTAGGTTTTCCTATTTAGTTTAGGTTTCATTATTTAGAGGGATTTCTTGTGTAGTATGGATTCCTTGTGCAACAAGCAGTAGGGTTTCTATTACCTCTACAAATAGAGGTTAGTAGCATCAGAAGTTTGGCTTTTATCCCTGAGATTAGTAGAAGACTCTTGTATGAAGAATTGAAGATTTTGTTACATGGCCTATTAAAGCATCTATTTGAGTGGTTTTATTGAAGGGTTTTCTTTGGAGGATTAATTGAAGGGTTTAGTTCATTGAAAAGTGTATTTTCTTGGAAGGGTTCTTTGAAGTTGTGCTATTATTTTATAATGGTGGAAGTTTTTGGATGTATGAAAACTAGTCCAACCATGTTAAATTTGTTTATGTGCTTGATTATTTATTCATTTTCTGGGTTTTGCACAACAATGATTAAATATGAGAAACTGGCAGCGGACTGGTGTAGAGAATGTAAGATAAAGAGTGCATTTTTAACTAAGATGTGTGTAGAGCTGGTGACTGAGAGTTGGGTATAAATTAAAATGTGCAGAATATGAATTGAAGTTACTATTGGACGTGGTGAAGATGGTACACTGTAAGGACAAAGCTAATAGAAAGGGAATGCATGCAAATGTGGGAGTTCAATAAGCGTATAGGGAGCATCCAATTGTTTTGGTTTGATTGAAAGTTTGCAAGGCAAATGGATGTCTTAAATAGTGCTTTCTATGGTTTGCTGAAGTGATAGCCTCAGCTTGCAAATCATCAAATTAACGTAATGCATTATTTGATGGTCAAAAATCAAAATGATAAAAGAGCACACTGAGGCACTGGAATTGTAGTTATTGGCTGCAACAATAAGCTGCCTTTTTAAGTATTTTGAGGCAATGAGGAAGGTTTGTATTGTCGAAGAAGCTACAGATCTTGTTGGAGCTGAGATGCATCGACAGAACAGAATACTAGGATTGGTGGAAGCTAAGCACCCTAAACCTGTATGCCATGATTATAAATGGAATTCATGTTGTGGAAGTGGTGAAATTGTTGAAGTAGTTGCGTTGTATGCCAATGTCACCAAATTGTATGTTGAACTTTATATTTGGATTAAGGTTGGCATTGTCATGAAATTAACATTTGCCTTTATATGAAGCTAGATTTTCCTTGATAGTGTTTTGTGATTTTTAAAATTAATTTTCTGGTTCATCCTTTACATTTATGCAATGTTTTGTGTTTCATGGACCTTGACAATTTCTGGACCTTAACAAATCTAGCTGGTGTTATTACTCTTCTCAGAAGGAAGGAAAAATCAGGAGGAATTCAGCTGGAATATCACTCGATGGCGATCATCTTAGTCCTGGATCTGTGCTTGAAGCTTCTTTCTCAAATGACAGTTGCTTTTCAAGCAGTCTGGATGATAGCTCAGGTAAGAAACTTAAATTTTATGACAAAGCAGAATGAGGAAACTCATGAGCATTCTTTTGTGGATCTTAGAACCTTGAGTATGGATTTTATGAAATAGATAAAAAAAAAGTTTTGTTTTCATTAACCACTATTTAATCTAATTCCGTATACAACTCTGGTCTGTGATTCTAGGATGTAGGATGCTGCTAGACTCCATGGATTACTCCTATGATCAACCACAACCAGTAGTCATTGATGCTGATCATCTGGATTGTGCAACCTCTTTGATACAAGGGAGGACAGGCAGCAAGATAGCTACTGATCTTCTCAACCATGTTTCTGAGATATTACTAAGCATCAATCTTGCTGGTGGAAGGTTAAGTGGAAATCAGCTCACTCATGCAAAGGAGGTTATCTTTGTATACTGAACTCTTGTTTGGTAATGCAATTCTATGTAATTCAGATAGAATGAAGAGATCTCTCATTGGTCCATTTCTGCTGGATGGACATGAAGCTCTTGCTGGTGCCATGTGGAAAAATCTTAATTGCCTTCTTGGTTTCGAAGACAGCAAAGATGGTAATCAACTCAAATGGTTTCTTCTTGATTGTGTGATTGAATGCTTAGATTCAAAATACAGCCGGCAGTGTTACTCTGGATTCAAAGCATGGAAAAGAATACCTTCATGCATGAATGTAGAGATGTTGATTCAAGAGATAGGTGAGGAGGTAAGAAGGTGGTCAGGCTTTGCTGGGATGATACCTGATGAGATAATTGATTGGGAGATGAGTAATTCATTGGGAAAATGGACAGATTTTGAGATCGAAGGATTTGAAACTGGTGCAGAAATCGACTGGGACATACTTCAGACTTTGGTTGAGGAAATTGCTGTTGACCTTTGGGAGAGCAGGGTGGATTCCTTTTGAGGTGTGGCTAACATACTGGAATTTGTTCTCTTATGATGCTGCTTTTTTGTTGTCGTTGTTGTATGTAGATTTATTTTAGCTCTATTGTCATGCCACTAAACCTGTTTCTACCGTGCAAGTGGGATTTTTTTTTCTTTCTCCAAAACGATGAGCAAATAGTTGGGTGTAACATATTATGACACGGAAAAGGCAGCTTCAAATGGTCTTCTGCGTAATTTTTAGTAGTAGTTGGTATCCTGTAAGATTGAAAAAAGCACTCTTGTTTATAATTATGTTTCAACCACAAAACAAGCAATTCATATAAATTATATTTTTGAGTTTTATTTAAAAGTTTAAAATTATAGGTAAGATGGTTAATTGATATGGTATTAGAGCCTTGTGATTCAACGGTGTCATGAGTTTCGAATTTTATTACTTTTTATTTTATTTGATAAAAAATAAACATAAGATAATATAAGTTTATGCAAGTTTCATGTTAAAGAGCTTTTAATTGAGAGAAAATGTTAAAAAAATAATATAAATTATAATTATATTTTAAGATTTTATTTAAAAATTTAAAATTTTAGATGAGATAGTTTCTTTAGCAATAAAATAAAAGAAACAGGACATCAAGGCAATGTTTGGGTAACTGAGCTCAAGGTTCCATTGCATGGAGTGAACTCTATCTTAGGATGCTTGTTAGCCGTTCCATTAAAGAGAGTCTTCTTCCCCGAGGTTTCACAACCAAAAAAGGAAGGAAGGAAGAAAACAAAAGAAGAAACCCAGTTGCTATGCAAATAAGAACAAGCAGTTTTACCGTAGAAAGACAAAGTATCTCCAGTATTACTTATTATAATCATATGTAAAACATGATTATATCCAGAGCTTTACAATCACATATCATCCCTGATAAACAAGCAATCAAAGAATACAACTTCCAGCAAATCAGCAGTAGTAGTGATAAAAATTATCATCAAATCAAATCCAACTAGGAAAAGAAAAGAACAAAACCCAATTAAGAGATGAACAAATCTTACAAGAATTAAGAAACCATAAAAAGATTTATCGAACTCAAAACTGTCTATACCCCAGAACAGTCTTGCCAGTACCAATCCCTCTACCTCCTCTGTTTCCTCTGTTTTCACCATTAATAGCATTTGCTGCAGCCAAAGACAATCCTTTCAGCTCTTCAACACTTGCATAACTCTTCCTTGCCATTAACAACCCGCCATTCCTTTTCTCTCCTGCATTAGCTGACTTACTCCCTCTCGAGTTCGATAAAAGCCCATTATTCATTTTCAGCACATTCTTTGGAGGAGGTGTCAATTCTTGCCGTGGCTTCCGGTTTTCTTTCCTTAAAGTAGCAGAGAAATCAGGCACGGATTGAGCCAAAACAGAGGGCCCTTTCCTTGAATTCCCCAAAATTTCTTGAAACTTCACTTGTTTCTTTTGCGGGGTTCGTTTAAAATCATTCTCTTCACATTCTTGTTGCCTCAGATTTTCTCGAAACTTCACTTGTTTCTTTCGGCGGGGTTTGTTTAATATCATTCTCTTCGTATTCTTGTTGCCGTAACATCTTCATTCTTAGCTTTGTCTCTCTTAACTCTGCATATACTCCGTATCTTGGCCCTCTTTCCATGATATAGCTCTCTGTAGTCAGTTTTAAAGGCACCGGATGATCAGAATCTGCAGAATTTTGAGAGAGAATTAGAGAGACGGGATCAAGGGCTTGAAAGAGAGATTGCATACTACGGTTTTGTTGATAGGTTTGATTCAGAGAACCGTTAGCATCTGCCATTGTTGATGGGTCTGGTTCTCTGTTTTTTTCTGTTTCTTTATTTCTTGTTGGTAGTTTCAAGGTTTCGAGTTCCTTAAAGAATTTGATTTTGCAACGGTCAAAAAAACAGAGAGACAAAGGGAAACCCTTTTAGGCTTTTTGTTATAATATTTTACCACTACAACGTTATTGTTGAGGTGGGTCCCTTTTGAAAAGGGATTAAAGCTGTCGAATCACATTGGATTCTTGATCTACCGTTCGATTCCAGACGATGGTTTTGACTGGTGTTTTGTGGTGGATCAAGAGCCATCCTTTTGTGGGGTCGAAAACAGGATCATGGGAATGGTTCATCGAGTTGAGGATGATGTTATCATTTGATTTTTGATTTTGTGTGTGTTTATATATAATTATATATAAAAAAACAAAAGGATTTTCTTTCTTTCATTATTTTTTTCTGACTTTTTTTTTAATTTTCAAAAAAGATGTCATCACCAATGGCAAGAGGCTATTTCAAGCCTAAGGCATTGGATCTGCCGACATATTCGATTACATATCCACCGGTTATTTAAACGGATGATCCACTACAGACCGTGGTTAGATTTTTTTTTTTGGTTTAACTCAGTTTAAAACTCGGATCATGGATGAAAGGGGTTAATTCCAATCCTTATTTTTTACAAAAGAAAATCATAAAATGTTTCAAACCCTTTTAAAAAATATTTTTTAAAATAGTTTCTTTTATTGATTTATTCTCGAGATGATCGGTTATTAAACTGACAAGAACCGGGCTACAAATTTTTGTTTTCTCAAAATATTTAATAGTTACAGGTAATGCAATTTTTGTGAATTCTATCATAATTCCACAGCCCATTTCTATAGAGTCAGAAAGTATGCGTCTAGTCGTGTCAAAAAATTTTGCCAGTGAAAAATATATATAATTTTCTTAAGAAAAATAAATAAAAATTTGCATGTCTAAAGGGATAAAGCATCCACTATTAATTATTAACTTATTTTTATTGTAGCTACGAACAGGATTTTGCAATGAAATAACTCCACGATTCATCTTTCTCATTCTTATGGCCTCTCTCTATTAGTATTAACATGAGATGCAGACACTACTAGCAAAAATAAGCCTCGGATGACATTGACAGTAAATTGCCAACTATCCATACAGCAATTAATGCAAGGAGGGTCCCAAGAAGCTTAGTACCTGTTTGGGACGAAATTTCAAACGCTATTTCCAAAAAAAATATTTTTTTTTTATTTTAAATGAATATATTTTAGTGTTTTTAGATCATTTTGTTGTGCTGATATCAAAAATAATTTTTAAAAAATAAAAAAAAACCATTTTGATGTATTTCAGCACGAAAAACATTTTAAAAAGTTACCGCAACAGCTCTTCCAAACAGGCAATTAGTCTTTCGGCTCAAATTTCAGAAGTTCCCAGCTCTACAGAGATGGTTTTTGTCTATCCTTTACTTGGATTCAAACTTTGTGATACTTCGACTTTTGCTCCGAATTAAATCTAGAAATTATGGGTGAATCCACCAAGAACCAAGCTTATCACAGCCTCAATACCTTGTTCCAATGATGCATCAATCTGCCAGCAGAGATTAACAGTCAGAAAGTGGAACAGTTTCAAGGGAAATACAAGTGCACCCATATAATCACGGGGAGCAAGTTTAAATACAACAGTTGTTCTGTTTGAACATGCGAGTACTGAACAATTGAGTGGACATAGACTTAGTTACAAAGAAATTAACAGTAAATGTAGGATCAATGGTATCATTATCAGCAAACCTTAAAGCCTGGCATGCCACTAATTGCAATAGCTCAAATTGATTTCAGAAAATCATGTACATTACGGATACAATGATCGAGCCAATATATTTTCTTAATGATTTTGCACAAGGTATGAAGTCTGGTGCCTTGAACATGAAAGAATGGGATGTAAGAAATGCCTGAGCCTTTTCATTGTATCAAACACCATTCAACAAGCCACATGTGGAAAAACTTTGGTTTAAATCTAACAATGACATACCTGTTGTCGCTCTGTCTGGCTAAATTTCTGCAGAGGAAAAAGCTTTCATGTCTATTGTGCCAGATGGGTTCCTGATGCCTGCTATGTAAACTTTTAAAATCAATGACCAGAATGGCTTTAAGCACACAAAGATGCTGTGTTTTAAAACATGAGAACAAACTACCTACCTATACACAATCGAGGAAATTCTCGGCAACCATCCAAATGGTCCATCGCACTCTTTACTCTGTAACAGGAGATCACAGATGAAAACTTGTCTGCGTCACTTGGTTTTTATTCAGAAAGAGCGTTCTTGAAAATATAAGAGATGCAATACTATGAGGCCATCAAGTTCAATTAAAACAATAATGTTCTCCAAGGAATTTCATATTAAGTGGTACAAAAAAACATATATTGATCAAGGAGAAAAGACTCTAGAAATGAAAGCTATTTGCAAAGTGTAATTCATATAGTCTATCCATGAATCAGTTATCAACTAATTGATTTGCATCTCTACAGTTATGATACGGAGGTTCAAGTTCTCGCCTCTTAAAAAAAAACATATGTAAATACAGTGCATTTGATAAACTATCCATTCAAATTTCCATAATAAGGGATCCTAAGAGCAGAAAATTCCTTCTTTAATATAGTATGACAATTGAAGTGTGCATGCTGCGCATTAAATTCATTAAATTTACAGTGGATTTTAGATGCTTTTGACTTGTTCAAGGTAATAGCTATTTTCTTTCATTTCCTTGAAACATATTTTAATTCTGTATTGGATTGGCTGGGTTAGAAACTAGTTTTCTGATGATCAATAGATATGCCGAGTGTAGTAGCTTGAACACTAAATTAAGCCAGGAAAAGTCACCTATATGTCTTCTTAAAAGGAGAGGAGAAAAGCTAACTGAAGAACAAATCCTTACCAAACAACCTGTCTCTTCTGTAAATCTATTACATAATTTAACAACTAAAGTTCTCAGTTGAAAATTAGCCGTGGAGGAATCAAAATTAATGCAATACTTGCCAAAAATGAAAGTCTTTTAAGAACTAGGAGGCTATTACACTAAGTCTCTCTCTCTCTATGGGCACACAAAGCCTGGAAGAAACTAAATCCCCTCGATGAAAATGGGAACTTCTCGGACAGGAAATGCAGGTTCTTGGGGTAGAGACTGCATACAGCATTGACCTCCACTCAGAATCACCAGCACTTAAATAGTTGGTATAAACAAACCGATTAGATTATAAATATCCATCCACAAAGAAAAAAACAAGATCAAATAAACTAAAAGGAAAAAAAAATTGGGTAGATTTAACTTGAGGTTTCAGCATCCAAATTCCAATATTTAACTTCCTCCCTTCCAACATTTCACATCAATTAAACAAAAACTTCAAAGGAAAATTTCTTGAAAACCCATCATTAATGAGCTCTTTAAATTATTAAGTATGAACTGCCAATAGGCAAGAACCAAGGGAAATGGCCAAAAACATCATTACAATCAGAGAATTTTGTGAGCTAGGTAACTACAATTCCTGCCACTTAAGCACATAAAAAGATTTGAACTTTTCACAAACTAAAGTTCCAAAAAGAAGACCCATGTCCATTAACCTCTGAACTGACACCCACAATACAGAGACAGACAGAGAGAGTTACAACATGGTAAGTTCAAAAGGAGAGCGAAAAAGACAACGCATTCCATGATTAAACTCAAAAAGCAAAGCTTAGTAAAGAAGAAAAGAACCAACCCTTTGTGTTTTGGATACTTTGAATTCAGAGATCAACTTAATTGCTTGGAGGAAGAGGGAGAACCAATAAATCAAAGAGCTCAGCTTTGAAGCATAGACTTTAAGTACTTGCCGCTGGTTTTAGAAGCCGGTAAGTTTAGTAGGTTTGTGGTAAAGGTTTAAAAAAAATAGATTAAAAAAATACTTTTAGATATAGTTTTAAAAAATATGCTTTAGTTAACATTATTGTGAGATTAATCTTCACATGTAAAATAAATGAAAAAAATGGTCTTCACTAATGAAAAGCATGTTATTTTGAGATTGATTGAGAGTATAATAAATATAATTTTTTTAAAATGTTTTTCACTCCACAAAACATCCAAAAATACAGGTTTGATAGCACTCTCAAACACGCATTTTAACTTATACAAAACGAAGATTTGAAATGTAAATTATATAAGGTTCGGTGCAAAAAAAAAAAAACAGAAGTTATTTTGCTAATCAAATAAATTTTTTCTCTGTGATTCGATATAAAAATAAAAGTTATCACAATTATCGAACAAATCTTAAGAAACACTTTTAGCTCTGATTTTTTAAAAATAAAGTTAAAAACATGTGTTTGATTAATACTTCTTTAAGATGAATTTTTACTTTCAAAATAAAAACAAAAAACATTATAAATAAAGAATACACTATTTTAATTTATATAAAATCAATGTTTAAAATGTAATTATATATTTATATGATACACCTGATATATATATATATAAAACATAAGCTGTTTAATCAATAAATCATTTTTTTTTGGATAAAATACATAAATTATCACAGCTCCAAAGATTAAAAAAAAATACAATGGGCAAGGGTTCCGACCACTCCATGTGACTGTGTGTGTCTTAAGAAAAGAAGAAGAAGATGATCACAAAAATTACAAACAGAAAAGTTACCCTAATCTCTGTGTATCTCACAAGTTTACAAATCCCAGTAAATACAGATTGCTGGATTAAAACAATGTAATGAGAGGAGGATTAATTCTATAAAATACAGTCCTGAGAATCATCCAGGGTTCTTACAAGCACAAATCAACAGGGAGAACTCCGGCCTCTCTTGTCCCTTTTGCTCCAAATTCCTGTCGTCCTCCTCCAGCCATAGCCTGCTATCCAACCCACTTCTGATCCTGAACATAAAAACAGCACGCCCAGATTCTTCCTTAAAGAACCACCCATGCAAATCCCACATCATATCCACCAAAAAACCATCCAAAAATATGATCTGATTCCCTCTAAAGTTCCACCTCAATCTCTTCACCTGGAAAATCTTCTTATAGTCAATCCACACTGACAGCACAGGATTCTTTGATCCATCTTCTTGATCTCCGCCACACTTTATCAGGATGTCGTGAGCTGTTCCTGTTTCAAAGAATTGTGCCTTGGTTGAAAACACTGTCTTGCCTGAGAAATGCTCACTTCGAGAAACCAACGAGGGTCTCGGTGGTGGCGGCAATCTCTTCTTCAAGTATTTTGTGCTGATTTCTTCATTATGATTAATATCTCCAAGGACCAGACCCAATTCCGAGTCCACCAAAACAACAACATAAAACCCTCTGATCGGCTCGGGGCCTCCGTCAAAATAATAAGCGGCGGACAGATCCCAAAAGACTTCAATTTTTGAATTGCAAGATCGGAATGCGCTGGTGCCTTTAATTTCTTGAAGCTGGTGGCCGGAACCAGCTCTTTTTCTTGAAGGAGAGGAGACGCTACCCCTGCTAATATTGATCTTGAGGCCCTGGAATATGAATTTGTTGCACCAAGTGATGGTGATCAAGATGTGCTTTTGAGGGGAGAGTTTCACTTTGTATGTACAAGAAACTGTGTCTGGGATCGAAGAGGGAAAGTTCGGGGAGACATATGCCTGGTTTGAAGGACCTGAGCAATACGAATCGGATATCTTGATGGCATGTTCACTGTAACAGGTCGCTATACTCCTCATCGATGATGGTCTGAGGATATTTTCTTTTCTTTTCGTGTGGCTTCCTAGCCTATGATGTAAGAAACTGGAAGCTTTAACCACGTTGGCTAATGCGATGAGGAGAAGAGGAAGATTGAAGGTGACGAAAGAAGGGTTCTACTCTTCGATGTGTTTCCCATCCTTTCTATTTCCTGCCCTAGTTGAAGACAGCCCCAGGAAATTAGAAACCAAAGTATGAAACGTAAGGCATCTAGCATTTAATACCATCTTAATCTCCATTGATAAAAATCAAAAGGGAAGACCAAAAACTTGACAGTTCATCAGTGCTAATTAAGAGGATTGATGGAGTGATTATTCATAAGCTGTTAAGAGTTGACCTGCTGGCTAATAAAATAAGAACCGAACATGCTAACCTTTCCCTTTTCATTTTGGTGCATCCGATATAAATGATCGTCAAATATAATAAAAGAGCAGCAGAACTAGCCAGAATAGATTTTGCTTGACATCTTAATTATTTTTTTATTCTTTCCACGATTAACAGTATAAAAATGCTAGATTATAATGGATTCAATGCAATAAACTAGCTCAAGATAAAGCCAACACGAGGTGGATGTCGATAGACAAGGAGACTTTGGAATCAATTGTCAGTTGGATAACATGGTTGGAGGTGTGGTGAAAGCGATGATGATGAATTCACGATAGTGATCGTTGGACCCGCGAATTTAAGACAGACTTTTCGATTCACCTACTCCAAACTAAAGACAGCCATGAATGCTTAGGTTCCACGTTATTCTACCCTCGGTGTTCTTGACATAATTTATGAGTTATTACTGCCTTTTCCAGTACAAATACACCTATACTTTTCGGTTTCTTAAAAGGGTACAAAGTACAGAACCTCAAACGACATTTGAGCTTCTCAAATCTCCATTACATGAAGTAAATCTATCTTACTATGGTGTTTTAAGTCAGCTTGTGTTCTGGGTTGGGAGGCGCGCATCATGGATTTTTGGTTTTTTTGGATGAGCACATTTATCAGGTCAAGGCCCGACTAATCATGGATGAACAGATGTTCAGCAGGGAGTTGCTCGCAAAGTGCATCGCAATTCATTCGTGAGCTTTGCCAAGCTCATTGGCCTATAGAATTGTTTAATTACACTCAGCAAGAGTCTAACATGGAATCTTGAACAGTAGTAGCACACTGTCAAGTCTCAATTCTTTATCATTAGGCAGTTTTTTAAAAATTAGGATACCTTAGGTATTCGTTTTTTATATTTGTTGTTGTTGTTCTTATGATTATATTAAATATTTAGTGTTTATGTTATTATCAAAACATAATTGAATCATCATCATCACAACCATAAAGCTAACAACTATATATTTTAATGATGTTTTACCTAATGATTCTCGGTTGTCTCTAGTTCTATCTTTGTTTTTTGGCTTTTATTTTCCGGTTAATGGGATAATTTTTAATATAGATGTAATGCAGATAGATCATGTATGTTAATTATATGATGAGCACATGTAAAATTCTTGAATATCTAAACATGTTGATTTATTCTTCAAGTATCCATTAGTTTCTTGAATTTATATTTTTATTATATTAATTTAATTACATTCTATATATTATATGTGTGTGTATTTTTTTAGTTATTATAATTTTATTATATCACTATTCATGGTCTATAACTTATACATATCTATAATTTATAATAAGTAATTATTCTCTTATTGAGTTGGTTGAATCTGCCCCTCTATTCTATTATTATTTTTAAATTCTTAGTTTACTTGTACTTTATTATTTTTAAATTCTTAGCTTACTTGTACTTAATTATTTTTCTTCTTAGCAAGACTTTTCTTCTTGTTCCTGTTGATTTGTTGTCGTAGAAGCTCCATTATTACATTGTTTATATTCAAGTTGTTGGATTTTTATTTCAAACATTGAATTTTATTTTGATGTAATACGTATTGTCAATTTTTCTTTCTTTTTATCTATTGATGAGAAATCTTAAAGTGTTATATATTTGTTTTATGAAATGTAGTTCTGAGGCTTAGCATAGCTTAGTGCTATGAAATGTAGCTCCTTTATAAAAATATAAATATTTAAGATCCCAAATTATATATATATATATATATATATATATATATATATATATATATATATATATATATATATATTAAAAAAAAGGGAGAATGTGGAGGTTAGGAATAAATTTATACCAAAAAATCATCTTTTCACTCCGTGTCTGCTTTTAATGAAGATTTGATAACCTTTATCGTATTCTCATTATATACGAGTGTCTCAAATTCTTGAATTATTTATTGATTTCAAACAAGTGGGATGGTCAGCAATTAATTTTTTGCAGGTAGCGTCAGGGACCAAACTGACCACCACAGAAAGATGAGGGACTACATTAACATCTTGAAATATGAGGTCGTAGCGTCGACCACAGGAAAACTCAAAACTAGGACTCCTAGTTGGCCAAGTGGGAGTTCTGCAAATCCATGAGCCTACCCTCATTCACCACACCCGAGTCTACAAGCTCTAACCAGCTAGACTTGTCCCAGAAAGTCTACTTATAGAATCTGTCAACTTTCAAGGATCCTGCCTTATTTAGCGTGGCTGGCCTAACCACTCGCCCCCGTCCCCCGCACTGCAACCCTGTAATCGTGCGGCGGTGATCGGAACCATCTCTCCGATTCTGCCATCATTTCAAAAAATTCTTCCTGCTCAACCGTCATCAAACCAGTCTTGCCCCCTACGAGATTGCTTGCTGAGAAGATGAAAGGTTGGGTGAAATGGAGACAAAGGTACATTCAGGACACGTGGAGTAGATTCCTTTTTTTTTATGCAGATGGGAGAGTAAATGCAAATATATGTGAATTAGAAGAACCTAGAACAGCTAATCTCAGGCTATTCTTGGTTCTTAGAACTTTTTTAAAAAGTTTTTTTTGATAAAATAAAATGGTTGAAAAAGAAAATATGAAATAATACAGCTTGTATAAGTCATTATTATGAAGCTGCTATTTTTATAATTTGTGTGTATTCAATAATGATATTCATAAGGAAATATCAAATGAGCAGAGATAAAAATAAAAATAAAAAAATTGAAGACACGGCCAAATTCTGATTATACTAGAAAAAATGACCATTCGATCATACTTTATCCTCCATCTTCGGATAGCAAGTGTCTCATTCGGGTCACCATGAGTCATTTTTTTTTATATATATAATTGGGATATCCAGATCAGCTTACATGCATCACACTAATCTGTGGACTCACTGAATATCCTGCAAACCCAGTAAATATGTAAGGCATCGTGGGGATGATAAGCATGCATGGTGGGACTTGAACCCTAGTACAGAGAAAATAAACAAGTCCCTTCAACCGTTAAGTTAAAACCCCACTTTCACCGTGAGTCATCTTTATTTAGGGTAATAAGTAGGACTCATTCGGGTCACCATCAATCATTTTTATTGATGTTATTTTTAATGTATTTCCTTTTCCTCTCTTGTTTCTTCCACTCATTTAATATTTCTTTATTAAAAATATTATTTTAAATAGCAACAAGCTTTAAAATTTATGTTTTTCAACTATGACATGTGCAAGTTGTGCTCTTTCATAATTTTTCTTCTTCAAGTTTTATAGTGACAATTATCTCTCCTTGTCCAAGATTCAGAAACAAAAACATAAAACAACTTAAATAAGAAATTCAAAAACATAAGGGGTAAATTGTTGAAGAAAAATAAAATCGAGGGCCTATAGTGTAGACTAGTTGGATTGCCCACACTACATTGTAAGCGTAATGTGGGCGGAACAAATAATCTTTATAACTATTGAGATTAAAATATAATATTTTAGTATGTAAAATTTGATATAATAAAAAAGATCGTCATTCTTTATTATAATAACAGTAAATGAAAGTTTTAACTTCTTAAATTATCATCACCATCACTGTCAAAACAATAAACATTATTCAACAAATATCAGAGAAAAACAAAAAAAATATTAATAAAAAAGAATGTTAGAACAAAAACTAAAATTATTATTATTATTATTCTTAATATTATTATTATTATTGCTTTGAATAACAGGAAGAAAACGAAATTAAATCAAAGGCCTAAAAAAACCTAAAAACATTAACAAAAGAGCAAATGAAAAAATAAAATAAATGAAAAAAACAATAAAAAATATTGACTGGAAAAAAAATTATTTGACCTAAAAATTTATAAAAAAAATATCACACCACGTTGCGGACTGAGTAAAAAGTTTGTATAACTGTTAAAAAAATAAAAATTATCAAATTATCCCGAGAAAAAAAAACAAAAAAAAACATTAACAAAAGAGTAAGTAAGAGAAAAATATTAAATTATTATTATTATTATTATTATTATTATTATTATTATTATTATTATGTTAATACTGAAAAAAAAAGACTAAAAAACCCATAAAAACTTTAATAAAAGATCAAACAAAAAAATAAAATAAAAATTATCAGGTAAAAAAAGTCATATGACGTAAAAATAAAAATAAAAAAATAAACAAATAAAGAGATAAAAGAAAGAACAAATGGAGAGAAAAAAAAACACAAATATCAATTTCCAAATGATCATAGATATAAAATAAAATTTAAGAACTAATTTTTTTAGAAAAAAATACCACCCCAACAAATAAGAAAACAACAAAAATTAAAAATCAAAGTTGAGCACCCTTATATATACATGGATAAAAGTAAGGATTATTCTAGAAATAAAAAGAAATATAGGGATTAAAATAAAAATATAAAGTATAAGGGCTGAAATGAATATTAAATATAAAGGGATTACAATCTAAAATTAAAAGTATAAGGACCAAAATGAAAAATAAAATATATTATCAATTTTAATCAAAGGACAAAATTGAAGAAATTGAAACTATTGTACTGAATAAATTCATCTTTTTCAATCCAATCCGGAAATTAAAAGAAGGAGAATCGAACTGAAAACTGGACACTTAATTAAATCCAATCGGAGGACCCAATCGAACTAAAATTAAAACTTATATACCAGAAATGAGAACCAGAAACGAAATTGAAAGTGACGGGACTGAAGTGGAAAGGTGAAAATAAGGGGGACTCTCCTGCACTTTTACATGCAGGAGAGAGAGAAACGTGACCAGTGTCTTTAACCTGCCACCGCAGCTTACACAAACATTATTGGGCGAAACACACCACCGCGAGAGGAAGACCACGTGGAAGCGCATCGAAATCGACTCCGGAATCGCGTCTCCGGCCACCGTAAGACTCCTCACGCGCCACCTAAAGAGGGCGTGGGGCGGAACACCGGCTGACGCGCATTCAGCACGCCTTGACAGCCGCGAAAAGAAATAATAAAAAATTAGGTAAATGATGGTCCTACCCCTGTTCCCAAAAGCACCGTTTTTGTCTTATTAGAGGTTAAATAGTATTTTGCCACTTTCCAAAAATAATAAAATAAGAAGAAAACCGTCGGGTCGGACCGGATCGGTCCGGTCAGACGTGCACAATGACCACGGAGCTCCCCGGTTTGGCAGCGTTTGTTATTGTTTTCGGGTTTTTTTTTTGTTAAATCACTGTTCAAAATCGAAAAAATAAACAGGCGGACAAACTCGCGCGATGCACAACCGAAAAATAGCTAGTCCACGATGAATATCTGAGCTCTTTTAGTATATTGTATAATTTACGCCCCCCATCATTAAACATGGAAAAGAGTTTGTCAGCATCAATGACCATAGTTCAATGTCCTTTTAATTTTATTTCTTGCAACCATACAAGTCGACATGCCTTGCGAGCCTGAAACAATCCGGAGCAGCCCTGGCACGCGATAACTTCAAATTTGAAGAGAATAAAAGGAGTCACGGCGAAGAAGAAAGAGCTTATGAGGGTAAAATTGAAAGAAACATAAGTTGAATGACCAAAATTGAAAGATTTTACCATATATTTGTTCAAAACTAGTGTCATTTATTTTTAAAGATTAGAAAATGATTGCTAAATATGAGACTAAGACTCTAGAGATCTTCTTCTTATTTCATAAAATACCGGATATTTGCCACTTAATTGTTATTTATTTTTCTAATAATTTTCTTTTTATAATGCCGAGACTTGAGCTTGACGTCTAATTCAAATTTCCACTTTCCTTATCGTTTTCTGAATGCCAAATACAAAATGGCTACCAACATATGAAAGCATGTACGACCAGCAGAAAAATTGAAGATGAACTTCGATATAGAAATTCTGGAAGCAGGAAAATGAACACGCCTGCAATTTCAAGGCTTTCCTTCTTCATATTTCTAAGGAAATCACAGCACAAATTCATTCCAAGAGAGGCTCGAAATAGCTATAGATGCAAATCCAACCCTAATCCCTTGTGATGGTGACGAGGCTCGACATCTTCTCTAGCAAATCCACTCACCGGAAAAGCTTTAGCACGCAGCCCAACCTCACTGCAAATCAAATTGCTCTTCCCATCCAGACACCTTCCGGGAATGGAAGTCGGGCCGATTAAGGTACCGGCCGTCATGCGACATGCGGCCCAGATAGGACTTGTACAGCCATGGAGGAGAGGGGGCAAGCTGTTGCCTCGCTGCTTCCACCGGAACCGCAGCCGGATCGAGGAGGTGCTGTGGAGATTGCACGAACGTCGAGAACATGGAATTTGGTATGGTAACATACGAAGCTAAAGCCAGGCGGCGGGTGGCTTGCATCTGTGCACGTTTTAGAAGCTGCCTTTCTTTCTTGTGAGCGTTTTGATGACCGCCCAAGGCTTGAGAGTTTGCAAACTCCCGGTAACAATACTGACACTCATATTTTCTACCTCTGGAGGACCGGGGACTAGTAATCTCTGATTCTTGCGACCCAGATGGAGATTTGCTTGGATCTAAAGGTACGGTAGGGTTGTTCTCTGAAATGTCGAAGCCCAAAAAGTTTTAGGGTTTTGCTGTTGCCGGCGACGGTGTTAGGTTTTGCGTGACAGACAGTATCATCCATGGGAGAAAAAAGGGAGCGTGGCTACAAAAGAGATTGAATTATGCCGATCAGTGATCTTGCAGAAATGTCTGCGAGTTCTTATAAAGGATATATAAAAAGGTTAAAACAGTACGTAGGACGTCTAATATATAGAAAAAGAATTTGATCGAGAAGCTGAGACATGAAAAGAAAGGGAGCTTTAGTTGGTTGTGAAAATCGCGAGGAGCAAGCAAGGAACTGTTCAAGAAAATCACCGCAGCAAGAAAACTAGAACCTAAACCTATATAGATTATCATAGCTTTCCATGGAAGGCACCATTTGCTCTCTCTACGTATTCAATAGTAGATAAGCCTTGCTTTGTACGATTGACTATCTATATCGAGCATTGTTTATAATTTTGTTTTGTTTCGCCTGAAATGTTTCAGAAATTTTATCTAAATTTTAGCTGAAATGTTCCGATTTTGTTCCATTTTAGTTAGATAGTATTAAATTAATATATTTAATTATATATACACACACACATATATATATATATATATATATATATATATATATATAAACAATATAACCCTGAAATAACATGCTAAAATACTTCAAAAACTGAAATATTCCATATCAATTAAAAAAACAAAACATCAAACCGAAACATAATAGACTTGATATCAAGCAACACACACTTACTTGTAATGAGTAGGATAATATTCATGCTGGGTTTGATGATACAATTCTCTCTCAAATGATCATGTTTTTTTGTCATTCAATTATATATGATCACCATGTTTTTCAGGAGTGTTTTCCTAATCATTTATAGTATCTATAACCGTAGATTCGATGTACATACGCTTGAATTAATAATTAGTTTGATCTGTCATCAAACTTCAAACACTTCACCTCATCGAAGGGGTTAGATTAGAAAAACGAAACCTAACCTGATTTGTTGTAGAGAAACTAGCTGAGACATCTTTCAGGGTGGAAGGTTTGTCAAACACACCGATGGAGAAAAAGAATGGTTCCCACAATTGAGCAAAGGGACCACCGAGACAAACTATGCATGGCGCCATAAATCCTGGATGCTTGCGTGATTGACGTTGAAATCTAGCCTTTATTTATTCAGAGAAGATCTCCTCGGATCTTACTAACTACCGTGATTTCTTTTTTTCATATATATACATGTAGTGAATGCATGTCGACAAGTTGTGAGATCAAGAGCGTAGTAATTAATTTCTGTCCAGCACTATAGATTTGATTTGATAATTTGTCAATTCATAATTAAGTTAGCTCAAATTGATCCGTTTAAACCATATAATCCAATCTACTTGATTTTACAGATTTTTATTTGAAATAGTTTTTAACTTGGATCTTGGATTGAACTAGAGTAGATCTCAGGTTGTAATCATGTAACTATAATCAAGATTAGAATACTTGAATTAATTAGCACCTCTTCCATTTTGGTTTGACTCGCATGAATAGGGATTCCGCAATGATATTTTTATTTTTTGTATTGTGTTTTAAAAAGTGTTTTTGAAAAATATTGAATTTTTTTATTTTAAATTAATTTTTTTTGGTGTTTTTAGATATTTTCATATGCAGATATCAAAAATAATTTTTAAATAATAATAATAATAATAATTTTTTTTAATGTATTTCTGAACAAAAAATACTTTTAAAAATAACATCAACCATATTTTTATATTGTCACTACATCAACTAGGAGTGCTCTCATGGCTATTGACCAAAAACAAATAAAAAATTGGCTAAATCCAACATATATCATGCTTGTCTTTATTTTTTTTATTTATTTTAATGGGTGTCCAAGTAGTGGGTGACTGTGGTCACAAATCCGATAAGAAATGAAGATAATGATAGGTGCACCCAATTTCGGTGTAAATTTTGCATAGGTTTAAGACTAGCTAGTCCCCTATCATCTTTAGTTTGTGTACATGTACTTAGTTTCCTAGCCAAGTTATGCTGTGTATTATCTCAATTTGTTTCTAGCGGGAAATAAATATACCGGAGAGCAGTATTTAATGTATTTTATTAAATCCAACCTTATGCTTTTATTTTAAAATATCTTACCTAACTTTTTATTTAACTCTAGCTTAAAATTAAACTATATAGAATCATCTCTAACATGATCAAATCAACTTGGTATATATATATAAAAAAAAAACAATTCACATATTCAATAAAAAAACATGATTTGATTTAAAAAATAAAAATGCGTTTAGTAACTTTTAAAAAATAAAGTTGATTTGACTAAATATTAGATTGATTCGGGTTTCACGACCGAAATCTATGACCCGGATGAAGGACTCAATTCATTGTGTTTAAGAACTTGTTTTTTTTTAATTGAAGTGGAAGAAAAATATATATATAAAAAAAAACAAGAGAGGAAAGAAAACGTCACTCTTGTGGTATTCATATAAACAATGAAGGAGCAAGAAAACCTAATTCATTTAATTATATATAAAATAGTTTTAAGACCTAATAAAGCACGGGCCATTTTGTTTAAAAATAAATATAAAAGAGGCCTTAATTAGCCTCCACACAGGAAAAAATTCCTAGACGTTGGTCGGTAA
This sequence comes from Salix suchowensis, assembly GCA_029030765.1. Classification (NCBI taxonomy): domain Eukaryota; kingdom Viridiplantae; phylum Streptophyta; class Magnoliopsida; order Malpighiales; family Salicaceae; genus Salix; species Salix suchowensis. Next base: position 3,883,103 of record CM054996.1, on the reverse strand, counting down.
CAGGAAATAGAATGTGTGAATTGAAATTGAAGCTTGTTTCCATTTTATAGGAATTGGTTGGAAGATATGAAAAGAGAATGATAATTAAGAGGATGACAAGAATACAGAAAATATATTATTATTATTATTATTATTATTATTATTATTATTTATTGATGTTGGTATTTTCTATATAATAAAAACATTAATACTATTATATCATCATTAATCTTCAACAACCACTACTATTATAAATAAATATAGAAATTAATCAATTAATTAAACCTCCGGAAGGTCATCGCAGAACGTCAACTTAATGTCCCATCATGTCTCTTCCTTGTAGCCATGTTAATGTTTCTGATAAACTTTCCCGTTTGTTTGTTTCCTTAATTATAAACCACATGACATTTGTGTGATGTGCCCTTTACTGTCGAGCTAGCTGGATGGACAAAGTTTAAAGATGGACCGACCAGGTATTAAGGGCATGTTTGGAAAGACTGTTGTGGTTGTTTTTTAAAGTATTTTTTATTTAAAAATACATTAAAATGATATTTTTTAAAAATTATTTTTGATATCAGCACATAAAAATAATTTAAAAACACCAAAAAACAATCATTTAAAATGAAAAAAAAAATCAATTTTTTTTAGAAACGACGGTTGAAACGCCTTCCCAAACGGGACACTAAGTCATCGCAACTAAGGGAGTTGTGGTGTTAAATAAGACAACTTTGTTTTGGTAAATCTGAAAATTAATATCTTCAAATTCAGTTGCCCGAGGGATAAATTCGGGAATTAGCACCCAGAATTAAATAAACACTTAAACAGCACATGCAAAGGGGGGAAATATGCTAAATAACATAATTTAAGTGATTGTCCAGGAATATATTTGAAGTTGTTTTTAAAATTATTTTTCATTTAAAAATACATTAAAATAATAAATTTTTATTTTTAAAAAAATTATTTTTAACATTTACACATGAAAATAATATTAAAATAGTGGTTCAATGACCATGACTCGATGGCCAACCATCCACTTATTAATAGTTTGTTTGCATTTAAAAAGTATTTATGCCAAAAATAATTTTTAAATAATAACAATAATAAATATTGCTTTTATATATTAAAAACACACTTAAAAAAACCTTGCCAATAAACTTGGATGCATCAAAGGGTCTTACATCACACGGAAGTAAGGTATGCGATCGTGATCCAGCAACAGTCTTGACTCAGTATCGGCACACATCAAGATCACGAAAGATTTAAATCACGGTGACTGTTTGCCGGGGCCGGCGAGATAGCCAGTGGTGTTCAAATGAAAATGGACTTCGTAATTTTCACCAATCACTTCATTCAAATCATGATAAATCCATCATATTCCATTCATCTTCGATTAGCTTTCCTCTCTGATCGACGATGGCCATTAATTGGTGTTTTCAGTTTTGAATTATTTATTTATTTAAATTAAGTGGTGGAGTAAAAAGTAATTCAAGCTGGATTGGATTGGATTGGATGTTAGAAACATTCAATTAACTTTGAAAAACTTTTATTATAAATTCTCACTATTGATCGGAAAGGTCTTTGATTTTCCCCGTAAAGTCAGTTTGTGATAACATTTGCCTCTCACCTAACCAATGAAATACTCTTTTAGAAGTCTTTATTTGACTTTTCATGAATTATATTTTTTTATTTATCATGTTTGATCAATTTACATGTATCTTAATTAATCTTATAATTTTTAAAATTAATCATCATATAAATTTTTAATAATTATTTTATTAACAATCATAAAACTCGAACTTATATTATGATCATCGTTTTGGAGCATCAGGACCTTAGATTTCTCTAATTTGGAGTTTTTATATTCATATTCATTTCGAATTTGGCAGTAATGTTTATAAGAGTTGGCTAAATTATTTACTATTTATAAAATATTATTGTCATAATTAATATTAATTGTTTTATTCAAGTTTAATTATATTTTGATGGCTGATTTGTAGATATTATAAATTGCTACAAAATTCTTTTTCTCAAAACAAGTACATTGTTATTAAATCTAACCATTAACAAGTTGAATCCACCTCATAATCGGGTATGAAAAATTTATTACATAGCTGATCAGTTTTGACTTGTTTTAACTTGCAATTTAATTAAAGAATTTAATCAACCTGACTAAACTGGTCTAACCGCGACCTGTAACCAGCCCTGTTCCAGATTTAACTCCGAAGTAAATTTAATACACACATTAATGCAAGGTTCTAGATAATTATTATAAGTCATCATTAATGAAGCTTGTTGGTTGTTGTTACTTGTCTGAACTAAGTGCACATCCTAGGTACAGTAGCCTGTTGCTTTAATAGTTTGTGTAGAGCTCGTGAAGTTGAAATAATTAAGGATTCTAGCTAGATCAGGGTTCAGTCAGGAACCCTAAAGATAGATGACGTTGTGCCCACGTATTAGTTGGGTCAGATCGATACAGGAATATTAACTGTGTTTATTTCTACAGAGAAGCTTTGAAATTTGGAGGGAGAACTTGTCTTCGAAGAATTTATAATTAAGCAGATGCAATGGTTGTGACGATGCTTAGTACAAGTTGTTACGAGTGGAGGAAATATATGTTAGCAAACTTTGAAGTGTATGTTGTAAATGGATTATTTTACTTAAAAAGAGTTTAAATTGTCAGTTAAAATCATATAATATGATTTATATTATTCTTTAAAATATATCCATAAATAAAAAAAAATTAGGTTTAAAACTTTTATATGTCTACACTATTTTGTGATTGGTTTTTCATCGAATAGAATCAGAATGGTAAAATTCAAACTCGTGACCGTTAAGTTAATAAAAGTTTTGTTAAATGAAGTTCTTATAATATGATTTAATATACGTGATCATCGCGTCATAGCTTCCCAAGGGCTTGGATAGATCTGAGTTATTTGCCTTTCCTTCTAGTTTTCCACACCAATACAGGCAGGACAATGGTCATAGGAAAAAAATAAAAATAAAAAACTGCAAATTCACCTTGAAAATGGCTGAAAACATAGTTTATATCAGACTCGAATTGGATTATCCAAGGCAATAAAAAAAATTAATGAACAGAATAATTGATCAGTTCGGTTTCTATAAGGGACAAAACATGCAATACAAACTGAAAAGACCTGGAAATAATAATTAGAACTAGACAGGGATTTGAAGAGACTCGATTCCACCATCTTGTCGGTTTCACCACTTTTGGCTTAATTTTTTTTAATTTTCTGATGAATCTATACTACAATAACTAAAATTAAACAATGTTATACAAGTTCAATATTTCTTTGAATCTAAATTATGAATTATAAGATGAAGTGAAAGTATAATTAACAGCATAAAAAGCAGGAGTGTGTATTGTGATTGTTTTGTTACCTATCAACCCTAGTTAATCATTTATAAATCTCTGTCACGTACATGAGTGTAGCATACAGATCAGCATGAAGTTGCAGGGAGTAATGATGATGGAGAAGAATTACGTAGGTGCTGTATTAATGGAGGGAGGGTCAGGCGATGCGATCATTGGTGGGAAAAAAAATAGCAGTCCATCGAGAAGACAGGTTGGCAAGAGAAAACCAAGAAGTAGGTGCTGCCCTGGAAATTCATGCATTCATAAACATTAGAAGATTGCAACATTATTTTGATTTCTTCAATGTTTGCCTGGGATTATGATTCTGTCCCAGGAATGTGAGCAGCACCCAGAAGGGCTGTCTTGTTATTGTGATTGATTACTGTACTGGAATGGAAGAGATGGAAGATAATGGAGGTATAAGAAACAAAAAAGAGTGAGAGATGGAAAACAAAATTGTGTTTGGTGGCTATGTGTAAAATAAAATGATTGTGTTTATATGTATAATGTGTGGTAATTGTGATTGATTACTAGCATGATGAATCGACTCAGGACCTAGCTTACTCAGAATCTAGTCACGTCAGGGATTAAAATAAAATGAAGGAAGGATCGACTCAGCCTAACTCGACCAAAAACCTAGTTTGATCTGCTACTCGGTCAAACGAGGGTCAAAACCTCGTCAGAACTTTCACAGCCCATTTCTGGTGTGTTAAAATGAGATTTAAATGAGCTTCTCCTTTTTTCTGGTGTGTTATTTTTGTCCACTTGGTGCCTGGTCCTGTGCCTGCTCTTCTTCTTCCAGAGATATTTGCCTCCATAGCGAAAGCAGTTGTAGAGCATAGACTAGTATTAAAGAACTATTTTATCTAAAAATTTAAGTTATTAGATGAGACTCTAGAATATAATTTATATATTTTATAATATATTATAATATATTCACTCAAGTAAAAGTTATTTGTGCTTGTTTTCTGGACGTATTAGTATCCATGTATTTGTGTGTTTTCTTTTCTTGTCTTTGAGCGGGTATAGGCCAGTGGAACGTATGTTTAATTCAAGATTGTAAATTCTATTTCGGCTGGTATTTTGTTTTTTCAATTGAAATGAAATGTTTGGTTTCGGAACGTTTTGGCTTGCCGTTTCAGAGTTGTACTGTTTTTATATATATATATATATATTCAAAAATAAAATTATTTAGAATTGTGCAATTTAATCTAAAAAAGACACAATAAAATGGTTTTTCTAAACAAAATTATGAACATGTATAATATTACGAGAATGTCATCATCAATCTAACAAGGTCATTACATTCTCTGATTGCTCTGAAATTTCATCTAAATTTAATATGTATATAAATATGTCAAGAGACTCCTCGTAAAATTTCATCTAAATTTAACAGTTGGATTAAGAGATATGATTAATATTGTAAAATTATTAATTATTAAAAAAAAACACTATTTGCTCAAAACATCACAAGCGAAATGTCTTCGGCGTGTTTCAAACGGAATTTGGCTGAAAAATCTGGAATGGGCCAGAATTGAACCCGAGATAAAAACGATGTCGTTTTGTCTCGTTTTTTATCTGGTCCAAAATGTTTCGGCTGAAATGGAACGAGATTGAAATCCTTGAGTTTAACCCAAATAAAAATAATGTTGTTTTATCTAATTTTTTTAACTGATACAAAATATTTCGGTTAAAACAGAACGAGATTGACATCCTGAGTTTAATCTACTTGATTTTATTTTTTAGAGAATGATTGATTGGTTGACATTACATGCTAATAATGACTTGCTTTGCTGTGGTAACAGGCTGCAAATTTTGTCATCGGCCTGTTCTTCGTGAACAAGTTTGGGATCAGCTCTGTATATTTAGGATTTTCAGGCATCTGTCTCCTTGGTGTCATCATTTTGCAGGAACTGTCACTGGGATTGCGGCAGTCCCCTCTGCTGTAACCAGCTTAGTGAACTGGCTGTTTTTTTTTATATATATATATATATATATATATATATATATATAATATTGGAATGTTTTTGTGTGTAACATCAGAACTGCGGCACGAATAATCAGTTGTTTCATCAAAGCTGAATGCTAAATACTACAGATAATTTTTTTTTCCATATGATTCTTGAATGAGATTTTACATAGCCCTTCTGTCGACTGAGTAGCACATTGTCAAGTTAAGCTTCTAAGCTTTGAACAAAAAACTCCATTTGAGACCGCAAATGATACATATACCTGTGAGTTAAGAAATCAAACAGCTGAGATAACCTGAAAAGAACATGTAGCAGAACTTGGTTTATTCCCGAATGCTGTTTAACCGAACATTTTCTGAAAGGCAACAAACTTTCAGAATCATGCTGTTTAAGCCAGGTCTTTTAACAATGGCCAAAACTTGGACATGTAACAAAAAAATTGCTATGGATTATGTCGCTCGTTTAGAATCATTTACATTCAAACCAAATACTTTCTATTCCATCTTTTCCATATCACCTATTCGTTCCCAGCCCTTCTAGATAAGTCCTCGTTACATCATTAAGAGCTTGTGTATATGATGTTTGTCGAAACATGCAAATGAAATCCAATATAGGAACGGCAATTTAGGCGCCTTTTGAAAATCTTTTGAGAGGCGAACTTCAGATCAAGCGTGCTGCATCTCAAGCAACCAGTGATGTCTACATATTGGCTTTTCTTTCCCATCTTTCCTTAGTATCAAGCCTACAAACAAAGTAACACACGTGGGACACCATTAAAAACAGGATACAAAGCAGGGGAAGAAACACGGCAACGCTAAGCCACACATTATTGCTATATATATATATATATATATATATATATATATATATATATATATATATATATATATTGTGTTAAGAATTAAAAGAACCAGAACTTTGAATTGAAAAAGAGGGTCACATCCATGTTATAATGCATAAGAAACATGGCAACGCTAAACTAAGTCACCCACATTGATTTCGATGACTTATTGCTCTCTCTCTATATATATATAGTGTTAAGAATTAAAAAGAACCAGAACTTTGACGTGACAGAAGGGGTCATATCCATGTTATAATGCAATCACATTAACTAATGTATGTATAAGCATGCATACTCTCCCTCACACTCGAAACATAATCACGTATTGCATCATTCACCATTTAGCACTCCACAAGTGGGTTCTGTTTTATACCAAGGGATTATTGCGGACATCAAACTAGAATAGCTAGGGACCTTTGAAATAAAACACCTGGGAAAAATCTCATTTTTCATGTGTGAGTTGGTACATTTACCCACTTGAACGTGTCCTAAGAGCATAGTTAAGAATTACACCCAGGACTAATAGCAGAACATACCCCCAGTGTAATTTCTGGCGTTTCTTTTCTGAATGATGTGCTGACACATTGCCTTGTGGAGTAGAGAAATTGGCATTGTCATCAAGGGTTTTCAAATCAAGAACACCTGAGTCTTCAATGTCTGTGCCCGTATCTTTACTTTTGAGGTCTTTTCCATGAGATTTGCCAGTACCATCTGAAATCCACAAAAGGTTATTAGATAAGAACAGCAGCATCAAAATTCCAAATGAAAAACTTTATAATAGGTAATATGAAAAATGATACCTTTTGATTTCTTATGAATCTTTGATTTTATTTGTAAGCGCCTTTTGTGTAGCTCCTATATCACAGAAGCCAAAATTTCAGATGTCAAAAAAAGGATGTGGAAATGGTTGATTTCAACTAAGCATTCTCTTTGAGTTTTAAAGACGTTAACTTGATCTTAGTCAAGGCTCTAGCATTCTCAACCGGTAGTTTCTCACTTCCTATTCCTTTGGTTTAAGGATAACCAAAGGGAATACTAGACTAACAAAGCCCACAATAGCATTCTCTTTTCCACAGTGTGTACTTCACACATACCCAAAACTCCATCACGAGGTTCCATCAAGAAAAATGGTTCACCTTTAAATATGGATAATAAATAAGAAACCAGATGCAGGCCATAGTCAGCGAGTGAATGCATGTCTTTCACAACAATCCCTTCAACTATGCCCTTGCAGTTTTTTACTAGATAAGTTCACCACTTCATGGAAAACAACTCATAAACAGCATGCTAATCGAACAAGAAGCCAAAGCAAAATCCTACGCCATGATGGTAGCTTAGAAATGCATGTTACATATATCGAAAAGCTCATAAATTGGAAAAATCGCTTCGAGCAAATGAAAATAACCGATTCGGTACATGGATTCACGAACTGAAAATGTCTTACTCCCAATTTGTAATACATCCTCTTTCTTTAAGAACCCAGAAATTTGACATCACCCCCACCCCAAATCTAAGAAACACAAATCTCAAAGCTTTGCTACATTAAAGCATTCTAATAAGAGACCAATTACAACCCACATCAACTTTCACTTCCACGCACTTATTCTACCATCTTTACACAAAAGAGAAATCGCCCACTTATCAAAATACATTAAAGATCAGAAATTCAGTCCTTAGACTATCAAAAGATTTCAAATCGGCACATGCATATCTATACACACAGGTATCTATAGTAAAAGGAGAGACAACGATCATACATACTTGTAGCTTGGAAAGCTGGTCTTGAGTGACACGTTTGGGCTTGAAATCCGGCTGCAAAGTTGGGTTTGATGCTATAGCTTCTTCTCTTCCCTCGCTTTCTTCCTCTCCTTTCTGAAGCATTGTCACCTATCTTTCTCCCCTTCTTTTGATGGTGTCTTCTGGAGTTCTTCCCTTGAAGATCAAAGCTTTAAACGGTGCGTTTTAAAAAGCCTTCTCATTTGCATAGGCCAAAACGGTGAGAAAACATGCGTTTTAAGCCCTCGTGCTAATACGATACCCCTCACAAGAATGAAGCATTCCAATGTTAGAACCTGGGAGATTTTATTTAAAAAAAAGTAAAAGTAATAACTTTTAATTAAAACCTTTTTAATTCAAAATATAATATAAATTCACATTAATTTAGTCTAGTTTACTCTTAAAAAAACATATTATAAAAAGCTTCTACAAAGAAACACTCTAATGTTAGAAAGTCAAGTCTTTCCAAATAACATGTGGATATGCTTTTGACTTCTTTCTCTATGCAACCATGTTTCTTTTTTTCAAAATTTATTTTTTAGTATTTTTATATCATTTTGATGTATTAATATTAAAAATAATAATTTAAAAATAAAGAAGAGTTTGAAGTTTTTTATGGTCTAAAAGATAAAGATGTCTTAAGAAGTGAAATGATTCGATAAGAAAGTAAAAACATTTGCAAGGCTTATCAAGATGTTTAGAAAATTAATTTTTTTTTTATAAAATATCCCTTCATGTTTAGAAAATATTTTTATTAATAATATTTTCATCGATGATAAAATTCCTAATGGAAACATGTTATCCGGAACATCGCAATAAATTCGTAATCCAGTAACTAATTATCAATTCTACATGAATTCTATTTCCCTATCAAAATATGAACTAAACAATAAAATAATAAAATATAATTGGTACCCAACTAATTATCCATTATCTATTCAATTCAAACCTATTCAACTTAAATTAATATATTGTAATTATTATCAATTATAAAAAAATCATTTCCTAACAATAAAAGTAACAAAATATAATCAATATCTACTATCATTTTAAAATATAACACACCTAAATTGAAAAATCAAACTCAATTTCATCAAATGTGTTAATTGAAATCTAGCTGTCAATTTCATTACAGTTAATATTTATATAACCCCGAAACATTACAAACACAAAATATCTAATTGAAAAAACAAAATACTATTTTAGTTTTGTAATGTTTTGGAATTATATATATATATATATATATATATATATATATTGTTGAAAAAACAAAACACAAACCAAAATTGTTGAATTTCAATCAACACCAATAATTACCTACTGATACAAGAAATCTGTATAAAAATGTGGTTGTGGTTATTTTTAAAAAATATTTTTTATTTATAAATATATCAAAGAATATTTTACATTTTAAAGTTATTTTTAATATCAGCATATACAAATAATTTAAAAATATCAAAAAAATTTAATTCAAAATAAAAAATAAAATAATTTTTTTTATTTTTTTTTCAAAAATATTTTTAAAATACATGAAAAATAAACCAGGCATCATCTTTTGGTATACTGCTGTCATGGGCCAACTCGCCCGCTGTTTTTTTTTTTATTTATTATTATTATTATTTATATATATCTATATATCTATCTATCTATCTATATAGATAGATATATACGAGATCTGATTGTGCCACCTGTTCCCTTTAATTTGGAATGACTTATAGTCATAAGACGAGGTGATTTGCCCGCGCGCTGCGCTGAGTTTTTTTTTATATAAAAAATTAATTAATTTTTTTATGTGTTATAAGTAGTTATTTTAATATTTAATTAATAAAATTTTAATAGATCAAATCTGTTAAAAATGATTTTTTTCCCGCTTAAAAAGAAAAGTGTAATCAAAACGCAGGGGAAGTGGTCCATTTATTTTTTAATTGTAGATAACTTGGATAAATTTTTCTACCATTTTGTTTATAAGTTGCATTTTTTCCCACCAGATCTGAAATATGAAACAATTTTTATTTTCTTTTACATAAACAATCTAAAATCCAACAATTAAATTTTTATAAGAAATAAGCTTAAATAAAAGAGGACAAAATTAGAATTAAAACACAAATTTTTTGTATTATTTTATATTTTTGGTATCAAAGTTTGATTTTTTTCAATTTTATCCTTCCATGCAAATTAATTATAGATTTAAGTTTCATTTCGGTTCTAATTGTTTTAATTTCCGGTTTTGTTTTAAATTATTTAATTTTATCAGTATCAATGTTTGGATTTATTTCAATTCTGTCCTTCAAATTAAATTTATTACACATGTTTTTGTTTGTTTTTATCCCTTATACTTTTAATCTTGGATTTTCTTTTAGTACCTTTTTTTAATATATATTTCTTACATAGTTCCTATTTCTGTCCATGTTTATATGTACATGCTCTTAGTATTTGTTTTTAATTTTTCATTATTTCAAATGTTATGAAGTTTTTTTATTTAATGTTCAAATTTTAATATGTGCTGGTGATCATTTGAGAATTAATAATTATTATAATTTTTTCCCCTTAGGTCAAATAATTTCTTAAAATCTGATAATATTTATTTTTATGTTGTCATTTTTTTTTTGTTTTTTAATTTATTTTCTGTTAATATTGTTAGGTTTTGGATTTTCTAATTATTATAGATAAGACATTCAAAATAATCATAATGATTATTTGTTAGTTTTATTTTCTGTTAAATATGTCAGACTAATTATATTTTTTGATATTTATTTAATATATATATATATATATATTGGGAGAAAAAATTATTGTCATTGCTCTAAAATAATTTTAATATAATAATATGAGTAATAAATCTTATAAAATAAAAAAAATGTGAATATTTTTTCTAACAATAATTATGGTCTCACCAATTATTATTATTTCCACTGTTGTTAAGGTTTTTTTTTTAAAATATTTATATTTTCATTTGTATTGATGATCATTTTAAAATTGATATTTATGATTTTTTCTCTTTGTTGTTTTTTAGATTATTTTTAGTTATCTTTCATGTCAATTTTTTCTTAAATCTACCTATATTTATTTTTATTTTGTCATTTATTTAGGTTTTTTTTCTTATAAATATGTGAGACTAATTATATATTTTAATATTAGCACCTGAAAATATATATATAGACAGAAAAAAATGACTTAGGATTTTTGAAAGAACAAAAAAAAAATATAAGTGTTCTGAAAATACTTTTAATATAATAACATGAGGAATATATCTTATAAAAAAAAGATTTTGCATTTTAATTCAAATTTTGTCCTATTTTGTTTAAACTTATTTCTTAGAAAAATTTGATTGTTGGATTTTTGATTGTTTTTGTAGAAAAAAAATTGTTTAATATTTCATATCTGATATTAACGGAAAAAAAACGTAACTTACAAACAAAATAGGTAGAAAAATTTACCCAAGTTATCTACAATTAAAAAATATACGGACCATTTCCCCTGTATTTTGATTACACTATTCCTTTTAAGCGGAAAAAAAATCATTTCTAATAGATTTGATCAATTAAAATTTCATTAATTAAATATTAAAATAACTAATTACAATACATAAAAAATTCATTAGTTTTTTACATAAAAAAAACTGAGTGTAGCGTGAGGGAAAATCAGGTCGTTATTATTTATAGTCACTTCCATTTCACCATTTTCTATTTTGAAACGCCACATCACCAGCCACCCAATAATTCTTTGCCACGTTTAGCAATAACGGGCACCATGACGTGAGCCAGCTATTTCTCTTTTAAAATCTGAAGTGAAATTATGTTGGACGGGCAACTGGTAGGGCAACATTTGGCAGTGTGCAGCAACAATTTAATACATGCGAAAATGCAATGCACTATCATTTGAGATCAAGGCTGCATTGTTCCGTCCACAGTAAAATGAGTCTAGGTGAACAGTGCAGCCTTGATCTCTTTTAGCTGTTAGGATAATAATAATATATTATATTGATAAAATCACCGGTCAAAAGCCTATTTATCGAATTCCCTGCTTGAGGACAGGTGTCAGGTTTAGACGCACGTGGACTGATCCCAAAATCCATATCTCCAGCTATACATATCTATATATATTCAAATTGTTTATTATTATTTCCTGACTAAAAACAAAAGAATTTGTAACTAACATCTCTACGTGCACGGTTGGATTCCATGCTATTAAAAATAATAAAAAAATTATTAATCTGTATCAACTTTTAAAATATATTCTTAGCTTATTCATAGTTCACCCAATTCTATTAGTTTATTTTATAATAATATAATTATAATGATATAATTTAGACTTGGCTGCCGTTGTTTTCAATGATAGTAATTTAAGATAATGAATTTCAACTTGTTTTTTTGTTAATAATTTTTTTATATTGTTTTGATGGATTGATATTAAAAATAAATTTAAAAATAATTATTTTATTAGTTTTTGAGCAATTTTATTTTTAAAAAACCACAGAAAATATATTTTTAGAGCTGTTTAAAATTGTTGCAGTAATTAATTTTTACTTGAAAATATATTAAAATAATATATATTTTTTATTTTTTAAAATTTTCTATTGATATCAACCTATAAAAATATTAATTTAAAACAAAACATCTTTTTTAAAACACTTTGAGAGTGATTGTCACTGTTTTTTAAATTAAGTTTTATAGTATTTTTACATCATTTTACTAATATAAAAAAATAATTTATAAAAAATAAAAAAGTATTATTTTAATTTATTTTTAAACAAAAACAACTTTAAAATTCAACATTCCAATAATATTAATAATAATAATAATAATAATAATAATAATAATTTCAGCCACTCAATTTATATGTCAGAAAAAAAACAAACATCGTCTCAGCAGTCAGCATAGTACTGTACGACTAAGAAAATCCTATTCCGAACTCTTAATTGCAAGTAGTTCACAAGAACAGCGCACAAACGTGTTTTAGTTCATTGTTTTATCAGACATCTATACCACACTTCTCTCTTTCGCTCTCTACTTCATCGCCGGCGGTGTGTCGTCGGGAATCTGAAAGAAATAAACATGGAGGGAGACAAGTACTGGCAGCAGTTCTTGGACGAGACAGCAACATTCAATAACATTGTTTTGGGTCATTTGTTACCCTCCAGTTGGTGGGTCACGCTGCCTCACTTCTTGCAGACTTGGATTCGTAACTACATGGCTGGAACTCTTCTTTACTTCATCTCTGGATTTCTCTGGTGCTTCTATATTTATTACTTGAAACGCAACGTTTATGTCCCTAAAGGGTAATGGTCACATTTCTTTTTCTTGTTTGATGTTTTTCTTGATGTGAGATGGGTTTTGCTCACTTGTTGAATTCATGAATCTGGGTTTTTTTTTCTGTGTTTACTGTTGACGTTTGGTTCCATTTCTTAATCTTTTTTTGGAGTTTGGATTTATTCATGTTTGATTTTGTATTTTAATCCAGTCCAGATGTTAATTTGGAATAACTGCCTTAGTTTTTCTAGTTAATTAATAGATATGATTTGATGTTTTTTGGTTTAACTCCTTTTGTGATGTTTATGATTGATAAGTAATGGGTCGATCCAGTTGTTGATTTTGAATCTGGAATTTTTTCATATGCTTGTTCATAGTTGGGTTTTGATGTCACTGGTATCATGTTTTTTTCTTTTTTTCTCTCTGGATTCCTAATTTTGTTATAATCTTTGCATTTTAACTTTGACATGATACATTTGTGGTTGGAAGCTTTGATGAGTTGGTGTTGCTCGAATCATTTGTACTGTTCCTATTGCTTTCTCAACACATAGTGGATGACCAGTTGTAAAGTGGGCTTTTGCATAGGTGCGCTTGTGTACAGTATCTGCTTTGCTGTCAAGTTCAAATTTTAAGTTGATTGATGGTAGTGCGAATGCCTGCTTCTTCCATTAAAACTTTCAAGTGTTCAGTATAGATGTTTCTAATTTTTTTGAGCGAAAATGCTCCTGAATGCGAATCTGAGTTTCTTTATTTATTAGTTTTCGATCTTTATCCAATTGTTTCCCCCCCATAAGATGCATATTTTGTCAATTACAGGCCATCCCATGCCTCTGTTTCCTTAACTACATTGCTTGCTGTCCTTTCTTTGCTTTTAAATATAATTGCATATTATGCCACATTCTTGTCCTCCATGTTTAACTCTTTTAACTTGGAAATATGTCAAGTTATATTCACTGCAATTGCTCACAAAGCCATTTAAATAGCATGATGTGCTGAAGCCCGAATGCCACATAAAATAACCTTACTTCAGTACATGAATATGAAAACAGAAGTCATAATGTGTATAGAAGTTACTGCTTTTCATCTTTTTCCGCCATCTGTCCCTATTTTCTGGGAAATTACCACTTTATTTTTAATTTTTTTTTCCTGTTCCTATTAATAAGGTTGCTCTGCTATTTCAACCGATAAGGTTGACTTTTAAAAGTTGTTGATTGATTTATTGGTAGAGTTTTCTTATGTAAGATACTAGGTTTTCATATGTAAGGTATTGTTTGGATTTTATTTAGAATCCTGTATCATTCACTTTGGGAAGGTGCTGTGCTAGTTTCTTTATCTGGCTCAACATTACACCTTTTTTTGATCTCTTGCATATTCCCATTGCAGATGCCATCCCTTCAAATAGAGCCATGCTCTTACAAATATATGTTGCCATGAAGGCTATGCCATGGTACACTCTGCTTCCAACTGTTTCTGAGTACATGATTGAAAATGGCTGGACAAAGTGTTACACTAGCATATCTGAAGTTGGCTGGTTTGCCTATATCATGTATATGGCTATATATCTTGTTATTGTGGAGTTTGGGATCTACTGGATGCATAGAGAATTACATGATATAAAACCTTTGTACAAGCATCTTCATGCAACCCATCACATCTACAACAAACAGAACACTCTTTCTCCATTTGCTGGTATGTTCTTAATCCAATCTATTTGGTTCCACTGCTTGTGAAAACAAATTCTACAATACCCTAAAACTCCTCTACCCAAAACTAACTCCTCCATGTTATTTCTCATCTCGTTTCACAAGAGGTTCAATGCCAGTTTGCAAGTATTACCAAACATGGCCATAGCCAGTAACACCTTGACTGGATGAGTTTTGCACTGGATATTATTCTGTATCAGTGGAAATTTGGCATTGACAAAAAAACAGTTCCTTCCCTAGAAAAGTACAGTTCCAGTACTTTGATACAATTAAAGAAAATGTGACTATTAGAGAACTGCCTTCTTTGTTGCTGAATTTCAGCAATAAGAATCTGGCCTGAAGGTGACCTGATGTGGTCCATCAGTACCAACTACGTGGTCATATTTGGATCACTTGTGTAAATGTAGTGTAAAAATTGCAAAATTTTGAGAAAAAAAACCGCGGATGACTTTGCATTAAGCAATTGCTTTTATTTGAATCAAAGTCATATTTAATTGTTTAGCATTTTTAACTACTTGGAATTACTTTCATTTAAGTGAGATATACTATCAATGCACCATTATAATCAGAGTTCCTAATCTGGATCACTAATTAGGAGCAATTGTCTATTCCAGGTTTGGCATTTCACCCACTGGATGGGATTCTACAAGCTGTACCACATGTTATAGCTCTCTTTCTTGTACCAATCCATTTTAGGTCACACATAGGCCTCTTATTCATTGAGGGTGTATGGACAGCAAACATTCATGATTGCATCCATGCCAACCTATGGCCCATAATGGGTGCTGGGTACCACACTATTCATCATACTACATACAAGCATAATTATGGCCATTATACCATATGGATGGATTGGATGCTGGGAACCCTTCGTGACCCTGAGGACGATTCATGCCAGAAAGCGCAGAAGGTGCAGTAACACATTTTCTTATCATTGCATTGTTCCTAGTATATTTTCCTGTACTTTGTTGGGGACTTGCGTTTTGTTTGGACTGCTTCTCATGTATGTGGCCTTTGTACGTGCTCTTTTTTCTTGTTTTTATGATTTCTAGTGCCCTTATTCTAAAAAAATGGTTCAAGAGGAGAGAACATTGTTTGAGAATTGAGAGCTTAACTTGCAATTTAGTCAGAAGCTCCACAAGCCAATGTTTAGTGTCTAGTTAATATCTCCACGCACAGCTTTCAGTGTTTGGTCATTCGCTAGTTTCCTTTTCTTTGTGTTTTTTTACAAGGAAGCAAGAGAGAAGAGCTGCTTTCCAAAAATCTAGGGGTGTTTGGCCCCCAGTGTCAGATTTTGTTGTGAAAGTGCAGCCAACAGCTATGCCAAACAAATCTTCAGCAGCTTTTTTGTGGAACTGTGGCCATGCATGATGTATTTGGATACTAGAATTTTGTTCTCAATGTAGGAGGTATTTCAATCAATAAACTGTGCTGCAAAAGTGTTAGCCCCCCCCCCATCTTCTCCATGTTTATGTTTTTATGCAAATGTTGAAGTGGAGACAAGTGCAGCAATGAGGTGACTGGATAAACCAGAAAGGAGGTTGGTTTTATGTCGTCAAATTTGTATTTCAAGCTGTGGCTCAATTGACACAAGTTATCAAGGACTTGAGGGATCATTCTGTAGACAGACACAGGAAAAAGAAGAAGAAAAAAGGAGGAAAAGAGAGAGTTAAGGGTTCGAGCGATACTGCTTATCGACTTCTGTCCACTATACATTTGCATTGTGCCATTCAGGAATTATTATTCGGAGTGTTGTTAAGAAATAATAACACTAATAATCATTTATATTTGATGGATATGTATTTGTAAACAAAAGATGGGTCATGCATTGAAATTTTTAATTTTAAAAATTGTAGGTATGTAAAATAAAAATAATTATTGTTGTGATTTTAAAATTTTATTTGAAAGTGGATGGGAGCAAGATTTAAAATAAAAATCAAAGTTTAAAAACTAAACTGTAGCTCATTTAGGTTATAAGTGAAAGGATAAAAATAATAAAAATTATTGTAATTTTAAAATTTGAATGGAAAGTCATAGGAATTATTGTAATTCTAATTCTTCAAAAATTAACATAATTTTATTTTTTATTAATATTTTTTATTTAAAATAAATGAGTTTTTTAACCTGTTTTTTATTTTTTTACACTGCTATAGACCCCATTAATTAGCAAGTGATATGAACGTCTAGGACTATTACCTCTCATTATTCATGCAAAAAACCTAAACGACCCAAAAGAAGGCTGTGTATTGCTTCGACACGATAGTTTAAGGGCTTAAAATAAGAAATGTAATAGTCCAGGGGCGTAGTTGGATCCGACCAAAAGTTTCAGGGGTCTCTCGACTGATTAGATTTAATGACGATTTTTTGAAGCAGCGTTTTTGTGGTAGAAAACGGCATCCTCTCATTCTTGGAAAAAATCCACTCTTGCTCGCTCACAAGTGAATCAACCACTCATGGCTTCATCAGCTCTGTTTCTCAATTTTTTCTCTTCTTACACTCCCATAACATCCTCCTTAAATCCAACAACAAAAAAGAATGGTAATACTACCTTAAACAATGCTAAAATAACAACCCCTTCATTTGTTTTTGCAAACAACAACACCAAAGAACTTGCGGTGTTAACAAACCCCATTTCGCAATCCGATGCCACCTCCAATGTTAAAGTGCCAGCACCTCCATGGAATAAGGGTCCTCTTATTCTCCAACCCCACGAACTCCTTAACCTCACAAACCCCGTAAACAAGAAGCCAATTAAAAATGACAAGATTGGAAAAGATGACAAGGCTTTGACTGCTAAAGAAAGTGGGGTTAGAGGCAACAAAGCAATGATAAGGATTGTTAAGTGTGTTGAAAGACTGCAAAAAGATGAAAACTTGAAGGACACCCAAGAGAATTCTGAGAGGGGAGAGAGTATAAAGCAGCTCGGAAAAGAAAGGATTTTGAGTGTTTTTGGTGATGAAAGGATTGTAAGAAGTATTGAAAAACTCCAAAAAGATCAAAACTTGAAGGAAGCCCCAGAGAGTTGTGGGGGTTTTGAGATTGGAGAGGGTTTAAAACAGCTTAACGGAGACAGAGTTTTGGGGTTTAGGGAAAAAAAGCTGCCATGGGTGAGAGAAGAGAGAGTTGGGAATTGGAGATTGAAAAAAGAGAAGGTGGTTAGCAAGGCCGAGTTGAGTCTAGATAAGGAGTTACTTGAGAGATTGAGAGGAGAGGCTGCAAAGATGAGGACTTGGGTAAAGGTGAAGAAAGCTGGGGTGACACAGAGTGCAGTTGATGAGATACGATTGACTTGGAGAACGAGTGAGCTGGCTATGATTAAATTTTATATGCCTTTGTGTAGAAATATGAATAGAGCAAGAGATATTGTTGAGGTTAGTTGGTTTACTTTTTCGTAATCATTTTTTCTTGGTTTATTGATTCTTGTAAAAAAATATTTTGGAAGTTACTTTGGAGATAACTGTTTGTAATTCATGGAAGACATGCATTCTTTTCAGAAGCTTGATTTCCACCCTGATTAAGAACTTGTGTTTAAAAGACCGTATTTTCATAAGAAAAACAAGATCACATTTTAAACTTATTTTCCTAAGAAAAGAAGATCAATTAAAAACTACGCAGTAATAATTCTTTTCAGACTGCACATCTCACTGCTTTTAGCACATTTTCTATGCAAAGCTTCATTGACCTTTTTTTGGGCCGATGTAAGAATTCTGCTTGGAAAAGAGTTATTTGTGATTGATCTGTGTAAACTGTACTGCTTAGTATATGGGGGAATGCATTGTTGCTCATATTGTAGAGGTTGTCATACTTTCTCAGATGTTCTTGTTTTTGTTTGTTGCAACTTTAAAAATAAGGATACTTGTCTATGGTTATCTTTTCTTTTTTTAAAATTTGCTGGTACTATCAAAATGCAACAACTACATTCTTTTCACTCCTTTGTAAACAGATGAAGACAGGAGGCTTGGTTGTTTGGACCAGAAAAGATATTCATGTTGTTTACAGAGGATGCAATTATCAGTGGAAGAAAAATTCTAATACAGCTATGATCGAGGAGAGTTTTCCCAGAAATGGTGGAGAGGAAGAGTCTAAATCAGCTGGCATCTTAATGGAAGCAGATTTGAATACACAACCAATTAATGGATCACTGTTTGAGAGAGAAACTGATAGATTATTAGATGGTTTAGGACCTCGTTTTGCTGACTGGTGGATGCGAAAGCCATTGCCAGTAGATGCAGATTTGCTTCCAGAAGTAGTTAAAGGATTCAGGTCTCCAACAAGGCTTTGTCCTCCACGTATGAGATCAAAGTTGAAAGATGATGAACTGACATACTTAAGAAAGCTTGCTCAATCTCTACCCACACATTTTGTCCTTGGTATTTTCTTACTGTATAAAGCTTTCTTTTGCATTGTTTTCCTATGACCAAAGGCAGATGCACTCATACAAATACATAGAGTATAGGCAGACAACGAATGCATCACATGCATAAGATAGCTGAAACAAAGAGAAAAGAAATATGCTATCATATTAAGAGACAACATTCTTAAATAGTGCTTGATAATTGATTAAGAAAAATGGGTCTGGCAGGCATGAACTGTTATTTGGTTGAAATGTTGCAACACATCATATATATTGGGCTATGCTAGAGGCTTCTGTGTATATAGGAATGTCTTGCATCATGAAGGCTTTTAAAAGTTTTGCTTATTTTCTTGTAGGAAGGAACAGAAGACTTCAAGGCCTAGCTGCTGCTATCTTAAAGTTGTGGGAAAAGACTATTATAGCTAAAATTGCTGTGAAGTGGGGAGCGTTAAATACTAGCAATGAACAAATGGCAGATGAACTTAAGGCAAGTTTCAAACCCAGAAATGTATTAAGCAACATCTATTGTACTTACTGATTTGCTTAATTATTATTTGTTTATGTTATGTCTTATGGAAGTTGACCTATTTTTATTCTATGTGCTTTGGTTGCCTGGGATTTTTTTAGCAAGGTGGGTCATTTCTGACTGTATTCAGTTGAAATTCATTCTGATTTAAGCACCACATCTTCTGGTATCATTTGCTGCCAGGAAACTGTTACAGTGATCTGAGTGTAGTGGATCACCCTTATTATTTGATTCATTAATTCAAAAGCTTGATGTCTGAGGAGTTGCATATTGACCCGCGCCCAACCAGGCACACTTACTATTGTTTCCTCGAATATGCATTTTCCATGCATATCTATAATGACATCTCAGAGATAGATTGTTCCAATGTTGATGTTGTATATGCAGAGTCTCACCGGAGGAGTTCTGCTGCTTCGGAATAAGTTCTTTATAATACTATATAGAGGCAAAGATTTTCTTCCTGGCCAAGTTGCAAATGTAATAGTAGACAGGGAAATTGCACTTAGAAAATGCCAAACCAACGAAGAAGGTGCAAGACTGAAAGCAATTGAAACTTCTTATGTGCCTGGTGGACCAACAAGCAGAAGTGGAACTTTATATGAATTTCAGTACTTCCAAATCAAATTTCAGAAAACGGCAAAAGAGGACTCTGAAATTCAATTAGAAGCTTATAAAGAAAAACTAGAGAGGGAATTGAGGAATCAAGAATACAGGCTTCGCATTGTAAGATTCAATTCATTATCTTATCATGATCACTGTAATGCTGGTTTGGAAATTAATAATCATGGATTTTGCAGCTTAAAAGTAAGATAGAGAAGCCAGCGAGGGACTTGGCAAAGTTGAATTGTGCATGGGTACCTAGTGAGCGGGATGCAGACCAAGGAATAATGACAGAAGAGGAAAGAGAATGCTTCCGGAAGATAGGACTGAAGCTACGTGGTAGCTTAGTGCTTGGTAAAGAAAAACTTATCATTATGAACCCTGTTTGAAATATTACTTCCTTCTTTTTTTCTTAAATTTTTTTTTCCAGAGAAGTGGTGAAGGTGTTGGTTAATCACGTGTTTGGATTGAACTACAACTCTTCCATCCATGAATAACATTTATTTTTCTGCTTAGTCTACCCTTTCCACTGTATTTGTGTGTGGTTCAGATTTTTTTGTTTTGATGGTGGGTTCAGGGAGGCGTGGGGTCTTTGAGGGTGTTATGGAAGGTCTGCATCAGCACTGGAAGCACAGAGAAGTGGTGAAGGTGATTACAATGCAGAGAGTGTTTTCCCAGGTCATTTACACGGCGACATTGCTTGAAGCAGAAAGTGATGGGATCCTAGTTTCAGTGGACAAGCTAAAAGAAGGTCATGCCATAATTATTTACCGTGGGAAAAATTACAAACGCCCTCTAAGGCTTCTAAAGAAGAATCTTTTAACTAAAAGAGAAGCATTAAAAAGATCTATTCTAATTCAGAGAGTTGGAGTAAGTAAAACTCTTCTCATCTTGCTAGTATGTCACTCACCAACCTGCATTGTCATTTCTTACTAGATGAATTTGAGCCTGACCTTCTTCTTTCCTCTCCTTGTTCTTCTCTCTCTCTTTTTTGGATGGATTCATGGTGGCTCCCAGTCATTAAAGTTTTTTGCAAATCAGATAGAGCGTGTGATCTCAGATTTGAAACTCAAACTGGTATATTTTTACCCTTCCTCTTCCTCTGAATATTTCTTCAATCATTCAACTGGATCAGCTTAAAATGGTTTGTCAGGAGCTTGGTCTTATCCTCCATGAAGACAGATCCTTTAAAAAAAATGAAACAGAGGTGGAATAGAAATGGCCTCATATTTTGACCTTACCAATTGTCAACTGATGAATTTTGCAGGCAGAGCTTCATGGATCCAAGGAAAAACATCTTAAAAGTAACACACTATGAGCTAATAGTGGACCACATAGTGATTCCTCATGATATAAGGGAGTGTAGTGAAGATTTTTGAGAGGGAGGACTTCCCCACTTCTTCAATACCATACTAGAAAAATCCTGGTAAACTTTCTTGGCATCTTGGAAGTCTGGTAATGAAGTTGACAAACTTAAATTTTCTGCTCAATTGTGACAGTCAATGCCCCAATATTTACACGTATGCATCACCATTTGACTTGTAGTTTAGTTGGATCTTATAGACAAGTTAGGTCGGTTTGCTTGTTACCTCATGTAATGCTTTACCATACTATTGTTTAAGAGATCTGGGTACAATCTCCTGAACTGATGGTTTTTTTCATTAACATGATATGGAACAATAAAAGGATAAGCTAGATTGTTTGAAGTTGAGGTCAACATATGTGATATACATTCTTTGATGGCATTATCTGTTAGCAAACTTGCCCTTTGTTGAAGCCCATGTCGTATCCTCAGTAAATGTGAAGATTAGACAACTCTGAAGGAAGGGTGCCGGAGAGGTTAATTGAGGAGTCTCTACCAGAGGTATCACATTGCACACCAATCCAATCGGTGCAGAAGCCTTTGGAGGACACAATGGACCAGCCTGATGGC
Organism: Salix suchowensis; assembly: GCA_029030765.1. Classification (NCBI taxonomy): domain Eukaryota; kingdom Viridiplantae; phylum Streptophyta; class Magnoliopsida; order Malpighiales; family Salicaceae; genus Salix; species Salix suchowensis. The sequence continues at coordinate 3,860,799 of CM054996.1, read as the reverse complement.
AAGGGGCTCAGGGAATCAGCTAGTTTCAGCATGACAGCACCAGCATCGGCCATGACAGATGAGAGAATGAGGAGGGAAAGGAGATGATGACTCATCGAGGGAATTGGATAGATAAGAAATGAAAGAATGAGGAAAAGAGATGATGATTCATCGAGGGAATTGGATAGATAAAGCGATAGGAATGGACAAACTAGGGACTCTCTTAAGGTTTCTTGGGTACTAAGAGGATGGGATTTTTATTTCATCTTTTCTTTATTCCTGTCAGCTAGGAGGTTACAGCCAATGCTAGAATTTCAAGAAGATAAATCAGTCCCTTGATTTGATTATTTTTGGATGCTGTTAACACATCTTAATTAGTTAAAAAAAAAAAATTACACATTATGTACTAACAGGAACGCAGGCTAAGAAGATTTGAAGAACATAGCTAGAAAACTATTCTAGCAAATGCAGCTTTCAGGTTTGACTCTGCTAGTTGCTTCTGAAGCAAAAATTTCATTTTTGAGTATATTTGCTTATTGTTTGATGGAGGCAGGTTTGAAGGATCTGATGGTTATGAACAGTCAGTTGCAACAGTCAAGCATTGAATCTGCCACAATTGAATCATGTAGGAAAGCTCGGTAGACTCATTTATGAACTAATGAGACCAAGCTAAGCAAAGAGGAGGCCTGACAATAAAAAGAAAGCTCATAACTTTCATTTTGACCGATGGATTGCTCCCAAATTTGGTTAGGATATTCTTCTGGCTTAATTCTACTAGAGGTTGGCTTCTTTTTACCAATCGGATTTGAAAAGCTTTCAAATCAGGCTTAACAGATGTTTGTTGTTTTTCTTTTTTGTTTTCAGGTATCTTGTTTAATTTTCGATTTTATGTTGTTTTTATTTTTTGATTTTGAATTATGAATTTCGATTGAGGTGGTGTAAGGATTATGTAATAGGTTGTTATCCCTGTTTTTAGAGAATTATTATAAAAAAATAATTATTCAGTGATAAAACTTGAATTAAAGTTTCTAGTGATCCTTCTTTCGAAAATTCCATCATTCTTATTCTTTGATTCTTATTCCTTAATTCGGCTGTCATTATTTAGTTTGGTCCTTTTGGAGAAACCTGCATAATTGTTTCATAAAGTTATAGTTGTTTTGTTATGTCTTAGTTTGGTAGTTTACGCCATGTTGCAATCTGTTTTGTATCTCTGCATTATTGGAATTTCATTTTATATTCATCAACAAAAAAGAAAGAAAAATAAATAAATTATACATGAAAATGTAAAGATGAAACATGCCCTTCTTAAATTAAATAAACAGTGCAGCAAATTCTACTAAAGAAATGTTTCGTGCAAGGATATGGTAGGTGAGCATCAACATTCTTGTACGTGAAATACTAAATAATATTTAATGTGCAATAAAAAATTTAAATTAGAAATAATTATTCAATATTAAATAATTAAATAAAATAAAATAATAAAAATAAAGTCTTCATGCTAAAATTTCTCTGAATATCTATTTTTCACAATCTTCTAGTAGATTTCAGTCATGATTTCAAACAAAATTTTCTCTGTATGAATAAATTATTGAGCTTTCCATATATGTTTTGAAAATAAAATATTGAGATGTCTAGTTTTCCTCTAAACTAGAATTGCAATAAAATTCCATTTGTAGCTCTAGATATGTCCATAACAATACACGAATGTCTAGTTTGACAGATTTGATAAGATTCATTTAATAACTTTGATTTTCTGAAATAATATGTTTCTGAACTTCAATTGATCTAAAACTTTACCACAATATATTTTCATGTGTCTAGTATTTTCCTATAAAATTTCAACTAGATCCAATACATATTTTAAAAGATATGTTTGATCTCATGAAACTGGCCAGTAGACATTTTAACGCTAAATTCAAAGTTAACTTGGTTCATATCATAAATCTAATAAACTCGTAAAATCAGATTGGTTTTATTGATTTTGCACGAGTCAAGTCTGATTTTACTTGTTTTTGAGTGTCAGTTTAATTTGAATATAAATACATGTTGACTCATATAATCACAAGATTTTAAGAATCACTCATGATTTTGACAATAATAATATCAATGATGGAAGCAGTGTTATATCTAGTTATTTTGATCATGTTCTTAGTTGACAATATATATAAGCCAGTCCATTTCCAGTGCCATCTTAACAAATTACAAGGAAACATAGAAAACTTATGTTATTTATGCATTTAGTCAACCAAAAAAACTATTTCCTCCACATGACTAATAAATTTGTATAGTGAGAAACATCAGGCAAATGATGCTGATTTGAAGCTTATTATAATGATAAAAACCTATGTGTTGCATTCTGCTTCTGCTGAATAAATTAACTGTGATGTTCTTCTATTTCTTCGCTGTCACTATTAATCTCTCCAGTTGTGCCACCCCTATTATCCTCTATTGTTTATAGATGCTCTGCTTTACAAATGCTATTCTGCGCGCTCCAATTTTTCAGGTGCTGGATCATAGTAAGAATTCTTCATCTTTTCGAGTTCTGTAATATTCTCGAATGCTGTTAAGGTTAAGCTCTCTGTCTTCATCTATGATTTAAAACTTGAAAAGAAAGGAAATTAAAACGGTAGTCCTAGATCACAATTTCTGAAGATTGAAATTTAAGAATAGGTACACAAAATCATGGGAAATCAAGCAGATAGTTACAGTTTGAACATGTATCCATAACAAAGATCCTTAAATCTATTTAAGAAAATGTTTGATAATGCTGAGTAAAGTTGCATTTCAGATGATCTTGTAGGAGAATATAGGAAAGGATTTGATGGAGTTTGCAGGATTTGAAGACTACCTTCCAACATCTCCACCACTTTTGTCATTGATGGTCTATCTGATGGATTGTTTGAACGAATCACAGACCTACCATAAAAATCTTTCTTACTGTCCCTTCCTCTTCATCTGTTATAACTCCATGAAGTGCAGAAACCTCTCCTGATTCAAGATGTTCGTATATAGAATCTGGAAAGTATATTTCGCTACTGTGAGATGCTCCAACATCAATGCTCTTTCTTCATCCAACATTATCAAGAACCATCATCCCTTAGCTTTCCACATCAGACTTGTAAGAAACTCCTCCGAAGCCCCTGCAGAATACTTCTGGAGCTATATACCGTGCAGTACCACTTTCACTTGTTACTGAAACCTTACTTTCTTCTCTCATGCATAGCATTTCAAGAACAAATTCAGATATCTTTGGACAAAAATCTCTGTCTAGACGTTGTGAGTTTTAATGCACAACCAAATGCTACAACCTCTAAGAAAGTATTCTAGACCTCTAGCAATGCGGACAGCAATTACATATTTTTTCCCCATTGTAAATCCTCTTCTGGAACATAGGGTAATGATACTGATATCCATCATCGTGTGCATGGATAACGTTACACTGAAATAAGAGAATCGGAGTGAAATACTGTGAGTTACATTTTATTTCTTCAAAAGTAGGCATGATGCAAGAACTATAAACTTATCCAATGACAAGAGGTAAGGAAGGTATTTGATGGTTGTATTTCCTCTGACAATCTTATGTGCCAGTCTAATCACTGAAGATCCTGTAACACAAACATTAAATAACTGAGATTCTTGGTATCTGAATTATCTATGAGATATATCTTTGTATCTCTTAAAAAACAATAACAGCAAGCCTCTAAAAGAAAATGAAGAAATTGCAGGTTCCATTTGATTAATAGTAGATAAAAGATTCCATTCGTACCCAAAATTTGTGAGGCTAAAGGAGGGAGCTATTCATTTTTATTCCACAGCCCAAACATTGACAAGAAAAAAAAAATCATGAATTTCTGCTAAGTAATTCAATAAATTTTTGAAGTATTAAAGAGAATTAACACAAGCCAATCTAACAAGTTGACCTTAGTTACTTGCAAGTGAACATCCATTGTTTATGGACAACTCATCCAATATTTTATTTTCATTCACGGATAACATCCAAGACAATGTTGATTAACAAAAAGGGCCTTACACCATCAAGAAGATGTACTCCTGAAGTTTCTCTCGCACTGATAGAAAATGTAAGAAGTGATAATGTGCTGGTCAATCTGAAACTGCAGAGAAAACATAACTGGTATGGCATAACCATTTCTGAATTTGGCAATATATGAAAAAAGATCTAACCAATTTAGGGCCCTAAAATTTCCATAAGATCACTTAATATAATCATGTAAGACCAGATTCTTTTTTTTTAATATTAAGGCGAGAGATAGTGTTTCTTACCCGCACAGAGTGTCCTCCCGTACAGGAGCTATATCAAGAAAAAGAATAATTCAACCTGGAGCAGCACTTAGATGAAGGACAGATACAGTTTTTTTCTATTATTATTATTATGAGGCTACGTAAAGTTTACAATTTCCAGTTGCGAGTCACTTTCATCTGCAGTCAATCTGTTTACCCCACTCCCCTGGGACGATTCGCAAGGCAGTGATGATACAGTGGAAGAGTGCTCTTGAGCGGACCTTCTAGGAGAATTAAGAGAAGGTCTCGGTGGGATTTGCAGAGACTGAAGACTGCCTTCAAACATCTCTACAACCTTTGTCATCGATGGTCTATGTGATGGAATGGTTTGGATGCACCACAAACCCACCAAGATCATCTTTTTAACAATCTCTTCTTCCTCTTCCGTTATACCTGCATGAAGTGTTGATATCTCTCCTGGTTCAAGATACATATAAAACCAATCCGGGAAATACATCTCGTTGGTTTCCATCGATCCCATATCAAAATCTTTACTTTGTCCTACCATTTCAAGAACCATCATTCCATAACTATACACATCAGACTTGTAAGTTACTCCTCCAAAATTTCTGCAGAATACTTCAGGCGCTATGTAACCAACAGTTCCTCTGGCACCTATCATTGAAATCTTACTTACATTGCTCTTGCATAGCTTTGCTAGACCAAAATCAGAGATCTTTGGACAAAAATCTTCATCAAGAAGAATGTTGTGAGGCTTTATGTCAAAATGCACAATCCGAGTGTTACAACCTCTATGCAAGTACTCCAGACCTCTAGCAATGCCAACTGCAATTTCATATAATTTTTTCCTTTCTAAACGACAGTTTGTTCCTTTGTCAGATATGAAGCTATCTAAAGATCCATTGGGCATGAATTCATAAATCAAAGCTCTTTTATTCCTCTCATAGCAGAAGCCCTAAAAGGGTAACTACATTCACGTGAGAAGTTCTACTGATGCTTGCTACTTCATTCATGAACTCTTCTCCATCACCTTTGGACTCTTTTAGGACTTTTACAGCCACAAGACGACCATCATCTGGCAACTTTCCTCGGTATACATTACCAAATCCTCCCTGTCCTATTGTATCAACGAAAGAGTTGGTCATTTTCTTGATATCTGAGTATGAATAACGCTTAGGAGTAAGAGAACGATAGTCCATCATAAATGTTTTAACCCTTTCAACATGCAGCGGATTCTTCAACCTGAAGATCATTGCTGTGACTGCGCTAAACGAACCTTCTTTTCTAGTGAGATATATTGTAATTATGGAAAAAGTTATTATCGTTGTCACAATTATTGATATGCCTGTAATTTAAGATCCATCATCATCATCATCATCATCAAAAGAGAATACTAGATTTCTTATAATTATATTCATATTTACCTGCAGCAATATTCTGTCGCCTACCCCTCCTTGAAAATCCTGTAACATGACATCAAACAATGTTAGGGAGTTGACCACGTTAGGACTATGCTCAAAAGAACTTGTACAGAAAGATGGTTACCGCCTCAAACTCAAACAAATAGACTAATATTTTATGGTTACCGCCTCATTTTTCTCATCATCTACACTATAGAAAATGACTGCTCTTGAGATGCAAGGCTGTTGAATACTTCCTTTAACTCAGCAGCTAAAGAAACAACAATTTTCCTCAAACTTTGCTTCTTCTCATTTAAATCCTTCAATAAGGGATCAATCTCCCTAACAGAAGAAGATATTGATGTCCCAAAACTGGCATCAGTACTTGATGGTGATTTCGATCAATCAAACAGCAACTATACCGAATCTTTGCTCAAAGATCTGATGCACTGGATCAAAACTTGCTTTTTAAAAATGAAAACAAAATCAAAACGTTATGATTTGGTCTATGCAGTGCTTGCAGCGAAAGCAATGGCCTTTGATGTTTGCATGTGAAAACATTTCATTACTCTAGCTACACCTCTCCTCTCCATTATAGAGAAAATATGATATGAAAATACCATTATAAGAGAACTCTTTAGAATGAAGAATATGAAAAAAGAAGTTCCAATATCATTAAATTTCCAAATTTAAGACACAGTTTTAAAAGGCCACTGCTTTATGATTATTAGAGTTAGAAGCTTTATTACTTTAATTTGAACAAGATTCTTCATTTGTTATCAGAAAGTAGGATTTTTCCATATGTAAACTTAAAATTGGTGGTTTGAAGTTTTAAAAGATAGAACTCACATTCATAAGCTTATTTCATCATGGCAAACTATGAGAAGATTTTAAATTTTGGAGCTCGTATAAGATGATTATAAAAAGATTTTATACAAGGCACATGAACAATAAATTATTATTACTTTTTATATATTCTACTTTCTCAAGGATACAAAACATAGAAGACGAGATTGATGAAGGCTACAAAGATTTTATAGATTACCGAAGGACTAGGCTTGAGATGCTTGAGATAATTTTTCATCAGACAAATAAATTCCATTCAAAGATTGAAGTCATAACTTTCACAAGAGATCTGAGTGTTGATGAATGTATAGACTAGCTTTCTAATTACGATAAAATGATGAAATATTTGAGATTATATGAGATGGAAGAGTTTAGATTGAGAGGAATGATTTTCTTAAATAAAAGACACGATGATATTTTAAAAAATCTTCTAGAGATATTATGAAGAATTATCTTGAAGTTTCATCCATACAAAAAATGAATCATTAAGATTAACTGGTGAGAAAAGGATTTCTTTAGTTTAGAAATCCTAATACTAATTGGATTTTATTACCCATGTAACTATAAAAAAAAATCATTTTTTCTATAAGAATCTTAGGTCTAAAACTAGTATAAATAGGGATGTTTACTTCATTTATTTTCTTACTAGAGATTATTATTATTATTGAATTTAGAAATTTATTCAAAAGTTCAAAACATTACTTCAAAACCTAACCTAACCTTATAGGTTGACCCGTGATCCAGAAGACCCATGGTTAGGCCAGATTTCTATCAAAGAATCATTTTATCTAAAAACTTAAGTTATTAAGTGAGCTTTCAAAATATGATTTATATTATTTTCTAATACACAGACCCTCAAGTAAAAGCCTTTTGGGCTTGAAACTTGCACACATGCCCACACTACTTTGTGCTTAATTTTTATCAAATAGAATGAGGGTGGTGAGAATCGAACTCGTGACCGCTGAGTCAACAAGACTCTGATACCATGTCGAGGAATCATCTCACCTAAAAGTTTAACCTATTAGGTGAGATCTCGAGTATGATTTATATTATCCTCTAACAGTTTCAACAATAACAAAAGAAGAACGGATCTGATGTGATCAAACTAAAAACATGGTTGACCTGCAACTTGTTTAGCCTAAGAAAAACTCAATGAAATCCCATTTTTTTAAAAAAACAAATTAATGATGCTACTTTAATTTTTTTTATTAAATAAAAAAATAGGTACCCATTACTCAATATTTGCTCGAAGTGAACTCCCTAATGGAGTTTAAAAAATATGGTTCAAGATTTTCTTTATATTTTAAAATTGTAATTTAAAATAGTGAGATATACTCATATACTCTCTAAAGGAGATTTAAGGAGGAGCTTACGATGGAGACTCCATATATGTCATGCATAAACTAATGATTGTTGCCAAAATTAGTACTAAAAGTAAGAAAATAATGATTTACACCATTTTTTAAATAAAAATTTCAAACCCCACATGTATATTTATATGAAAAAATTTCAAAGTATATTTATTTTGTACGTATTTGGAAATATATAACTTTGAATGATGCATATCCCTAAATTTATATACTTACAAAAGTAAAATTCAGAAAGTAAACTTATGAAAGTTGAATATACTTTTTCAAGCGTCCAGAGTTAAAAAAAAAAAAAAGAGCTTAGTTTTGAACATTGAACCTCATGATAACAAATAACCTGGAATGCTATGATTGATTAATTACTAACAATAAATAAGGCTCACCAAACATCAATTCTTGATAAGAAATCTTTTCAACCATCAATTCTTGCAATCAGTGAAGCATTCTATAATTTGATAAAAACCTCCTCTCATCAATTTCCCCAGTAAGGTTCACAAGGACAGAGATTTTTGAAAACTAGAGATTTTTGCTTACCAGGACAGAGCTGATCATTGCAGATGCATATAGGTTTACCCAACTGTGCATCAAACCCACAATACCCACCAGGGTGCTTCTTGTAGCACCTTGTGCAATCAGCACTGTATGGATCAATATAGCTGACATCAAACCCTTCTTTCAAAACCTCACCTAATGACCCGTTACTAGTCCTCGGAAGAATTGGCACTTGAATACTAGTTTTACACTCAATCTTGCGCCAACGAGTACTATATAAATTATAAGGGTTAGAATTAATAACGTAAAACACTTCTTCTGTATCTCCATTAATGTCACAAGAGAATCTATTGTTTGTTAGGCCTGATGAACTTATAGAGTTATTATCGCAATTATAAAGCAAAGAAAGGGTTTCAAGGGTGGGATCAATAAGGAAGATACTATTGTTTAGAGTGTTGTTTGTGTGTTCTAGGGTGCATGGACTGTTGTCATGAAAGTCTGAACGTGAGAGTCTAAGGGTTTGGCTGGTATGGTTAAGATGAGTGACTCGGTAACTCAGTGAGTTAGCTTTTAGGATGGTGACTGAGTCCGCATCACATGTGAGGCCGAACTCCGGTGGGCCGCAGTGGGATGGACGTAGGCCACCAGTGAAAGGGTAGGTGACGTTTTTGAGGGCACCACACGAGAAGGCTTGGCTACAGTTTGAAAGATTATTGCTGTCATTGGAAGGAGCAGATGTCGTTAAGTGGAGGCAGAAAAGGAGGGTGAGAAGGAAGGAGGTGGTGGTGGTGATGGGGGTGCATTGGTGGAGGAATCAGAAGGGGTGGTGGTGGTGGTGGTGGAATGTATGGTTAAGAGGGTGTACTGGTGTTGATAATGGGAAAGTGGTTGTATAGAACATGAGTGGTTATATATTTGAATTTATAATTTGTTTCTTCACTGGATTCCATGAGCGAGCTACGATCTTCTCCATAAGACTGAACTTACTAGGAAATATCTTTGTTGTTTGCCTGATCGATGACTCTAAGAAGTTGACCAAGTCAATTGGAAGGTAAGGTAGAAATTTCTTAAAGGTTACTAGGATCTTTCCTTGGAAATCTTGATTTGTTTGGCAAGCTAGTGTAGACTTGTATACATAGAATGTGGTCCCTATCAATTAATTAGTTTTTAAATATGACCCTCCTACTTCCCATCCACTGCTCAAATAAGTGTCTGTCCAAATCAATAAACGACACCCACTATTCATTTTCTCTTGCAATCCAGGACTAGTAAAAACTAATAATAACAGAGCAGAGGACATACTTGGGTATTGACCATTCGTTGGTCTTTTTTTCTCGGCGAGAAAATTCTCGAGTTTTCTTGTGCTTCCATTCCAACCCAAAACCTTGATTTAGACCTCCCTGCAACTGTGTTACAGTTGGATTATTTATAATTTGCTCAAGAGCTGATTGACGTACTGGAACTTCAATGCTATCTTTGCACGACGCCGGGTAACTGATCAAGTTAGAAGCGGAGCTGCCAAAGACCGACAAGCTGGCAACGGCGGTAAAGTGGCCCGTCGTCTCCGTGGTGTTTGTGATGCAGGGAAACTGAGATGAAAACGCTTAAGATGGTGAGTGGGCCAACCATTTTATGATCGTCGGATGTGTAGTCCAGGAGAATGGGTATCCAAGTGGTGTTCAGAAGGATGTTTTCTGCACAATCAGTTCGAGCAAAAATCAGAGTCTGTGACTGATTTCCACTGTGTGAACACGTGGCACTCAACAATTGCATTTGAAGATTACAATCTCATCACTCGACTACTCAAATTGATTAAATAACAATTCATAATGTCCTGAGCGGACAAAACACCAGGCAAAAGATGACAAAAGCATTATCTCTGTTTGATAATTTTATTTTATGTTTTTTTTTTACATAAAATTTGCAATTTCCAGTTGCGAGTCACTTTCATCTGCATTCATTCTGTTTACCCCACTCCCTGGGACGATTCGTAAGGCAGTGATGATACGGTGGAAGAGTGCTCTTGAGCGGACCTTCTAGGAGAATTAAGGGAAGGTCTCGGTGGGGTTTGCAAAGACTGGAGACTGCCTTCAAACATTTCTACAACCTTTGTCATCGATGGTCTATGTGATGGAATGGTTTGGATGCACCACAAACCCACCAAGATCATCTTTTTAACAATATCTTCTTCCTCTTCCGTTACACCTCGATGAAGTGTTGAAATCTTTCCTGGTTCAAGATACGTATAAAACCAATCTGGAAAATACATCTCGTTCGTTTCTAACGATCCCGTATCAAAATCTTTACTTTGTCCGACCATTTCAAGAACCATCATTCCATAACTATAAACATCAGACTTGTAAGTTACTCGTCCGAAAGATCTGCAAAATACTTCGGGCGCTATGTAACCTGCAGTCCCTCTGGCACCTATCATCGAAATCTTACTTACCTTGCTCTTGCATAGCTTCGCGAGACCAAAATCAGAGATCTTTGGATGAAAGTCTTCGTCTAGAAGAATGTTGTGAGGCTTTATGTCAAAATGCACAATCGAAGTGTTACAACCTCTATGCAAATACTCCAGGCCTCTAGCAATGCCAACTGCAATCTCATATAATTTTTTCCATTCTAAACGACAGTTTGTATCTTTGTCAGATATGAAACTATCTAAAGATCCATTGGGCATGAATTCATAAATCAAAGCTCTTTTATTCCTCTCATAGCAGAAGCCCGAAAGGGTAACTACATTCACGTGGGAAGTTCTACTGATGCTTGCAACTTCATTCATGAACTCTTCTCCATCACCTTTGGACTCTTTTAGGACTTTTACAGCCACAAGATGACCGTCTGGTAACTTTCCTCTGTATACATTACCAAACCCCCCATGACCTAGTGTATGGACGAACGAGTTGGTCATTTTCTTGATATCTGAATATGAAAAACGCTTTGGAGTAAGTGAATGGTAGTCCATCATAAATGTTTCAACATTGTCAACATGCTGCGAATTCTTCAGCTTGAAGGCCATTGCTATGACTGCACGGAATGAACCTTTTCTTCTAGTGAGACATATTATAATTATGGAAGAGGTTATTATCGCTGTCATAGCTACTGCTGAACCTGTAATGAAGATGCATCATCATCAATATCTTCATCGGAAAAATAATATCGGCTTTCTTATGATTATTTTTACTTACCAATACCAATCCATAGTGGCCTAGTCCCATTAGTAGATCCTGTAACAAAACATCAATTAATGTTAAAGAGTTGTCCATGTTGGGATAATGGTCATGAGATGTACACCTCCTCAATCCAACCTACAATTGATACAAATATTTGTTCCTAAATTCATGTTATTATCCCTTCTTGGAGTATATTTGTGGGTTATTGTTTTTAAGCTAAAGAGTTAATTATTTATGAATAGTTTTGGGCATATTTTTTTTTCTTATATTTTTTTACTTTACTGATTAGGTACATTATATGTTCTTATTCTATATTAATTTGGTACATTATGTTTATATACTATATCACTTTAGTTTTATTGAAGGAAACCTACATTCCTATTGATGGAAAGTTGTCTTGTTGCTTATTTTTTTTTACTATTGTTATGTAAATAAGATGATTGGATTACCATAATTTTAGATATGATTAAGATAGATATTGATATGTGAAGATTATGGGAGAAAGATTATTAGCATTGATATGACAAGATTATTGGAGACTAATTGTTAGCATCTTTTCTATTTTAACACTTCTTTTCTGTATATATAAAGAATACGATTGTAAAAGAAAATTTTATACAATAAAAGTTGATGATAGACATCAAGCATACCGCTACTCTATTGAATAGTAAACCGAAGCTTGAAACAACTAGTGAGTCTTTGTGATTTATCAATCACCACCAAGTTCATTTACCTTATTATTACACGACCTAATATGACCTACACGATTAACCTTGTTAGTCAATTTTTGCATGCAACCACAGTTTTTTCTTTGAGTATTGTCAAGCAAATCATGCATCATCTAAAGAGTTCCATTGGACATGGATAATAATTGTCACGGACAAATCACCAGATATAGTGATCCAAATTAGGTTAGAAATGTTATTGATCACAAGTCAACCACTGATTATTGGATGTTTGTTGGTTGTGATATAGTCTTTTAGTGTTGCAAGAAACAACATATTGTTGCACATTCTAGTGTTAAAGTTGAATATCATGCAATGACATCAGTTGCTTTTAAATTAATTTGGCTTAAAAGTCTTCTGTCTAAACTGGGCTTTTCAAGTAGTATTCCTATGACTTTATTTTATGATAACATCATGTCCATAATCACGATCATCTTGTTGATGTGTTCATCAAGGCTTTATCCTTTATTCACTTTCATTGTATGTTTTCCAACCTTGGAACAATTAATCCCATTGATCTAGATTAAGGAGGAGTATTGAAGGAAAGCTATATTGTTGTCGATTTATTTTACTATAGTTATGTAAATAAGTTAAAGCTATTTTGAGTTTTAACTCAATGAAATGGTGAAAAAATATTGTTACAATTAACAAAATTATCTTTATAATTGTGAAAATCAAACATAACCCTTGTATTATTTTAATTGCAATAGCTTTAAATTATTTTATAATTATTTGAAAACATCAAGTTATACTATGCAAATTATAGTGCTAAATAAAGAAACATAATAATATTTTAAAAACAAAGAAGAAGAAGAAGAATATAGTTTGACCGAGTTAAGAAGCATATAATCGATCAAGGAGGCAACTTGTAGCGATTAAGGACTTAGGATAGGAAGAACTTATCTTTATATACAAATACAATTTCACATCCTTTAAACTATTTTAATTAAAGTTGAGAAATAGGTTTTTTTTTCCTTTTTTTTCACAGATTCCTCACCCAAGACCCATAGGAAACGAAACTACATTTTTGGCATAGTAAGGTTCTTGCCATTGAATAATTATGATTAAATAATTTTTTAATTAATATGTTTAAGATACCTTGGAGATTCTTAATTATATTATGATTTTTTTTGTTTAATTTTAAAGGGAAATGGATTAAACAATTCTATTTTAAATAGGTTTTAAGTACGCAAAAATTCAGAGAGAGAGAACTTTGCATTTTAGTGTGTTTTGTTTTTCTGCTGAAAGTGTTTTTATATAAAGCATTTTTCTAATTTTGTTTTTATGTTTGGTTATTATATGGTAGAAAACTAATCAACAGAGTTTACTCTTTTAAAAACATATGATTGTAATGTAAAAAAAATATATATCTTGATTAATGACAAAGATTACTCTTTTATTTTGAAGATAGAGCAACAAAATGATAGAAAGAAAAATATAATGACGACAGATTGGTCAATAAATATAATTTTATTTATTTATTAATTTCCATGGTATACCAAGTCTTTGTGGGTTACTTAAAGTCCTTGTTTCGTTTGTTAAACTGGAACTACTATGTCAAGGAAGATATTTTGTCCAGGATCATGGAATTTTGAATAAAAACTAATGGCTGGCCAGGTTTCTCTCCTTTAACCAAAGGAATGGTGATTCGCGCCTATTTCTGGGGTGATTGGATGCAATATAATATCTCATCCTCTACATGGCTTCCTTGGCTGATAACAGTTTTATTAGCAAAGATCCTACTTCTACCATTACCTAATTCGGAGGAGGACATATCTTGGGTTCTGAAAAGGTCAGAATCCAAGCATAATTAAGCTGTTTTCCTATCTACTTCTAGTGTGACACCAGCAGAAAAGAATAATAACAGGCAGGAGGACATACTTGGGGATTGAGCTGCGGTTGGAGAGTGTTGGCAAGAAGATTCTTGAGGTCGATCCTTGCAATAACAAGAAAATGCTGCAGTAGTCTGGTTGTACCCACACTGACCACCAGAAGCTTTGCATGTAGCACATAATGAATCATTTGCACTCCACACCAAATCAAAACCTTCTCTTAGAACTCCCAGCAACAGTGTTTCAGTTGGAGTGCTTAAAATTTTCGCAAGAGCCGATTGACGTACTGGAACTTCAACGCTATCTTTGCACGATGCCAGGTAACTGATCAAGTTAGAAGCGGAGCTGCCAAAGACCGAAAAGTCGGAAACTGCTGTAAAGAAGCCCGTCATCGCCGTGGTGTTTATGGTGCAGGGAAACTGAGATGAATACTCTAAATTTGGTGCACCAGCGAGGCAACCATAGTATATTGTTATGTTCCGATCATCGGATGCGTAGTTCAAAACATTAGGTATCCAAGTGGTGTTGAGAAGGAATGTCGGACAGATGTTTTCTGCATAATCTTTTCGAGCAACACTGAGAGTCCGTGACTGGTTATTGATGCTAAGAACTTTGTAGGTCAAATTCTTGACTGTGATCTCCGGATCTTGGTCACTGCAGTCGAGCTTCAACGCCGGATGGCCACAGTAATCAGGCCTATTGGATCCCGAGAAAGGATAGCCAACACCCCTAATATCTCCACAGTCAAATAAGCCGCCGCAGTTTACATATCGCTCATCGTCGTTGGCAAAGGCAGATGATGGAACATGGACAAAGGTTATTATTAGGAATATGATGAACCTGGTAGCAAAAAAGATGGTGTTGCATTTCCATAGATGGAGAGAGGCTACAGGGACATTCTGTAGAGGTTGGAGAAAACTTAACCTGTTTTCTACTGATTATGATACCGAACTAAATTCAATTCTTGAACAGTACTTTCGAAAAGTAAAATGTTGACTGAACATGCAGTTTGACTAGGTCCAGAACAAGAAGCTTCGAGCAGATAGCGGTAAGGAAAGACCATTTCTTTAATTTCATTGTAGCCATATTTCTAATCCATTTATTGTTTTCTGACAGAAACATCAACAACTAAGTAACGAATTGTAAGAGAAACCCTCAATTAGTAAATTATTGAAAGCTGAGATTTTAAAACAAAATAGAACAAGCCTCAATTGTACATTTTTCGAATTGACTAGGTGGTGAAGCCTTGCAATTAAAATCCATCTGTGCAATGATCTGAAGCGGAACTCAAGAGATTTGGATTCAAAGAGGTGTTGGAAAGGAGAGTAGGACAAAGATGTTCTGTGTAATCTGTTCTGGAAACATTGTGAGTCCGCGACTGGTTATTGATGCCAAGTAGCTTGCTAGTCGATCTTGGTTTCTGCAACTGAGCTCGAACCCGGGATAGCCACAGTAATCAGGCCAATCGGATCCCGAAAAAAGAAAAACAGCACCCCTAATGTTTCCGCAATCAAATGACTACATTGAGCTCAGATATCGCACATCATCATCCGCAAAGGCAGATGATGCAGCATGGACAAAGATTATTACTAGGAATATGATGAGCCAAGAATTGGTAGGGAAGAGATGGCGTTCCATTTCGGAGATGGAGAGAGGTTACAGGGACAATCTGTAGATGCTGTATAAAATTGGACCTGAATTTTTTT